>CM002482.1:9177128-9208983 GCA_000325765.3 Leersia perrieri | reverse complement strand
TCTGTGCGCCGCCTCCACGCCGCTGCCTCTGCGCCGCCACGAGGGAAAGGGGGAGGAGGTGGCCGGCGACGCGAAGGAGAGGGGGAAGAGGAGGCGACGCGCCGGAGATGCAGGTGTCTGGAGAGTGAGAGAGAAAGGAGAATAGAGGGAGATGGAGAGGAGACTGTGAGGGAGAGGAGGAAGAGGGTGGTGGCGGCTGGGGGAGGAGGAGAGGGAGAAGAGGACGAAATGAGTTCGTTAGGGTTTGATGGTGTTTTATATTATTAGGGGTACAATCAGAGCCGTTGGATTTGGATGGACGGCTATAAACAGTTGGGCCAATTAGGCTGATACAGGCCTTGTTTTATTCCATCTTTGGTTAACGCTTTTTTTCTTTTTCATTTTTTTGCACCACTATGAAGTGATACGCAAAAATAATTATTTTTTATACACCAATAAATTGTTTTGCATGTAATACACTACTTATAATTTGTCCATTTCAAGTTTCGAGAATGTTTGAACTGATTTACTATTTTCTATATGTTAAATGAATTTCTACATGATTATCCAAATTAATTCACAATTAAACTACGTGTGCATATTGTAAGATAAAAAATTACAAAAAAATATTTGTAATCTCATGTTTTCCATTCTATCTTATGTCTTGCATATAGATGAAAAAAATAAATTGTCTTATAAGGACAATTCAAACTTCTTTCTCCAAATTACAACATAATAATTATAATAATATCTATATTTGATCGAAAAATTCTATAAATTGGCATGGCAACATGTTTTTGGTCCATGAACTTTCCATAAAAAAGTTATATAATTCTGATAAAGTGGGAATATACATTGTTCACAAATACAAACATTTGTGTTGAGTTATAAGAAATTTATAGAGATGTGTCGGTTTGTGAACAATGTATGGTCCTACTTTATTAAAATCATTTTAATTTTTTATGGAAAGCTTATGGACCAAGAATATGTTGGCCTGTCTATTATTATAATTATTATGTATTAATTTGGAGATAGAAATTTGAATTGTCCCTAGAAGATAATTTATTTTTTCATATTTATCTTGAATGTGGGCTAAAATGGAGCGTATGAGCCTAAATATAATTTTTTGGAATTTTTGGCATTTTACTCGATGCACATGTAGTTCAATTTTGAATTAATTTCGATAACCACGTAGAAATTCAATTAATATAGAGAAAATTTGTATACACTTCAAATTTAGACACAACATTTATGTTTAACATAATAATAGAGAATATGAACTGAAAATAGCAATCATTATACAACAACTTGTCTATTTCAATTCTCTACTTAGGTGGAAGAAAACAAACTATATGATAAAGATCTAACGAATAGCAATTAATATAAAATAATGCAATTAAATGAAACATCTTAATTTTAGAAAAAATCAGAAAAAAGAATTATCAAATTTGGAGCTATTATGAGTGAGAAATACTAATTACAAATTTTAATTCGAGATTAAAAAGAAAAAATTGACCCATGCATGTGTTCTTTATCTCAAACACATGGCAAACCAACAGTAACATGCTTCATCCGTAATGAATTTTCTTTATGTTCCATGACGTTGTTTAAAATTTTGTCATAGGTGTTGGTACAAACCACCCTCTTAGCTGATACATGACGAAACAAAAAATTTCGTCATATATATCAATTATTCAATGACAAAAATATATATCGTCACGAGAAAAACATCATAGATGGGTTCTACTAGTAAGTATACAGAGCAAAGTAGGGGTTGGTCTAGATTATCGACAGGGTAGTAGCATGGATTGCATTTCTAGCAGGGTGTATGTGATGTGTGTAGTCGGTGGCTAGCTAGCTAAAGTTGTAGTCTTCATGGTTTATGTATATCGGTGATTGTGACATTTTGTGGCCTGTTGTGGCTTATCTGTCAAGATCTAACTTGTCCTTTACCCCTAAGTGGTGGTTCCTTGTATTTATACCACTAGACAATGCCATGTCCAAATATGACTCCTGTGATTAGAAAGGTAATACCGGATAGAGACTAGATCGGACCCAAATTGAACTGCTCAATTCATTCCTTGTGTACACAGGTTTTTATTGTCTGATCCATGTTAATTTCTATATTTGTTTGCACCCTTCTGTATATGGGAAGGTTTCTATGCCATGTACTCGCTATATGCCCGTACTCGTAAGGTATCTCGTATCCATTACTATTACAGACAACATTATCCTTCAAGCAATTTCACTGTAGGACGCCATTGCTAGCCAATGGTTGGCAAAACTGTATTGGACAAAAATTAAAGAATAAAATGAATTTTCTTAATTAGAAAAGGTGGCTAGTTAGGTATAAGTAAGCGATATTGAAGATATAAAATTTCTCAACCTACAGACCATAGGCAGGTAGGTAAGAAGTTGAATATAAACTCAGTCAAAGTTTAAACGCTGATTGGAGTTTTAACTCCTAAATCTCAACTCCAGTAAAAACGAGATGCATTAATCATGAAGAAGATTTTGTTGAGGGAAAATTAGCGAGAAAACAAAACAACACTATGGAAAGAAAGATTTTGTTGAGGGAAAGTTAGCGAGAAAACAAAACAACACTATGGAAAGTGAGGCATCAGGAAACAAAATAGCAAGTGACGCTTAATCGCTCTCGTGATTGTTCTGGTTTGCTCATTTTTTCTGATACCCCAATACGATCAGGCCGTGGTCACAATTTCCGGGCAAGCAAGGCATTTGGGAAGGTGGAGCACCAATAGAATCGAACAAACACAACTTGCAAATTTCACAAACACAACGTGCAAAGTAGATCAACGACACATGTACAGCTCGAGCAATTTTGATGCAAGAGGCATGGACAACTGAATGTGTCGAAACAGTTCATTCACCACAGTACCTGCTCATGATCCCTAAATCTCTTAAATTTCCATCCACAACACCTAGACCAGTAATTAGCAGCCATAATCATCAGAATACTGAATACGAAGACAAATAGTTGTACTAGTTCAGACCTATTAGGCTATTGCCATTTAACCGCTGGGCAGTCAACTTATTATGGTACAGTAAAATAGCTTTGTGATTGCATGACATTTATAATTCACTTCTCAGAAGTACAACGCAAAAATAAAGTACAGCGCAAAAAAGATATAAGGGGCTAGTTACATTGTAAATCTACACAACCACCTTTCTTTTGCCCCCGTTGGCAATTGGATGTGTATGGGCTCCTGCAGTCCTGCTATTTCGGTGCAAACTGCTAGATTACTTAATGAAGGTGCAGCGACCGAAATAGCTGCCAGTTGCAACAAATTATCCCACTAACAAAAAATGAATTTACAGGACAAAACTGAAGCGCGTCACTTGAATTATATGAGAATTCGATCAGGATCAAGTGGAAAGAAGCCCACCATTAGCATCTAGATAGGAAGTCGAATTATACGATGCTACGGATGCATGTTGATCCAAATGAGATGTTTTCTTTGGGCTGAAGTTAGGCAAGGATCCGTAAATATTGCTGGGGTCACCATTGCTGAGACCATGGATATTTGGCAGGCCAGTTGCAAATTCAGCGAGGCTGTATCCCTTCTCGACCTTTTCAACTTCAAGAGGAAATTCTTCGAGCGTCTGAAAAATAAACAGATATTAAAAGATTGTTCAACAAATAGATGAGGACATCTAGGATACTGGAAATACCCTATGCGCCTGCTCGAGAACTTGGAGTGTTTCTTGTATGCGCTGCCGTCTGATAATTACTTCATCAGTTTCTCTCAGCATTTCATCCAGCAGGTTCTCTCTACAATCAGAACTCTTACATTAAAATGAATCTGACTTCTAAATTAACAGTTCACACTGCTTATTAGAAAGTTTAAAAAATAAAGAACAACTCATGCACCTGTACAGTTTCCGAATTAAAACATTATGCAGCTCCCGCTTTGTGTGGTTCACCTGAGGTAAAATATCAGTCAAAAACCGGTGCTACCAATACAACAACCTAAGATTGCAGTTGGCCAGTTGCAACACTAGTTCGAGTAGACAATGACCAAAGTCCAGGGTTGATGGAACTTAAGTCACTTACAAGTTACAACCTTAAGCAACATGAGATTATTGTTGAGTACTGAGTTTCACATGCTTTTGATGATTTAGCGTACGAGTTATTCAAATCAATCTAGAGCAGGTTTTAATATCATAACAACCACCAACAATTACTGCATACCAAAGCTCCTTATTTTACAGATAACATGATTTAAAAAGCTAACTTACCAGAAAATGCATTATAGCCTTTGGAACAGCATCTTCTATACTCTTTCTGACAATGTCATAGTAGGATTTGATCAATAGTTTCACAATGGCTATCTCTGTTGGATCCTGTGCAGGCTGGTTTTCTGATGGTTTCAACATGACTGGTGGCTGGTAGAAACAGACAAGAATCAGAATGAATTATTAATCATGATGAAGTCCACCTTCCACGACTTGACTGGCAATAGTGAACTCACCTCTTTTAACTGGATAATAGACAAAAGGTTATCTAGGCTGTGAGCTCGTGGAACTGACTTGCTTGATGAACTCCCAGCAACAAGTGAGTGAGCCCTCTGATTTCTGCCAGCTGCACTTGTTCCTGTATTTTCTAAGTCATATGTCAGATGTAGCCAAAAGCTTATCACTTATCTAGAGCTGCTACAATCGTAAGAACAGGTTAATACTCTGGCAAAAGACTAGGCATATGAAGTGTAGTTGCACCTATGGTAAAAGAAAAAAAATGGGTGCATGATAAAGTTTACCAGATGCATTCCCCGGCAATTTATTTACTTCAGAAGTACATCGTGCATTAGAACACCTTTCTAGTTAATTATGTCACCAAAAATAGGTACAAGTGCAATCTAATTAAATCACCATTAAAAAGGATAAATAAAATATATCAACTAAATGATCTTCACTGGTTTTCAAGTTACCACTCCAAGAATCATGATACAATAAAAAAGGTGTATCCAGGACTCCTAGTGCAAGAATACTGTAGGAGACATCAACTGCTGCACAGCATAGGTTGCAAAATAGCACATAAGCCTATTTTGTCAAATCAAACCAGCTGTTTAGACCACCAAGAGTATTTTTACATAAAATTATATTGTTCCTCCTTTCGCCAAATACTCCTTCAATGCATGTGTCATGGACGCTGCCCGGCTATCTTCCCGGCGGTGATTATCCCGTTATGGCCTTGGGTCATGACAGCATGTAATATAAAATTATATTGTACAAAATATTCAGAATGCATTGAGCCATTGATTAATCATATCATCATATGTTATACTTTAAAATAAATGAATTATATGTTCAAAAATAATTCCATAGACAAATCCAATGAAAGTACTCTTATATATTAACAGTAAGAATTTTAAATTGTGGAACACTCTGTCACAAACCCAACAGCGACCTATAATTAGGCATAGAAAGAGTATGTATCACTATATCAGCAGGCAGCACCAGGCAGAATTTAAGATGACAATGGCAACTTGAGGGGACTAGCTGAGACGAAGGACAGGGTACACTGCTAACTGGTTAAACTCATGTAGAACCATTTTAGGGCTAAGAAAATTCAAAAGAGTTTGGATATAATTACTGTTATAAGTACACCAGTTTACCTGTATCAACATCAGGCTGTGATCCCTGTCCAGCAGAAAACAGAAGAGGATAATGAAGCAAAGCAATTCAAGATGTCCAAAAAAAAAATCTGAAACAAACAAATTAGTAGTATTTGAAACCTGATCCGATATTGCTCCTCTAGTAGCATCTCTTGCAAAAATAGCACTTGACTTTTGACTTCTTTCAGATGTTAATTGTATCTCAGAACTGATAGCAGTAACATCCTAGAGTAAGGAAAAAATAATAATAAGCAGTAATATTGTTAACACAACCGTACAAACAGAGTTAACTGAGCATAAGAAGAAATGTTTCATGTATGTTAAAATGTTGTGTACTGAATTGGTGAAATGAAGATATTTTAATTGGACCAACTTATGTATTGCTTCATTAACTTCTATTCATAAGTTTCAGATTAATAATGTAACATTTGACCTTTATTTTCACCTTTATTTCTCATTTCTTCATAAGGAACTTGAGGATGAGAGCAACTATTGAATTCTTAATTACAGGTAAACTATGATCTTATTATACTGAAGAGAATATAAACAATTTTGCAGGATAACACAATAGAATTGATTGAGATGCAAAATAAATGAAAACACCCTCATTATTTGGCTGCAAAGGCACAACTACAGGATTCCAAAATTAATTTTCCCTTTATGTTCTTTTAGGAATAGAAGGAAACCCAAATCTAAGGTGGAAAAGGCAATACCTTAGGAATCATTACAGAAGTTGGAGCCTTGGGAGGTAGAATGTCCTGCTTAGCAAGCTCAACAACCTTATGGCCTCCAACAAAGCTTGGATGTGAAGTATTTATGTAATCCATCTGTAACAAGGTATGTTATTACTCATTGCACCTAACATAACAGAATGAACAAGATACTGACACCTTGATATGCACAAAAATTGAATAAGCCAATGGGTACCACGCTACAATATATTTACAATTCCATTAGCATGTAGCAATAGCCAAAATTTAAAACAAACAAAGCCCATCGTAAAAGAAGCTGCTGATAAAATCTTTAAATATCTAATTAGCATAAGTGTAAGACTTGGAATGGAATTAGATTATTCATTAAATTTAAAAAGAATCATGACTGAGATAATTCTGAACATGACATTCTGATATCGTAATAATATAAATATGCCACAGGCAGATAATGATCTCCTTCCGAAACAATACAATTCTCTGTAATTCAACAGGTTACAGGTTTGAAACAAAACTGCTCATAAAAGCATCTATAGCCTCAACTTCTTTGTAAAGAATATCCAATAGAATATCATAGGGTTATCTCATATGTTCGATGGCAGCTAAGTTTACGCTGCAAAAGCTTTCCTTGTTTAATGGAATGCTACTGTCCGGGCATCCGTTGGGAGACCAAACGTCGGACTCTCCAAATTTCATTTTAATGCATATATAGATAAAATGTTTCATCGTTTAGACAAAAAATATTTCAGTAAAAATGTTTCAATGGACAAAAAAAATGTTCCAATTGTGCTGCACTGAACATTTTTTTTCTGAACAATGAAACATTTTTATATATGCATTGAAACACAATCTGGAGTGCCCGACATTTTGCCCCGGAACAGACGTCCGGGGCCTAGTTGCATACTTTATATCAAATAATATGAATATGAAAGTAAACACAGAAAAATAAACTTGTTTTGGGGACAATCCTAGCTACAATATTGAACAATTGGAATTCAGGAAAGTAAACACTTGCCTCCATCTCAATGATATGGGTTATCATTGTCTCTGCAGGTCGAAGACCATCTCTCAAGAAATTGCTAACCGCTTCACCCATCCGCTTTTTAAGAATTGGATATTTCTGCAGCTCACTGGTTAAGCAACCACGGCTAATCTGCATGGTTTAGGGATTCTTAAAGGGCTTGATTGAAGGCTCGTATGATTTAACAGAGGTACAAGCACATACTTTCACTAACTCATCATAGATAAAATTTGCACATTGAAGACTTGGATCAAGCAAACGACTTATCTGTCTTCGGACAAGAATCTCAAACGGCAACTACAATACAATTCAATAGAAAACTTATGAGTATGCAATGAGTAAAGTTAAAAAAAGCATGAATCAGATATACCATAATTTTTCAAAATGTATATTTCAGACAAACACTAGCCTCTGGCAGAAACATGGGACCCTTTGGACCATCAGAGTTCTGTATGGCAGTACGGATATCTTCATCAGTAATGCTCTTGCAAGGGTCTACTTCCTGCAGACATAAGACAGATAAAATATAAACAAACATATGAAATAAGTAAAAAATGGTGTCGCGGGGTATTCCTAAGAAATTGGGAACAAAAGATATATGAGGCAGCATGTGATGTATGCATTTTATATGTTTAACACGACAGTTGAACAGAAATATAATTATTTATACTGAGAAATATTGCTTTTTGCTGCAATAAGATAATGTTTTATGGAACAGTGCATAGTTTATTTTTTACAGAAGAATGTTGAGACAGGTAACATAGAATGTGTTAGCAGTAGGAAGGTCATATGATGCAAGGCACAGTTTTACTCTGGATCAAAAATTTCTCATGACTGCAGATGGAATACTATTGCAAGAGATTCCCCCAAAAAATATGATGGTGTTCCTTTTTTGCACTATTTAAACAAAGTAATGACTTGATCTGGTGTCCACTTCCAACATTCTTTTAGAGCATCCCCTCAAATTTGTGCATATGTAATTTTTCTCACATTGACAGAATGGCATCTAATAATGTAAAGCTGTTGCTTTTATTTACCTCCAAACTCTTAACAAAAATTGACTGAAAAATGTAGTGTATTCTTGCTCCACCAGAAAGTTCGTCCGTTGACACTTTATTTTTCCCCTCCACCATAGAAGAAAAGGCTAAAAACAGAGAAAACATAATCACATCAGAAGATTATAGCCTAGGAATCATCAAAGTGAAAGACTGAAAAGGGAAGAAAAAAGTATGCACATGAGTAAAAACCTAATGAAAGAATCATTTACTCTTAAATTTCAGTATCAAATGATCTAAAGATTTGCACAATGATTGTAAAACATTCACACAAATAAAGGATAGTTTCTAGTTGTCTTTTTGAATTTTGAGTTTTCAACATGATTATTATGTGGTACTATGCAAGTTATTTGTAAAAGCAGCAGAATGGATTATCTATTAAAAAAACTACACAAGAACCAATCTGTAATTTAGAGGGGGAGGGGGGGACTGGTAAAAACAGAACACAGTCGGTAAGTCAATACAATAAATATGGCGAATGTATTATTTCTTCTTTTTGTACCTTCGCAATATTTTCTCAGTATATTCAACAGTTTGACCCCCTGACCAGACTGCATGCATTGGAATCACAAAATTAGCACTAACAAATGTTCAAATGTCACTAAAACCAAAATACAAAATAAATTAACTGAAAAGGTATTGACAAGCAGCAAGGGAGCTGTTGTAAGTAGTTTGACAACAAGGTATACAGCATTCACACGTCATAAGGCATCCACTGTCAGCAGCTCTTGCAAATATAATGAACTGAAAATCACGGATATTAAAGCATTGCTAAGGCGTCCTGGCGTGGCGGTTTGGCGAACAGATGCAGCCAAAATGCTAGTTTTAGCTCTAGATAGTAGAACGTAAAAATGGTAGGAGTAAAGTTATGATTAAAAACACTGTAAAATCAAACTTTTTCAAACACATGATACAAAATTTAGTGATAGAGGTAGTACTTTGTCTATTTTGAAGTGATAAAACACCACCTTTTTGTGAATAAAGGAAGTATAATAATAGATGAGGCACATGTTAGAAATTACAATTATGATCTACCAATGTGTTTACCGTTGATTCAGCAGTATCACCATATGCAGCATGCTCTTTCGCAACTGCTACCAACTGAGCATTTATGCGAGATTTCAAGCCTGGAAGCATATATGTGATGTGCTTTAGTAGAATCTGCAAAAAGATCCAAGAACTGCCATAGTCAATTGTAGTATATGATGTATTAGAAAATCAAATGCAGACAAAGATTGAAATACTAAAGATTTGGCATTGTCAATCAAAAGATAAAAGCGTTACAACGAGTTGAATTTTTAGGAGAATATCTTACATTCCGTATTTAGAATTTTAAAATCAATACTCAGTTGTGTACTAAGAGTACTATTAACCATGCCGCTTTTTAGTGTATTTGATTTTCTAACCTCATTGTTACATCTTTGAAAATTTTAATTTAATCATGAAGTACCCTGTTTGCCTCTTAATCTTCCTGATTATTCTAAGTCAGTTTCCTGTTAGCAAACAATTTACATCGAAGCCCATGTGGCCTATGTTTCTTTAGGTTGTTGACAGGCGGAATCTAAGGAAGCTGAGAATATGAATATACAGATGAAAATGCTGGATAGCAATAATCAACAGCAATACCGTATTTAGCTTCTTGGCTAATTGAGTAACACCACAGCAATGTGCAAGACCGTGATAAGCCTGTTAATAGCACAAAAAACGAATCAACCATGGATTTAGCAAGATATTCCCAGCTCAATAGATAGTACTGAACAAATTATCAAGGTCATAGCATACAGGTAAAGTCGAGAAAAACTTCTCTTCAAAGGCCAGTGCATCTTTGATGCTCCGATTAAAGTTGATATCCTGTTAGAATTATTCAGATGTTAGGTGTTAGAAAAGCATATCAATTAGATGTTAGATCAACGATCATAATCATAACCTGAGCCAAATTGCAGCTATGAGAAAAGATGGCCAATATGAGCTTCTTAATAAAAAGATAAGCGACCAAATTTGGTCCCAATAAAAAGCTCGTATCAAGTTTCAGAACAATTATTGATATTTTGATGTGTAATTTGTTGGTTTCGTATTTCAAGATCAATTCAAGGAAAAGGGCGACCTCTTATGTGTAGAAGATAGGAATGTAAAGTCTAATAGACAAAACTGTAGTGAACTTGCAAATTTCCAAGGCAACAATTGTGACACAGAAAGAGCACTCATTGCACACCTTGAATGTCCCTTCTTTTTTCATTTTAACTTCTTATTTCAATATTCAATTACATGCTCTTTTTAAATTTCACACCTAATTTCTCCATAAACAAATGAAATAAAAGCAAACTGTTGTTAAACCAAATTCCAGCTGACCCCCCCAACAAATATGGCCCACATGGTCAAAAAAACACAATAGAGAAAGAGAGGCGCATAAGGCAGGAAGCTATCTGACAAGATCCAACTTTAAATAAACAATTGAATCTGTTACCAACACATATAAAAAATACACTTTGAAACTAAATTCATTTCAGTTGAAGCTGCATGAGTGAACCATATAATTTTCTAAATTGCAGAAACAATTGGCATATTATGTGATAGAGCAAGGCTATGGAACTCAGAGAAGAAATTCAAGATGACAATTAACCTAATGAAGGCTCACAATATAGGCTTACAAAGTACCTCTTGGCTGCGATTTACAACACCTACATAACCAAGCTTGAGGGGGATAACATTTCCCAGTAAAAAGTTACGAGCATCAGTGCCTCTGTCCATGATGTCCAACTAGGCCATTGAAGCAAGGTTAACATAGTGATCACGAAATAAAGGGCTATGAACTAATGTTTATATATTACAAAAATACCTTAGTAATAACACCAATTGTCCGAGAACCTGCCAGAACAACATTAAGCATTCATACTTTAATAATTCCACTGCAAAGAAAAATATAACTAATATTAATTAGTTTACTTGAATTACTTATGTACCATCAGGGTCAGCAAGTTTTGCCAGTTGGAGTGCATCCGAATTAGCTAAATCGGCATTAGCTGGAGTGACAGCCAAGATAATACAACTTGGATGCTTAATATACTGCATGATCATTGATCTTATTCTTGACTCAATATCACTAGGCTGGTCTCCCACTGGCACCCTTGTTATTCCAGGGAGGTCAACCAAGGTGATGTCTAGGACATTTGGTGAAAAGATTTTCAGACGAATTTGTTTATCAGAAACCCCTTTGTTGCCTCCGGCTTCTTTGTCCGTTTCTGACTGAAAAACAGTAAACATCATTCATCTCATGAGAACATCATATAAGGGCATAAGACAAGCCTCCCAAAAGATTATACCACAAATAGCAAGTGTGAACAAGATACATAAGTAAGCGAACATATTAGTGCCCAGAACACTATTAGTAAACAAAGCAAAGGTAGAGATGAGTTCTATCCGCTAAATTTAGCCGAAAGATATTCTTTTCACCAATAATACTTTTTTTCTGGGCTAATGCCGGTAATGTACCAATTCAACAGAGTGAAAAAGACCAGACCCTTTTCTCCATCTACAAACTAACTACATAAGCTACAATCTTCCTGAACCACTGTCAAACTACCCTTGCAATCATTTCACAGATTAAAGATCTCTCAAATCTAAAGCATTACCCCCCAAAAGCCCACCATACGCAAAGCAAACAAGCGAAGCTGCGGCAGCACTGACCTGGATCTCGCGCTTGATCTGCTCGAAGTCGTGGAAGCGGCGGCCGGGGGCGTGGAGGAACTCCCCCCACTCCTCGGGCGCCGAGTGGCGCACGAGCTGGAGCACGAGGGGCCGGCGCGTGCAGATGTCGGGGCCCCGGGGGAGAAAGTCGCGGCCGACGAGCGCCTCCAGCACGCTCGACTTCCCGCTGCTCTGCCCGCCGATCGCCGCCACCTGCGGCAGCTCCAGGCCGGCGGCGGCGGCGGAGGCGCCGTCCAGCCGCGCCACGATGTCCTGGAGCCTGTTGACGAGCGGGATCACTGCCTGGCCCACCGTCGCCGGGGCCTCCCCCGCCGCCGCTGCCGCAGCAACCGGCTCCGCCATCGCCGCCGACGGAGTAGGGTTTTGGGAGAAAGGGGGGAAAACGTGGGTTTTTTCCCTCGCCTTTTTTTGGGGGTGATTTTTGCACGGATGTGATGTTGAGTTTGGTGTGACTTACCTGCTGTGGTGGAAGATTTTGCAGTTTGCAAGTTTTGAATTGAGGGAATATCTAGGGGTGGTAAGGGTCCTTATTTTGTATGGGTGTGTTCGTTTCATACAGAAAAAATTGAAAAAAAAAATGGCACTGCAGAACGAGAAGCATCATTACGTGTGATTAATTGAATATTAAACTTGAAAAATGGATTATTTTGCTTGCTTCGACAAATTTTGTATATAATTTTTTTGCAAAAATGATGTATATTGTCTTCGTCTTAAAATTTTTTCGCAAAAACAATGTACCTCTTTATTTGTTCGGGAAGTGTGCGCACGAAAAAAAATAGAAATTAGCCCAGGTGTTTTTTTCCTGCTCTTCCAAACAGGCCCGGTGTATATTGTCTTCATCTTAAAACACCGTATAGTCCTAAAAATATCATATATGATAAAAATAGTTTTTTAGGATGGAAGAAGTATTTGGTTTAGGACTAGTAAGATTGGTTGGTTCCAAAATTGAAATTTTCGATATCTAAAATGAACTGAACAAACCAATTGAACCATTCACATAATTACATATCACACACCTTTTTCGATGCCATGAGTATATCCCTTCCCAACCCTTTTTTACCTCTTATGTCTCTCATTTTCTCCCTATTGATCGAAGACGAGTGTACGGGGAAGATGGCATACTGCAAGAATCAACAGCGACGACATGAGCACATGGTAGCGCCAACTACCTCCTGCATGCGAGCCAGCCAGTAGCGGCTCGCGGTTTCCTCTCTTCTCCCTTTCTCCTCCTTCTCGTCTTCTCTCATTGCATCAGAACCCAGAGCATCTTGGTATTTTTTATGATCATAAAGAAATTTGCAGGCGCACGGAATATCTTTGTAGCACTTCACCTCAAAATGATCGAAAGTTATCGAATACAGCGACGTGTGTACACTACCTAAAAATAGGATCGGGCAATAATTAAATGATACGCTTAGGCTAGAGAGAAATCATATGGATTAATTAACTTGAGTTAAGGAAACTCTAACGATTTGTTTGAGCACCTTCACTTGCTAGCAATGACATAATTTTTGGTTTGCTTAGTTAGATCTGGCATAAAAGATTCGATAATGTGCCCAAACATCAAAAACTAAGGTATGAATTCAGGGCTGTCATCATCTGTTGTCTACCTCTATAGATCGTGAAGCACACTAACAACAATGATAACCTTTAACCTAGACACCATGTCTACAATATTGATTTTTAGTGTTGATCAAGTAATTTCATCTTTATCTAAAGTCCTATCACTAAGCACTCAATATACCTTACTAAGCAATAAACTCATAACAATAATAATATATCTTACTTAGACATAAAAATTAAATACCATAAAAAATCTTGAATACTTATTTAATGGAGAAATATCCTCCACGATCTGGAAAGATTACACCGATAGTTCCAATTAGTACTCCAGGACTCCTCTTAAAAGCAGCATTTGTCCAGGCACATGAGGGAGCAGTCTTGATTAAAAAGAAGGAGAAGAAGAACCTCGAAAGCTGTGTGTTTAAGATTGAGAGTTTCTTTACTTTTCTGTAGAGCCTAATGATGTTGGTTAAGTTGGCGATTAAGTTGGTAATCACACACAATCGTCATAGGGGACTAACCTAGGACTACGCACGAAGAAGTTCATATAATTATCAAATCTTGCTAGCAGAGTCGGTGTGATATTTGCATCGAGCAAGAGCTCTATATGAGAAGAATAAATTTAACATGTAAAAAAATAGTTAAATATGGATAAATAATATGACGGTGTGATATTTGAGGATCACACCCTTTGAAGTATTGCCATATAAAATTCATTTTACGAAGTTATTTGACGTAAATGAATAGAATAAATATTGTAGTGAAATTTTTTATATATGTATATTCCAAAAAATGGCTATAAAGAATGTTTTTTTAATCATTGTAGCATTCTAAACTTTTATCAGAATATTTGTCATTCGCATGTTTCATCGTAGTTTTGAAAACAACTTTACGGACATACACGGCTAATTAGGCTCTATTTGATGGTGATGAACATGCTTATCATTGAGCAGATGATTGCATTAGGAAGGTATTTTCTTATTAACTATCCAAAATAATCGATGTTTTGAATAAAGACACGGTCTTCGAAAAACAGCTGTGACTATATTTTTATTATTGTAATACATATAAAAATATCAATAAATATATAATTTTATTGAAATACTTTTTAAGACTAATCTGTACAAATGGTCTTCAGGTTGTTAAAACAAATATTTTTAAAGTTATTTATAATTAAAGTTTAAAAATTTGATATTGTCCAAAGCGTGAAGTATTATAAACCGGAGAGTGTATAAATATAAAATGTATCTTTAGATCTTTATAAAAATTAGAAAGTTTTTTAACACTGGTAAAATTTAGCTGCTTATGAAGCATGGCCCGATAATCCATTTGATACTGTTTAAAATGAATCGGGCCTTAATACAGTTTGGAACGGGGATGTAGTCAGATTTGAGAAAAAATTAGTTTTGCTTTTTGCATTTCCAGTCGCTAAGTCAGAGACCGGCCATCATCCACATCTTCTTCCACCAGCCACCACCCATGGCAACCGCCACCGCCACCATGGCCCTCCTCCTCCCCACCTCGCCGCCGACGCCATTACCAATGCGCGCCCGGCCGGCGCCAGCGACGAGGCGCAGGCCCCTCCTCCGCGCGTCGTGCGCCTCCTACGCCCTCAAGGAGGGCCAGTCGCAGCGGTTCCACCGCCTGCCATGCGGCCTCGACCTCGAGGTCATCGCCCAGCAGCCGCCGGCCCCGGCACCGCCGCGGCCGCCGCTGGTGTTCGTGCACGGGAGCTTCCACGCGGCATGGTGCTGGGCGGAGCACTGGCTCCCCTTCTTCTCCCGCGCCGGGTTCCCCTGCTACGCGCTCAGCCTCCGTGCCCAGGTAGGTAGTCGCGATGTCACTCTGCACCGCAAGTGTTTGTTGAATTGCCTCAAGGGGGAAGGGCCATTGCTTACTTGGTGGCATCATTGGTGGTGTTGTACTGGCGTACTGCTACTTATAGCGCCGACAGAAGCACGCATATCTCCATCTCCTAACTGAATGTTAACACATTTGGCGAAAAATTGTATTGATTGATCGTTTTAGAGTGCCTCTATATCAGCCCAAGTTAATTAAACAGCACGGCATTACTCACATTTAAGTTCAAATGTAGTGTATGCATCACTGCGAAACATGAGGGTGTAAAAGGGGCCTATGTTTGTGCATTTTATCTTAGGGATATGAATCGTAGCGTGTTTGTTGCTGCCCAGTCTTAACACTGCTATCAGCCTGTAGAGTGTAGAGCATTCAACACCTTGCATTTTTGAGTAATGACCTGTCGCGAGTCTTCATTTTCTACAGGTTTTCCCTTGTAAATAATGCTTCATTGACTTGATTGTGCTGTTGCAGGGTGAAAGTAGCATTCCATCGGAAAACATGGCTGGCACACTCGAGGTAATTCTGAGAAACATAATTGGACTGCGTTCCAAAAATCTCAAATATTGCCATATATTATGTACTTCATGGTCCATGTTGATGCATGCTTTTTGAGGTTGACGATTTGCTAGTCCTCTATCGTGGCCATAGAGGATTTGCCACTCCTGTATCTATGACTTGTGGGACCAGGACCCACTTGTCAATGAGATAGGGTGGCAATCCTCAATTCCCTCCACCTCTTAAGTGACTTTGATATATCTAAATATGTAATTAATTTCAGCTGGCCTTTTCAACAGATGTTTGTCTTTGTCAATTGTAAATAGCATATGAAATACATATACAAGGAGATATCAAGCCTGTACTTCCATCAGAGTTGAATGAATGTGACACTTGAGAAATTAGTATGCTGTAACAAATATTTTCTTTAATTACGGCACTTCATATCACAGTCTCAATGTAGTCAGTCAGATATTTGATTAACTTGCAGTAGACACATACTGGCGATATTGCTGATTTCATCCGGAAGGAGATCTCCTTGCCACCTGTATTGATTGGACATTCATTTGGAGGCTTGATTGTGCAGCAATATATATCTTGTTTGGGAGGTATGCCTTCTCAATGATCGGACCTGTAACTTATAGGTTAAATATGGTAATTCTCTGTGTTTTACTTTTTTTTTTAGTTTCTCCTTAACTGAATTTGCATTATGAAGAGCCTTAAAAGTTTCAATCACTTGGATGTGCCAAACTGCCAATTACTAAAAGGATTCTCAATGGATTCTTGATTTCATAAATTAGTAAGAAAGTTAATCAATGTTACTTTTATATTCCAGGTTCAGAACTTATGCATCCAAGGCTTGCTGGTTCTGTTCTTGTATGCTCTGTGCCTCCCTCAGGAAATAGGTATTTCCCATTTAATTCACTGCAATTTTACATCTTCATCTTACATATCTGGATTTAACGCCTTTGTGTTATCATATCTACAGTGGGTTGGTGTGGCGCTACCTTTTGACCAAACCAGTTGCTGCTGTCAAGGTAATTCAACATGTAGACCTGTCCTTTTCTTTGATTTTTATCACTTGGATCTCGTGAAATTTCATTGAATTTTTTCACTCCTGGAATTATGCTGAAATATTGCCCATTCACTTTACTATTTATACAGTACAACACAACATGCATCCTCCATGTTGTTCAAGGAAATATAAGCAACCTGTCATTAGATAAACTGTGACATTAATGTGATTGGTTTGACTGGGTAGTACCATCCTTATGCCTTGCTGGTAGTCCAATGTTCACCTTGTTTCATAGCTTTGAACTGCTCATTTATTGTTTCCATTTTATTAAATATTTTGTTAATAAGCAATGAACTGCTATTGATAATCACATTACGATCATCTGCACCCAAAAGTGTATATATGATTTGACGTTTGATGCAGTCCTTTTCTTTCAATTAGAAATGATCCCTTCATAGTTCATATGCCTCTTCATGTCGTTTCCATTTCCTTATGTATTGTTCATAATATGTGAACTCTTAAGCGTCAATTGATCAGGTGACACTCAGCTTGGCTGCAAAACAATATGCAAATTCATTGCCCCTCTGCAAGGAAACATTTTTCTCACCAGAGATGGACGATCATCTGGTCCAAAGGTATTCTTCACAATAAGTGGCTTCATCTTTATAAAAGTAGGCCATATACCTGGAGGGAATCTTTTATATATGTGTTAATGTCTTGTGCGAATTCAAAAAAAGAAGTGTTAATGTACCAGTCAAGTGGTCGTTACTTGGTATTTGTTACTGTTACATCTGAACTGGTTAATCTGCCTGGAATATTTTATTATAATGACTTTTAGAGGGATTAACAAAGAATATATGAATTGGAATCTGAATTAGATTGACTTTCTTTTCGATCAAACATTGTTTTAGTGTAGTGGCAGTAATAAGCAACAATCAATCTTTCCATTTGCTTAGTTTCACAGCATAGGCAGTATTGGTGTCCATGAAAGTTAAACTCTTTGGTGTTCACATCACATGTTAAGATTAATTGAATTCCATCAATCGTAGCCAGTTATTTAGGAACTGGCCAACTATGCCATTTTGCCTTTTGCTCTGTTTCATAGACTTATCAAGCGGCATGCCTGAGTCAAGCCTGGACCTACATAATCCATATTTAGTCGATTTCATAAGTTCAATCTGCATCTTGTAAGCTTCTTTGTTTACTCCAATCCATAATTTATTCTGGTTAGTGACTTGGTGCTATTCAGTTCAAAATTAATCATTTTCCACCCATGTATAGAGCGTTTCTCGCTGTCTTTGAAAATTTGTAGAATAATTAATTTCTTTTTGCATGTTAATAGATATTGCACAGATGTAAGACTTGGTAACTTGAGTACTTTGCTAAATACAGTATATATAACACATGTCTAATACAGAAGTGGTTCTGACTGTATTGATATCACATATTTTAAAAAATTATCCAATTCTGCTAGCGAAAACCAGGTTTGTATTAGACTTCAGTGATCTGTTAACCAGGATGAAAATAAACTAGTAATATCCGATTGTGAATATACCTTGATTTTGAGTAGTTTCACCTTTCTTGGTATTGGTGGATACCAGACATTGCCTTCTTCCTCTTAGGGTGATTGCCACCAATCAAACATTTCAATATTGAGATGGTTCTTATTGGGAACTACATGTGTATAAATTGTGTCAGATTCAAATATAAATATCTATGGATGTGCTTTTGCATTCTAAATATTTTTCACAACATCTTTGTCAATATCTTGAAGGTACCAAGGGCTAATGAAGGACAGCTCAAAGTTACCACTATTTGACCTAAGGAAGCTGAATGCATCATTGCCTGTAGCTTCTGTGCCAAATAATACAATAGACATTCTCGTTGTCGGTGCAAGCAATGACTTAATTGTTGTAAGGGTTACACCCCTCCAAAACTCTCTTTATTCTCTTTGAAGAAAGCATATCTATTTATTTCTAGTAGGTATAATGTACACAAAACTTGTTTGTTTTCCACCTTGACCATTTCATTCCCAGGATGCTGAAGGGCTCTCAGAAACTGCAAGATTTTACAATGTACGACCAGTCTGTGTCGAAGGGATAGCTCATGATATGATGCTAGATTGCTCGTGGGATAAAGGAGCTGGGATAATCTTGTCATGGTTGGAGAAACTCACACCAAGATAAATCTATTGTTCTTTCTGAATAGTAGCTTGTACATTTCAGAGCCCCTGTTCATTTTCATTTTAGAATCTTTGGTTGCTAGGCAGTTTAGCTAGTGGTCTGCAGTTGTTTCTCAATTATTATGTGATTGAATATAAATTAAGCGTGTTTAGTGAACAATACTGCATAAATTGCCAGGCTGGTGTATCCGTCACTGTTAGTTATTTTATTTATTAATGCTGAAGTGGTTCATGAACATTGTGGCTATTATTTGCGAGATGTATGGATGGGAATTGGTAAGAAATACTTTTGTTCAAACATATAAAATGATTTTGTTTTTCTGGAAGTACTCAAAGCCATGAAAAGGCGGATATCAAAGAGGCTCACTTCATATTTGTAGTTGTTCTCTTGCTTCTTTGCGCTGTGGGTTGTTTTGGTGATTCTGTATCAGAGGGGTACTGCCATTTATGATCCAGAATGTAGGAAAAAAAAAAGGAATCTCTCTTGGGCTTTTGTCACATTACTATCTGTATGAAGTCGATTAACCCAGGGTCTCACCATTGGCCATACTCGTTTAAGTGCAAATTTTGCATGTATAATTTTCTGTGGTCGCGTGGTAGCTGGAGTTTTTCTAATTATTTTTATTTCAACTATATATTGACTAAAAACAATCTTTTGGCCATGATGCGATGAGTATTGCCGCACCACATGTCAAGCTGCAATAGTACCACACTCAGGCCTCCTCCAACGACAATAGAAATCGCTAAAAGGAAGAGAGAGCAGTCACTGACGACTATACAAAAGCTGATTTTTACAAGTTGGGTAAGAGAGGGGTGGGCCCTACTAATTAATGAATAATACCTTTTCTTCTCTCCCCTTCCACTCAGCTGGTGGCAATAGCCATGACCCTGTTGGAGGAGGCCTCATAGCGTGTGCCACAGGCAGCGTGACTAGATTACTGTCGTACTATGGTTTTTGAGCATGTCTACATTCGTTGTACCATGAAATGTCTAGTCCAGTCCTATATTACTATATTATGGGACGGAGGGAGTATGAGATAATATTGTTTTTACTTTTCATGCAAATAAAAAAATAGCTCGACAAGAAGACGTAGGCTTGTAAGAAACTTTGAAATTTTTATTTTTAAATTGTGTTAAACAAGTTCCAAATATAAAGTGATTAAATTAGTTAGTGGCAAATAAAGTAAATTAAGCTCCAAATTCCTACCATTACACGGGTGGACACACTTTTGTTTACACACGGTCTGTCTTGTTCTACATGGAGCTTATTGTCTAGTTTTTCGTGCACAAATGCATAGACGTAGAAGCAAATGCATTCACACGTACTATCGATTTTCCTTCACTATTTTATGTGCAAGTTTAGACCACACCTAAAAAACATGCAATTTGTTTCCATGTAAAAAAGAATTTTGATCCGACACAACATTGTTTTCCCTTTATTTAATGTGAGGTGATATATAAATAAAAGTTTTACTCATAAACTTTATACATGAATAGAACACTATATTTAGAAACTTTCCAAAAATTCTCTACCACACCATCACCATTGAGATCTTTTAAAGGACCATATATAAACAACTTTCTATCAAAAAGTTCTAAAGTACAAACTTTCAAGAATGAAAACTTTATTCTTAGAAATTTTTTACGAGAAAAAAAACGGTACTTGAATATTAAAAAGAGAACAACGAACACTCCGTGCATTCTTGTCTCAAGCTAGCCCAAAGTAGTAATTCAGCCAAAGTGACCTTAATAGCATGCTGCACCACGTGGATATGCGTTTGCAATCTCGTAGCTCCGCTTGGCTAGGTATCTTCGTCTGTTGCTAGAAATTGATCAGCATTTGCTAGAAATGGGAATAAAAAACGAACTGATAATTTGGCAATTTAGTGTATTCGTGGATTCACCTATTAGATTCGGCGTTTTGGATGCCTCCATATTTTACACTAGTCAATTCTAGTTTCTACCGCAATAAGGAATTTGTTTTTAGTTATGTATAAATGATAGGAAATCAGTCCACATACCTGCACAATTAATTTCTTGGGAAGATTTGCATGAAACCAATGGCATTTTACAATTAATGCATCACATTTATCACAGGTTTTGAATGCCATGGCAATCCAAGACTCCTCTCCTCTAGTATTAAATGAACACTTACCATTTTCTCACCTAATGAAATTGAAAAAGGAATCCATATCAAGATGTTGCTAATAATCTCCAAAGCCAAATATATACATGAATGTCATTCATTACTGCATCATCATCCAGTCTATTCCTATCTTCTATAAATACCGGACTAGTGCTCCTCTAGAACTAATCCATCATTAATTTCCAGTGCAAATTAAAATGGCTCTAGGAACCGCCGCTGCACTGATGTTTCTCCTCGCCGTCACCATGATTCCTCTCGCCATTGCAGGTAATTAACAAACCTTGCAAATCCTATCAACCATCAATGTAGCATTAGCATGCCGTCCGTGCAAGAGTTAATTAATTCTCAAAAGTGTTCTACTCACCTGGCACACATATTCTTGTTGTGATGAACAGGAAAAGATGGTCAGGAGCAGCCGGCGACCAGCGAGAAAAGCATTGGCGTCGTGGCGGCGTCGTCTGCGTTGGAGCCGGGGTTGTGTCCATGGGAGGGTGGCGAAGGCCGATGCGAAGACGGGGCGCCGGTGCCGGTGGCCGGTGGCGCGCAGCCGATGAGCGCGTGCGTGGAGAAGACGCTGTACCATGGGCCATGCGTGGAGATGCTCTGCACAGCCGCTTGCCTCCTTCAATGGCACACGGGCGGACACTGCAGCGGCCACGGATTTTTGTGGAAGCGCCTCTGCAACTGCTTTGTGTGCTTGTAGTTGTGGGGGTGGGGATGGGCTGAGAAAAAATTGTGGGTGGTTTGTGATGAGTTCATTTTTTAACGCCGGAGAGGGCGAATAATAGAGTTGAAGTCTTTGGTGAATCTTTCTCTTTTTTTTTTTTACTGAACACTAACGAAGTTGAAGCTAACCGGTTTCTGCCGGGTGCGCTGGCGAAAGAAACTTGATGAAGTTGAAGTTCTAAAATTCCAACATAACATTATACAATGTCATTTATTATGTTCGAGGAATTTGGGTAGTCGGATTTGGACATTAGAATATAATGTATAATCTATGACGTGTTTCTCTATCGGATTCGGACATTATACGATGTCATTTATCATGTTTTTTAGTCCGATTTATAATGGAAGCAGACTCCGAACAAACATAGTGCACTTCCAAAACTCCCTATACGGCAATGATAAAGAACTAAAGTTGTTAGAGTTGTTAGTACCTACATTGTGCTCCATAAGTAGACAAAAACAATAAATATAGTCTTCCTATCAGGTTGTAAACACTATAAAAACCACTAAACACTAGATTAGTCCTATTTTTAAATACTGATCAATAAAGAATAAAGAAATAATCTCTCTCCTCTCTCTTGGCAGCCACTTACTTTTTACGTGATAGAGGGCGCTCAGCTTATTATTTTTATGTTTAGTATTTTAGTTTTTCAACAAAACAACAAATACCATTAGACATGTGAACGACCCATTTTTTATTTTTATAGCACTTTAACTGGTTCGTTAACCGAAATATAGACATATACATATATATTGTAACTAACTCGGATGGTTGAGCAACCCGCAGCCGATAATTAAGGGCATGTTCTGGAGCTTCTGAGAAGCAGCCGATTGAAATCTAGAGTATATTGATTCGGGAAAATCACCTTCTCACAAATAGTACTTTATTTTCTGAAAGTAGGAACTATGACTTCTTATGAGTTATGATAGGAGAAGCTGCAGGTTGCTTCTGCCAACAAAAAACTCCCGTAAACAAGCCCTAAGGCTAAGCATGCCCAACAATAATATTGCATTAGCCAACAACTCATGTAATACAAATTTAGCAAGTTAGCAAACTTGCTATCGTAGAATTGTTATGTGTAACAGTTGACTAGTGTAAATGGTACTCCAAGTCATAAAAGAACAATATTTATGGTATTGTATGTATGACTTTCCTTTAAAAAATTAGGCATTCTTTTATACAGTTGGACATACCAAAAGTTGCCTGAACATATTTTTGTCATAGCAAATGTTTTTACTATATGTGTATAGGACGCGACTAGATGTAGACCGCGCATCATTTAGCACTGTCGCGTGAACACCCCCCTCCCCCCAAAAAAACACACATGTTTCCAAAAACAGAAAAAACATCCACCCCTCGCGCACACTCCGTGGCCCACACACTCCCGCGCCGCATGATTCCCCTATGCGTAGCGCGGCGCACCAAAAGAGCCCCAAAAAAGACATAAGAACGATTTCCCCTACCTTCCCCCGACGGCCGCCGCCACCCCCGAACAAGCGATGGGGAGAAAAATCTTGAAAACTCCAAGATGGAAGAAGAAAAAGAAAAAGAAGGAGAGAAAACACCAAATTGAAGCAAAAAAAAAAAGGAGAGGACTGACCTGGTTAGCCTCAAAGGTATATTTTCGTTGTCCTTACATCCAACGTGAAAAATTTTAGGTCTAAACAATGTTTCATGTACGGAGAAATTACATCTCATAAACTTTCCACAAAAAATAGCTCTGATGCACACTTCTGGGACGTCCGAAAGGTGCTTTCTATGATGTTCAACTGATTCTCTTTATGTTTTTCTAGGGAAAAAGAAACAGCAACCATTAGTTCATATGAACTTTGTAACTCCCAGAAACTAAGTTACATCCCGGTTAAACTATGTTACATCCAGCTTGGACTAAGTTACATCCCACGTTGGCTAAAAGTTACATCCCCCTGCTAACAAAAGTTACATCACCCCTGCATCCCAGATAGTGCATCATTTAACTATTATGTAAACATGTTGAATGGACATCATTCAGTTGACTTTTCTCTTGCTCTGGTACTACATAAAAAGAATGAAAAAAAAAGTTCTCAAAATATTTCGTAGAAAAAAAAGTGCATGGAAACATGAAAAATTTACATCATATAGCAGCTAGGTTACAATGTTTAACAGTCAAGAGCTACATCGTACAATATGAAAAGTTACATCCTTATGATAGACATTTTGCATCATGATGTTTTGCTGAGAAGTTGCTTTCGTCTTTTCTATGTAGTTATGGACCTAAATAAATTTCCACCAAACTAGGATGGAAATGTGAATGAGAACATGTCTACCCAGGATGGTGATTATGAGGGTATCCAGGGAGGACCTGGTGTTTCTGTGTCTAATCATACAAGTGAGACAACGACTGCGACGAATGTCACAGGGGAGACGATATCTAGTGAGGACTCCGATGGAGATGCTGATGATTCAGAAGCATAATCAACACCATCACAAGAAGGTTTTTGTTCACCACTACTGCCTCCATTTGTGCATACTTGATTCAATACATGGGACAAAGCAAAGGCCTACTACAATAAGTACGCAAAACATGTGGACTTCTCGATAAAGATATGCACATCTATGAGCTCAGCCAGGGACAGCGAGAAGGACAAAGTGTTGTTTGTTTGCAACAAATATGGTCAGGTAAATACTAAGTTACATAATTATAGATTAAAGGTTACAAGGAAAAAAGTTCAGTGCTAGATGCAACTAAGTTACATCTAAACCCTTATAAAGTTACATCTGGAACAGAAAAAAGTTCAATACTAAATGAAAACTAAGTTACATTCTACCCCTGAAAAAAAGTTACTTATGAAAACTAAATTGCATTTGTTGCAGGACCCAGAGCAGAGCGGACAACCGGTTCCGATCTAGCAAAGGAAGAGGAGTCTGAATGTGAAGGCGAACTGTAAGGCGCGAATGACGATCAAGCGACGCGGTGCTAGATGGGAAGTAACTCAGTTTGTCGAAGAGCACACCCACCCCATTGTTCAAAAAAGTTTTCGTTGAAGAAGTTTATGAGATCACACAGGGGGATACCAAAGGAAGAAAAATATGTCATCTTAATGTTGCATAGTGTTAACATCTCTGCGGGGAGAGTAATGACGCTGATGTCAGATTTGTATGGATGACAATCAAATGTGCCATACATGACCAAAGATGTGGCAAACTTCAAGCAACAACTAGACAACAAGTGTACTTGTAGGGATTTGCCTGAGATAATTGCACGCTTTGAGAAGCTTAAAACAAAAGACCCAGATTTCTTCTATAAAATTCAGATCGATGACCAAGATAGGGTGAAAAACCTATACTGGGTGGATGGAGCAGCAAGAAAGGCCTACAAGGATTTCCATGACTGTATGTCCCTCGGCTACACATACATGACAAACATGTACAATATGTCGTGTGCCCCCTTCATTGGCATAAACGGGCATGAACAATCCATCCAGGCAACTGCAATTCTCTATTTATCGGCAGTCTGAATGTAACTTTAGTGTTACATGGATATAACCTGGATATTGTTAGATGTAACTTGAGTATTTCATGAATGTAATTTTTTTTGACTTACCTAACAACAATTATTTTTACTGCTTTTTTTCGGCTATGGTGTGGGTTCATATTCTCTGGATGTAACTTTGGTTTTTCATGGATGTAACATGGATGTTTGTGTGATCTTATCAAACCCCTAGGGCATGTTGGATTCGGAGCACCACGGGGAGGCCGCCGTTGTCGTCGTCGACGACAGAGCCCCAGAACACAAATTGCCATGGCATTTTCACAATCAATATGCATCCCATTTAACACAGGTTTTAAATGCCATGGCAAGACTCCTCTCTTGTATTGTGTTAAATGCCATGGCAATCCAAGACTCCTCTCCTCTTGTATTAAATGAACACCTACCATTTTCTCACCTAATGAAATTGAAAAAGGAATCCATATCAAGATGTTGCTAATAATTTCCAAGGCCAAATATGTACATGATTGTCATTCATTCCTGCATCATCATCCAGTCTATTCCAATCTTCTATAAGTACCGGACTAGTGCGCCCTCTAGAATTCATCCATCATTTCCAGTGCAAATTAAAATGGCTCCAAGAACCGCAACTGCACTGATTTTTCTCCTCGCTGTCGCCGTGATTCCTCTCGCCGTTGCAGGTAATTAACAACCTTGCAAATCCTGTCAACCATGAATTAATGTAGCACTAGCATGCCATCCGTGCAGCAATAAATTCTCAGTGTTCTAATCACCTAGCACAAATATATCTTGTTGTGATGAACAGGAGAAGATGGTCAGGAGCAGCCGGCAACCAGCGAGATGAGCATTGACGTCGTGGCGGCATCGCAGCCGGGGTTGTGTCCATTGGAGGGTGGCGAAGGCGAATGCGAAGACAGGGGGCCGGTGCCGGTGGCCGGTGGCGCGCAGCCGACGAGCAAGTGCGTGGAGTCGACGATGTACAAAGGGCCGTGCGTGGAGATCCTCTGCACGACCGCCTGCCTCATGCAATGGCGCTCGGGCGGACACTGCAGTGGCCACGGATTTTTTCACAGTCGCTGCAACTGCTTCCTGTGCTTCTAGTTGTAGGGGTGGGGATGGGCTGAGAAAAAAATTGTGGGTGGTTTGTGATGAATTCAATTTTTAGCTACAGAGAGGACGGATAATAAAGTAACGAATAAACAAGGGTTTATTTGGTTTCGCTGGATACATGTTGGAAAATTGTGTTTGTTTGTTGGTTGAATGGTGATCTTTTAGATCAAGTTGAAGTCTTTAACTTTGGTGAATCTTTCTTTTTTTTAGAAAAAAACTGAACACTGATGAAGTTAATGCTAGCCACTTCTGCCGACTGGGCCGGCGGAAAAAAATTTGTTGAAGTTGAAGTCCTAACATCACAAGTATGTGGATAGTCCGATTCGGACGTAGAATTATACTGTACAATTTATTATGTGTTTTTTCTGTCGGATTCAAACATTACATTTTACCATATCATTTATGATTTTCTTAGTCGGATTCATAATGGAAGCAGATTCCAAACAAACTGTGTGCATTTCCAAAATTTCCTATTCAACAATGATAACGAACTAAAGTTGTTAGGTACCTACACTGTGCATCAAAAGTAGACAAAAATAATAAATGTCCTACTAGTGATCAATAGTCATTAGTCCTACTAATGATCAATAAAGAATAAAGAAATAATTTATCTCTCCTCTCTTTTGGCAGCTACTTACTTTTTATGAGACAAGGCCCCGCTTATTATTTTTCAATTTAGCATATTTTAGTTTTTCAAGAAAACAACAAATACCATTAGACATAGAAACCAACCCATGTTTGATAACACTTTAACATGTTCCTTAACCATCGTATACATAACTAACTCAGATGGTTGAGAAGTCCACAACCGGCAATCAAGGGCATGTTCGGGAGCTTATGAGAAGCAGCCGGCAGAAATCTAGCTAGTGGAATACATAGAATCAGAAAAATCACCTTCACACAAATAGTTTATTTTCTGATGAAAGCTGGAACTACAACTTCTTATGATAGGAGAAGCTGCAGGTTGCTGCTGCCAAAAACTCCCTACAGAAGCCCTAAGGCCAAGCATGCCCAACAACAATATTGCATTAGCCAATAATTCATGTAATAAAAATTGTGCAAGTTATAAAACTTGCTATCATAAAATTGTTACGTTTAACGGTTGACTAATGTAAATGGTACTCCAAGTAATAAAAGAACGACATTTATGGTATTGTAAGTATGGCTTTACAGTTGGACATACTAAAAGTTACCAAAACATATTTACATAGCAAATATTTTTACTATATGCATATATCATAATCATCTTAGCCTTCCATACTTACACAAAAAGGTCTTTTGTTGAATAGTCAAAGTTTTACATTATTAATTTTAATCTAAATAAATAATTTTCTATATATATAATATATTATAAAGAGTACAGTAGTAACTCCAAGTCCAGATTAGCAACAATCGTCTGGGTGCGAAGGGTAGATCAAGAGTTCAACTTCCACTTCTATTTCCTCTTATAGCTGTTGCCGAGGGCTTCTTCCGTGCCATCGTCATGGTCCTCCTCCTCTCCCCCTTCTGGTAGCTCGCCGATAGCCAGAGAAGGGAGAGGGGGTGTTTTTGTATATCTAAGTTCTATAGTTATATTAGATCTAAGCTTCCTCTAGGGTTTGGTTACCTGGCGGCATCGTCACGGTAGTGGCGATGATGGAGCATTGGAATAAGGTCACTCTAGCCTCTCTTTGCCTCGACGATATCAGCTCCGGCGCCAACGAAGGGCCAAGGAATGTATGTTCTCCAAGATTTATATGTTCACTTCAGATTTTAGTAATTGGTGTGTCTTTCAAGAGAAGGAGTTGGCTCGCTCAGTGACTTCGACCATTTCTCTTGGCTATTATGCATCAATTTCTGGTTCCTCAAACTCTTTGTTTTGATGGTGAAGAATTGCAAACTGGCATTTAGGGTAATTCTCTAGCTGATGTTGTTTCAAAGGCTTCTAGACCTCGTTGTCAGTTGCGAGTGCCTTTTGAGGGGTTACTTTCCCTAGCTGTCTTTTCAGTGCAATCCCCCAAGCTCTAGTGAGCAATCCCCAAGTTATATTTGTTATTATTTAATTTGTTAGACATCGTTTTGTGTCAAGTTGTCCTTCTTCTAAATTGTCTAAATTAATCATATATAACCTATTGTTTTTCTCTACAATATTTGTCCTTGCCACTGTTTTATTGTTCAACATTTTTGGAGGATAGGAAAAATATATGAATATGAAAAATGCAGGAATTAAAGGGTATGCAACTCTAATCCTATGACAATCCAAAACACAGGAATATATAGTAGGGCTTTTGATAGAACCATAGGAAAAACAAAGGAATGTGCATAAAGATGTAAGACCTAATGTTAAATTTTCCTTGAATTGAGCTACAAGAATCCAATCCTATGGAATGTTTTCTTTCCTTTTCCTACAAATCAAAGTCAAACATACAAAAAAATCTATAGGAATTTTAAATCCTATGAAAATCATTTGCGATTATCTGAATCAAATGGGCCCTAAGATATGAGACCCTAAGGCTGTCTTTCATAAAAAAAAGGACGACTGTCAGCATGCAACCAGCAAGAGACGACAGTAGGCCAGTAGCTGCTGCCAGCCAAGGGCAAGGCCAATGCTTATGTTTCAATGGACATTTAGAGTTGGCCCAAGCTTAGATAGACATAGTTATTGTAATGTCCACATAACAAGGGTATGCTTGGGTGAGCTTTAGATTCTGAGAAGTGGTTGGTTGATATCCAATCGGTGAGAATCTGGAAAAGCTAGAAAACCCAGCTTCTCTAGATTCTGGCTTCTTAGTTTATTTTTCATTGTAACTACGTATTCTTAAAAGTTGTGAACCATTTAGGGCAACTTCTGGCAGCTGCTGCTTTTGGAAGAAGCAATAGCTGGCAGAAGCTCCTTCAGACAGGCTCTAAATATTGTTGGAGATACACATAGTGGGTCCTATCGAGTAGGTGTCATGCATATTTTATTGGTGTAAACAGTAAAAAAAAGCAAATACCATAGCCTAATTGCCACACCACAAGCCTAAGGCCAATTTTTATTGTCACATCCCGATGGTCTTCATGTATAATGCTATATTGTACCTATTTGGTTTAGTACCTTACTAATATTGATAGTGCCAAAATCTAGGCAAGTTTTGGATCAACCGATGTTTTAGGGTAGCATTAAAAAAATGTGTTTGAATTGATGCCAATTAAAAGCCAAATTTTGAACCATGGTGAAGAAAGATCTATAATATTGCCAAATTAAACATGGATATTACGAACTATTTGGCTTTATTTACTATTCAAAATACGAAAACATTAGTGGGCCACATTTTGGCATCAAACCAAAATAACCTTTATATTTATTGCTTAAGGGCTCATTTAGTTCACATGATTTTCAAAACGTAGGAATAGAAAAAAAAAGTAGAAATACTAATGTATGTGTAAACCTATGGATTGAAAAGTACATTTATTTTTCTTAAGTTGTTAAGCAAGGCAACCAAAGAATTGCAAACATTAGGTTTGAATGGAATTCTTTTTTTATATGCTTTTCCTTATAAAATGGAGGAATAAGAAATTTTCTTATAGATTCTTTTATGGCGTATTCTGTAAAATAAATGATAGTTTAATATCAATTCCTATTTCTATGTTTCTATTTGTAGTAATTCCTTTGCAACGAACAACACCTATTTGATTCATAGGATAGGAAAAATAAAGGAACAAAAAAAACATAGTAAGAGATGGCATGCTTCTCCAATCCTATAGGATAAAACATAGGAAAAGCAAAGGAATGCATTTGATAGTGCTATTGGATAAAACAAAGGAATTGAATACTTTAATAACCATAGGAAAGTTTACCATAGGTTTGAGCTCTTTGTTATTTTTCTTTGGATTCTAGTCATAGGAATGCAATCCTTAGGAATTTTTACTTTTCTTTCCTATGTGAATCAAAGAGTGTTGTAGGAAAAATTCCTTATGATTCTCAATCCTCCAAAATTCCTTTGCCATTCCTTCAAATCAGAGGAGGTTTTTTTCGTCCTGTTCCCTTAACCGCGATGCGCCTAGGGATGAAAATGGTCGGTAAACAGGCAAACCATTACACATCCATTTTGTTTATCGGGATCGGAGTCGAGAATGGTAAGCTGGATATGAAAACGGTATCGAAAATATGGGAATATCGGAAATGGAATTATTCGGCAGGAAACATGTCGGTAACGGTTGGAAGACTGTAAAACGGTTTTCATTTCAGAAAATAAACTATATGCTAAACTGATAATAAGTTCAAGAATTCACTATATTTAACGATAGGTCAATAGACCACGATAAAAAAAGATATACAAATAGAAAAGTCTGCAACATAAGTGATGGGTCACATCATATCGTTTATAGGGCTATCACCATATGTCAGGAATCATAGCTGAGAAGTAGGGTTTTAGAGTTGGGCTTATGAAAAAAGGAACGGTATTTTTGGTGTTCATAAACAGTAATTAATTATCGAAATAATACCATTTACCGATAAAACGGTCGGCAATTAGGAAAACCATTTCCAATATCATTTATATATTATTTAACATTTTCGTTTATCGTTTCCGTCAAACCATTTTCATTTCCCTCGATCGGTAATTTCCAGAAATGACTGGCGGTCGAGAATTTTCGTTACCGCCTTCCCCTAGATGCGGCTTAGACCCTGTTTGGATACAAGGACCTTTTTAAGTCCCTATCACATCGGATGTTTGGACACTAATTAAAAGTATTAAATATTGACTATTAATAAAACCCACCCCATACTTTTGAACTATTTCACGAGACGAATTTATTAAGCCTAATTAGTCAATAATTAGCGAATGTGATGCTACAGTAAACATTTGCTAATCATGGATTAATTAGAAAAAAAATCATCTCATGTATTAGTCTTTATTTATATAATTAGTTTTATTATCGATCTATATTTAATATTTTAAATTAACGTGCAAATATTCGAGGGAACACCAGACAACCTCTTAAATGGCGCTCTCCTCCCAAAAATCCCACCCGCGAGTATACTCGAGAGCCCACGACTCCCCGAGAACTCGGTGGAAACCACGCGAAATCCCTCGCACCACCGAATCCTCGCGCTCCTCCTCTCCACTCCCCTATCCGACTCGCGCCCACTCCACCGCAGCGACCGACCGAAATGCCGCTCCTCCCCTCCTCCTCCCCT
>CM002482.1:9148447-9177028 GCA_000325765.3 Leersia perrieri | reverse complement strand
CCTCCTCCCGAACCAGGCGACGGGGCTCGTCGCGGCGTCGCAGGCCAACTTCATGAGGGTCATCGTGGGCTCCACGCCGCCGGGGCACGCCCACCACCGCGGAGGGGACCTACTCTGCGTGGTGCGCGCGCTGCTGAAGAAGATCCGACGCCGCGTGCTGGTCGGGGACAGGGTGCTGGTGGGCGGGGTCGACTGGGCGGACCGACGCGGGATGATCGAGGACGTCTTCGAGCGGCGCGCCGAGGTGGCCGACCCGCCCGTGGCGAACGTGGATCGGATCGTGCTCCTCTTCTCGCTCGACCAGCCGCAGCCCGAGCCCGCCACGCTCACCAGGTTCCTCGTGGAGGCTGAGTCCACGGGGATCCCCTTCCTGCTCGTCTTCAACAAGGTCGAGCTCGTCGATGACAAGGTAGGTAGACTGTTGAGTTTGCTGCTAATTCGTTACTACTTACTTCCTGGTCAATTGGATTCAGTTACTAGTCAATTGGTTGCTAAATTGCTACCATGTAGTAAGATAGGACATTGCATTGGTGATACAACTACGGATAATCAGTGGCAAACATAACTGCGTTCAATGTTTTATATGCAAATGCTAGTTCTCAGGAAGACCCAAAATGGTTGCTCTGAGCTTGTGGGACTAACATGCTCTGCACAACAGTATCTGCATCAACTTCCTTTTTGTCATAATTGGATTTACTTTTTTAAAAAATAAAGTGACTCTGAAATAACAATAACCTTCTGAAATAACAATTTCCTTTTTTTTGTCAGAATTGAAATAACAATAAAGTGACTCTTATTTCACTGTTCTCATGTTGAATGAAAAATGAACATGCTATTTGTTGTGAAAGCATTTTCACAGTAAAATGCTATTTTAGCTGTGCCAAAGAGATGTCCCGTGTTGGTATTACTTTCAAACTTCAACCAATACTTAGTCATGCAAATGCATCACTAGAGGAACTCTTTGGAGTAAAAGGTCAACCAGGCCAATAGCAAACATGGCTGGGACATAATTTTGATTCTCTTTTTTTTTTTTTGAGATCCATAATTTTGATTCTCTGGTTCATCCAACATACACATATTAAGTTGTATTGCAGCAGACTTACTGTAGACATACTGGGGATCACGCTCCTTTGGATTCACAAAAAATAGTGTTTATGTTGTTTGTGTAAAGCTGACTATCACGACTCGAGGCCATGATGGGATAAACACCGCCAGGAGATATCCAGGTGGCGTCAGATACTAGAGATGGGATGTAGACTTAGGATGGGAAGAAGAATATCTAGGGAGAGAAGTGGATTAATCTTGATTCGTTGCTTAACCTCAAACGAATACAACCACATCCCTTATATAGAGATGGTATAAGATGACCATTAAGAAACCAAACTTGGTCTAATCTTATTTTCTAACCCACTATTACAGTACCGTGGTACTGTTCACCCACCAGGAGATGGTTCCATGGGTCTCGACTCTCGGCCCAAATCCCATGACACTGATAATGGTAAATGCTAACAGTGCCACTAGTTCTAATGCTGGTGTGTTTAAATTGCTCAGATGCATGCACAGCAGTACATGTTTTACTTAAATATTATCATGCATACATATAAATTTCTCCTTTTTCTAAATCATCATGATGGAATCATAGTTCTTCTACTTATTTTTACAGGCTAGTCCATTTGCTGTGTGCTCTCATGTTTTTCCTCATTTCATATTTACATGATTCAGTTCATTACTCATACTAGTCTGTATGCAGACCATATCATACTGGAGAGATAGGCTGAAGAGTTGGGGATATGATCCACTATTTTTAAGTGTTGATCAGAAATCTGGATTATCTGCTCTTGAAGAAATGTTGGAGGGACAGACAACTGTAATTGTTGGTCCAAGCGGTGTTGGGAAGTCCAGCCTGATCAATGCTTTGAGATGCAACCAGAACATCTCAGAAGAAGATCCCATACATAAACTAGTTGAGCAGGTGGCTATTATGTCATTCATATCCTTTATCTGCTTCAATTACTTCAACAGTTTGCTCAATCTTTACTAGGCATGCAGTATCCATTCTGACCCTTTTTTTTCTTAATTTCTATATTTTACTGAGCAGTGAGTTTTGTTTCATTCTCTTTGTTGGGATAACGAACTAGTGACCAGCTCCTAGGACTGCAATTGGTGGATTTTAGCTTTCCAGAAGATACTGGATATTGGGTTATGATTTTTTTTAAAATATACATATTATTAAGAATTGAGGGCTAATGTGACATGCAAATCTAGTGTTATTGTAGGTTATGTTTGTGGTGCATGTGTGTCTGCACAGCAAACGGGTATGCACTTTCTATAAATAGAGTTGCAGTTGTAGGCTTCCTTTTGTCCAAATATGAAAACAACTCACCGTGCATTTCATCAATTAAAATTTCATGTAATTTCGTATGGGCTTCCTTTTGCACATATCTTCAGTAATAAATTTCCCTCTTGTTTTCTTATGGACCAAGAAGGCAAGAAGAGCTATAAGTTTTCAACATTTTATGACAGGCCTAATGTTAATATTTCTGTTTCCACCCTTGTGATGGAACTTCTTTCATGGGCCTGGCATGTTTACATATAAATTTTTTCCACATTACCCAAATAATTTCTCCTTATGTTTCTACACACCTTGTTACTTGACCCACAACTGAACCAAATATATAACTGTGTCAGATTACATATGTTTAAAAGGGGAAAATGCTGGCAACAAATTGTATAAGTTATGGAAATAACGAATGCTTCGAAACAAATAGCATAGTTGAAAAAAGAAAAAAAAAAGTCAATCTCCCATAGAAAGAGGTGAATATGCTATTGCAACAAACCATAGTTCTAGGACCAAAAGAAGTGATGATGTGCAATCAAGAAAAATCCTACTGCAACTGAAGTTGCAACAAACCATAGTTCTAGGAACAAAAGGAGTGATGATATGCAATGAAGAAAAATCCTACCGCAACTGTTGTAACCAATGTATATGCACAGTACTGTCATTCCCATATGGCTATGTTCCATGAAGCAAAGCAGAAATTTCATTGCAACACAAACGAAGATGGTTTTTGAACAATCTGAGTGACTGATTGCAACAAGTGGACATACTGTTGACAAATATAACCAGTAAATACTCGATATCAATTAACATTTCTAATATTGTTGTAAGGAAGATGATGCTTGATAGAAATTATGAATCTTGGATTGGAATGTAAAAAATTTAGGACTAAATGTAATAGATAGCATTTTGGCACATCCACTTCACCATCCATGTCACGTGGCCAATAAAAAAACCATGTGCTCCATACTATGGAGCGATCACTTGGTCATTATTAACAGTTATCATGATAATATTATCAGGGATTTGCACATTATTTGTTAAGTTTGGCTTGGAGAGAGGCACAAATCATGCAAAGAATGATGTAATGTAACATGTATGTCCTCTCAAAAATAAAAAAGTGTAACTTGTATGTACTTGGCATGAACATCCTAGACACTCTCGATACCTTAGAAATTGTACGTCGGTTAGATTTGGCATCTTCTCCTTCTGCCATTGTTATAAAATGCCACAAGTCTGTTCCTGTAAAATCTAATAGTGTCAAATTCTTTCTTGATGTGGACACTAAGTCTCTTTCTGGCACACATCGCTTTCAGAATAGTAAGTGGTTTGGTGAACAACGAGTCGGTACCGTGTCGAAGAAAAGCGGCAAAGGAAAGCACACAACACGTCATGTGTCGTTGCTTCCTATAGTTGGTGGAGGTTTTCTTGCTGATACTCCAGGATTTAACCAGCCTAGCCTGATGAAAGTGACCAAGAAGGGTCTTGCAGAAACATTTCCAGAGGTATGTTAATTTAACTCTATTCATGTGTCATGATATATGATTTACATAATGCTTAAATAATCTTCATTTTAGTTCCTCTGCTCGCAGAATGTGCTTTTAAGGCCATATTTTTGTTTGTTATAGCATTTCATTACTAATAATGTTCATTTGACTACCCAGATAAGAAAGATGCTTGCAGAGAATGAGCCCTCAAAATGTTTATTTAATGACTGTGTTCACCTTGGTGAGCGTGGATGTGTGGTAAAAGGTGATTGGGAAAGGTATCCATACTATCTACAGTTGCTTGATGAAATCAAAATCAGAGAATCGTTCCAGTTAAGAACATTCGGGACAAAAAGAGAGGGTGATGTCAGGTATGCTATCGAGATATATGTTTCTAATAATTATTTTTCGTGCCAGATGTTTCATGCCTTCTCTTGGATTAGTACCATGGTAGATTGGTTGCTAATTCTCTTCTGAGAAATAATCAGTTCATTCTATAATGTTAGGTTTGATTAATTATGAAGCTACTTTTATTTTATACACCAATGGGCAGAGTTTCTGTTCTTTAATATGTTAAATAAGCAATTAATTCTTCTATTTCCATGGTTTTGAAGTTCTAAGTTCACCAGAAGTCCCAGATAAGAAGGTTTTCTACAATCTATGCTTCTTTCTTAAGAAATATCTTGATCTGTACTGGTCTAACTAAAAAGGAACGAAACTCACATATTTTCATCTTTTTTTTTCTTGTCAATGATTTCTCTAGTGCCACAGCTCCTATTTACGTTGGATATTGATGTGCTAAATTTGGCTAACCTAATAATGAGAAATTATACATCTTGCTTCAGGTACAAAACAGGTGTCATGGGTGTAAAGCAAGCAGAGCCTCGTCTTGAACTCAAAAAGCACAGAAGGGTATCGAGAAAGAAGATTAACCAGTCAATTCTTGATGATATTGATGATGATCTCGATGAAGACAACTGGTTTGAAGTGAAGCAACATTCTAGGAAACGATGACCTAATTACTTCTGATCTAACAGCTATAAACATTGGGAAACTATGTATATTACATAGCTGGCTTTGTAGTTCTAGGACGCCCTTTAACTTGTTGTGCTGAACATTTAACACTTGAAATAGAAATCTTTAGGCAAGGAAAATGTAGAAACGTGTGTTCCTGTTAATAGCGATGGGTATTTGTTTCCTGTGAGTTGTAATAGAAGAAGAGTGAAAAGAAAGCAAGCTAAAGAAATAAGCAGAATTTCCTAATCTTTTGCAAATGCTGATTGGTCTATCACTACTTCACTATTCAGTCCATTGGTTTGCCTGTTTCAGTACATGAGGGCATTGCGGGTACATGAGGGCACCCGCAATGGTTGCTTAAGAGATTCTTGCCACTCATTCTCATACGTGGAACACTACGTGGAAGTTGAAACAGATTAAATGAAGAGGAAGAGCACAATTATCTAACCTAGGGAGAGTTGATAGCGGAAAACGAGACGAGATTAAATAAGAAGTGAAAATGAACTATTGTCATTTACCAATGCGGCCATAGATACCTGTGTAGATATACTAATCTAGTATTTAGCTGAAATATACATGTTTTATAGAGAGCACCTTAATTTATCATTGCGGCTGCCCTAAGAATAATTGCTTATATGTCTTGGCTACCCTACCGCTGCTATGTTGAACTGTGCACAACCATGTGCAGAGGAAACGGAAGTTTATAGAAGAATCATGTTTACATGTCTATGCAGATTAACGTTCTGAGTACTGAGATGAAAGCAAACCATATGTTTTCACTTGAATAACCTATGTGGACTAAGATTTGGTTTTCACAAGAAGCACATGCACTAACAGCTGAAGCTATTATTGAATTTCGAAATTTGATTTTTTAAAAAAGAAATGCAGAATTTTCGTTAGTACAGTTACCAATCATGCAAAAGAGTTGGACGCAAAAGGGCCAAAAAGGAAAGGGGATAAAAGACAAAGTAATGCTAAAATCAAAATTCAAAATCAGCTCTAAGCTTTTAAGCCGAAGTTGAGCCAATGTAATATATAGTCACTTGTCAGAGCATAACGCATGCACCCACTGATAACTTAGAAGATAATTACTATAAGATAAAGTAAGCATGGGAAGAGAGAGCCATGTCAACGAAGCTAACACAAAAAAATATATGGTTAAAATTTTACACATAACATATCCACAGTTTGAAATTAAAGGCTAGGAAAAAGACTATAATGAGAAAAAACCAAAATCAACTACAGTTTTAAAATATAAATGTTGGTTGCGGCGAATAAGCAAACAAGCTAACGGGGAGAGGTTATCGACATTATAGTTTTTGATTAAAATGTTATTTGACAATATTGAAGTCTTCGAACCCTCTCTTAGTATAGAAATAGTTTACTTTCAGCAACTAAAGGAAAGTATGCATGTGACTATATAGCTAGATAGTGTTTCGTGTACTCAATTCTTTCAAATCATATGCATGATACTGATATGGACCAGTGGCGGTTTCAGAATTTCTTTATTGGGTGGTCCTATATCCAAAACTCCAAAACTCTATAATACCCTGAACTCAATATACATATACAAAATTTTCTTAAAGCATGACACAAATATGGAATAACATCTCATCACATCACAAATACACTAAAACTAATATTTGAGCTGTAAAATTAAAAAAAATACAAGGTAAAATATAAAATATACAGAAATGTTCTTCTTGTCCAAAATAAAGCACGGTCTAGGGACCACCTAGACCACCCTGTAGAACCACCAGTTATGTCAAACCAGTATTAACAATATATGTAACTATGCTCTTGAGGAACACTCGATGCCTCCTACGCTATTTTAAACATATATAGGGAACACTTAAGTAAATGTGTATGTGGAAGTGCGATGTGTATCCATTGGTTCTGTTCGGCACTGCTACAAACTGCAGTACTGCAGTTGTACCAAGCTGCACCGACAGTACATCACAAGTGACAAACAACTATAACTGTTGTAGCTATTTGGGTGTGGCTGTACATAGTAGTGGTACCGAACACCCCCATTGTGTAGTCTTAAAAAAAAACACCCCCCATTGTGTGTGTCTAATTGTACTATCCTTTAAATTGCTAGTTTGCTACTACCTCCACCCTCTTTTACTCAGGTTTTGGGCATCGGCACAGCCTCTTCATTCTCTTCATTGTTACTAGTCTAGAGTCATCTAGACTATTAAGTCACGCATTTGCATGACTATTAACCATCTTTCTTTTGTTTGTTATTTAACAATCTAAATTAGTGGTAAGAAGTAGATAGTGTAGTACTAACAATAAATTATTTACTATGATCATGCTAAATTCTTGAAATTTACGGTAAAAACTACACTTGTATTATGTATTGTCTATGCCGTTGGAATGTGGCTTCAATGTGTTCTAACTTGATCCTTGATTTTTTTTTAAAAAAAATCTTTGATCTCTCCTTGTCTCTGTCTAGAAGCTTCATGAACAATCATGAGGCAGGCTTAGTTTACTTGTTGCACTACTTTATCCAACATCTATTATTTGTCATCTCTATTTTGTTTTTTTTCCTATCCAATGGTTGTCCTTAAATTGCTTATGTGGATCGCTATGGTGTCATTTTGGGATTGGATTTTCACTCAAGAGAGATTTTCTCAAACAATATATTTATAAAAATTATAATAATAACCGTATGAAAGTCATTTTTACAATAAATCTATTTGAGGATGTCATCTATTTGAGAACTAAGGTAAAATAATTTATCGGAGTTAGAAACCACCGCTATAATTCTATCATGTGGATCATTACATCATTTATATTCAAATGTTCTTCAGCAAATGCTACATTTTTATCTGCGAATATCCTGGACCGAGAGTCTGGAGCACCTCCCGTTTGAAAAACCTTTCCATTGCCCTTTGCCACAAAAAAGAAAAAGAAAAAGAAAAACATCAATCGCGGCTGGCCTGGCCGGCTGGAACTGATAATCACGCGGCCGTTATTACCTGAACATATTGCTGGCATGGTTTGAGCCTGTCGAATTGAAAAGTGTTTCGGTTAATCAGACGTGCATACGCATGCAGAACTGCAGAAACATCCAAATTAAAGGTTACTCTCCTCCATCAGACCATCACAAATTAAAGGTTATTAATACTCCCCATCACTCCATCAGACCATCACTGATGTGAACATCTGATGCAATTCTCTTGTCAGATCAGATCACGCCCATCATGTAGCACCCTGCACAAAACAAACCTCATTAAAAAAAACTGCACAAAACGACGCCATCTCGCTGATGATATGATCTCTCTCTCACCGTTCTCTTCTGCAAAACCTGACGCAATAGCAGCATCAATCAAGCACCAATGCACCATAATACATTACTCTAATCAGTATTACGTATATCCGCCACTGAACTAAACAATCCGGCCGGTGACGAATGCCATCAGCGGCCGGGTTGCTTGCAGCTGCAATACGTGGCAGCACGCGGCGCGGCGCGTTCATGGCGAGCGAGAGCCTGCCGCCGCGTGCGGTGCCCGTGCAGGCACGCGCCGGAACGTGACCCTCCTCCGCCCTATGCCTCTTAAACTATTCTCGCCTTGTATATAGCTGCTCTGCTGATGAAGCCACACCAAAGTTGAGAAGAGGAGAAAAAACAATTGCCCCAATCATCTGATGACATGCCTAAGCATGGTCACTTTTTTGGTTTATTATAGGTGTATAAGTGTATTTATTTTGCTATATATCTTAGAGTTCATCTCTTCTTTTTTTTTTTATCCCCCAGTTTCTGGTGGAGGTTTTTCAAGCCGTCTCTGTCCCAAGATGAGACTGAAGGAGTCATGCTATCCATTTACTTTGTTTTTGCTAATTTGTTTCTGGTTCCTCACCTTCAACGGCTGCCGGTAGTGTCGTCACACCATAGGTTAGGTTATAACTTATAAGAACTTTCCGTTTGAAAGAGGCTTAGGCCATGTTCAATAATTGGTACAATGCTTGAATTCTTTTCATAATTTATTGGTGCTTTCGATTCATCGTTGTTCGAGTTTAAGCGGAGGGACATCCATCATGGGCATTTTATTTGTGGAATTGCTGTAAATGGGTCGCGTCCATCTTTAATTTAATTTGAAGAGGTGAAGAGGTAGGAAACTTCTTTTTCCACTTCAAGTCCTCTTTGGAACCAAGAAATTTACATGAATTTTATAGGAAATAAAATAACTCCTGCAAAACCCATGTAAACCAAAAGTTATCAATAAATTTTGTATCAAATTAGAGCGCACTAGTAACTAATCCTAAAATGAATATTGTAAAATCTCTACATTCCAAAGGAGCCAGAAACATCAAAACCTAAATAAGTCAGTATGTAAGAGACCAAGTTTGTACGGATGCAGATAGTACACCGAAGGTCTATACAGTTCAGTTGATTTTAAACATTTGTAAAAGTTTTTTATTTTTAGGTTTATTTTTTATTTGCAATATAATGAACCACAAAGATATAAACAGATAATGATAATTCAAAGAAGTTTTCGATTGATTCAACATAATACATAAAAAATTATTCATATATATTATTGTGTTGTCCAGTTCCAATTGAGATTGTACAGCAATTCAGATGAAAAACAACTCAACTCATATTTTACTTGCCAACCTCAAATGCAAATCAAATAGTGGAAACAAAATTTACACGCGCCCAGCCCCGATGGTCTTCCAAATTGGCTGCTGACGAATGAGTGCTCTTTCTTCTAATGGCTGTTTGACAAGAGGGCAAACTGCCAAAAGAAAAGAGAAGGGGGGGTTCGAGACTATCGTGGCTCTTGGGGCGTTGACAATATGGAAGCAGCGCAACAACAGAATTTTCAATCAGAAGCAATGTTCCTGGCCAATTGTGGCTAAAGGAATTGCAGAGGAGATGGTTCTCTCGTGTCTGGCTAGAGGCAAGTGCTGGAGATGCTGCTTTAGCTCCCAGGGTCAAGATTGAACAAAATTTGATGTGATATATAGCCTATCGACATTTTTTTTTTGCTTTTCCTTTTTACATTTCTCAACTCCGCTCTATTCCTGTTTCTCCGTTCTCTATGTGTGTTGGACTTTTATTTCTCTTCATACAATGACATATTGTCACACAAATTTTTTATGTATTCCTGAAAATTTTTTTACACGTGCGCATGTTTGCATGCATCACACATGTAACTCTCCTTACCAGTAACTAGCAATGGCTCTAATATATGTTAAGGTAACATTCTTAACAAACTTCGGATATTTGTTCCTGGCTAGAACTTCTCAACTTGTCCCTGTCACAAAATGAAAACTAAACTTCACAATATTTTGCATCATTTTGTGTACGTACACGCTTCAACAACCAGTATTTGTATGAAATTATTCTAGAAGTTTCCAATCCAAAGCTTCCTCATCGACCATTTGACAGTTGGATTATTAAAAAATGGTCGAGCGATTATTATTGTTAGCTTGCTTTGGACATCTGACAGGATGATGACTCAACACATCAATTAGAATATTTATTGGTTTGTTGCATATGCCACATATTCAAATTATATCAACTAAAATGTACTACCACCGTCCCAAAAAGACTTTGTTTGAGACTACTTGTCCAGATTGCCAGGGTGGAGGTAGCATATCACGATTTTCAGTAATTTCCAGGGTGGATAAATGTACTTTCATCTTTTGTAAGTAAACTTGTTCGATGAAATACTCTATATTGATTTTGAATGTAAAAGTTAATTATATGAACTGGATTTTTACGATAAAAATGGTGTAAAGATTTGTTGTGTGTTTTATGTGTTATAATTTTTCAGCATGATATTAAATTGGAAATATTTACTCTTAATTTCAGTATTTGTGTCACTAGGGAATACAATGTTTGGCAATAATACCAAATTATCTTTTTATTGACAGTGGTAGTACGTAGAAATAGTGCTATGTTTATTGATTTTACTACTGATTGATCCGAACCTAGTGGTCTGGGTGCATAATTGCACAACCTAGTCATCAAACGCATGCCATTTTCCGCAATCCTAATTTTGAGATGAAGAAATTAAACTTTTATAGATGAGAAAAAGAAAATTTGGGGCTAGTGGACTATGTCAGATTATCACTGTACTTGTACTTGGCTGCCTTTATACTTGGCTTACTTTGTTTTATTGAATAAAAAGGGATGCAGTCATCATGCGGATTAATCATTAACTCCCCCTTTAATCGCATGATTAAAAAACCAAAAACATATATTTTGACATAAATGCAAGTACAAAATAGATGATTATAGATGATTGTAAAACATTAAAAAAATACAAAACTAGTAATTTGATAGGAGCGCATGAAAAAACATTTAATCGGATTAGAGAGAGACTCATAGGAATTATCTGAAGAGGTTTGAGCTTATGCTAATTTTTCTCCAAAACTTATGCAAAGAGGCACTCCATTAGAATTTTTTAGGATTTTGGGAATCCCCGATCATTTGTTTCAATGGGTTACACAGAAAATTATGATATAGGATTTGAATCGTACAAAATTCATTCACGATTCTTCGATTCAAGGGGCCTAAGGGAATTTCTCTATACACACGCTCTCAACTCCTTAGTTCAGTAAAAAAAAAAAGTCTGATAACATTGATACAACACATGCTACCTGACAAAATTTCAAGTCTCAGTTCGGTTCACACGAGAAAAAGACAACTCTTGAAACCCCGATCGATTTTATTTTATTTTTTGTTTCTAGGTGTGTGTATTAAGTTTAGACTTGGAAATTTTGTGACATGGTAGATTAGACCATAGAATGCATTTTTTTTCAAATTTGTTTCAGACTTGTTTTCATGACTATTTTGCGCTGTGCATCTGATGTGGCTACATCCATGTGAAGGTTTGAATAGTTTTCCCCCATGTCAAGCTAATCCAACAAAGATGCTCGAGCTCACATTGGAAGGTGGCGAAGCCAGATAGAAGTACTTGCTCTGATTATAATATGAAATCTAGACAATCCCAAATCCCAATAAATAGCTTTGTTATCTGGTTTGTTTCACACTTCTGTGTGTAATTCTGAAACACAACAATATTTTTTGTATATATGGATGACAACCAGATGATATTATCGCAAGTCACTTCGATGAAAAAAAAATGAAAGTAAGTAGAGCATAAATAAATCCATTAGAGTAAAAAGAAAGCACAAATTGTCTTGGTTGTTGTCATGCATGTACTTCTATATTTCCCACAACAAATTCCTGCCAGAGCAGCAATGGCGATCTCTGCGATTAGCTAAAGCTCTATCATCGTGATTGCCAGTATGGATAGTGCCAGTACATAATTAAGTATCTGTTTTTTTGGCACCAAACTTTTCACTTGTTGAACATCCGGTGCCACGTGGAGTGCAGTGTACGGATGATGCAATGTCAAATGGTCAAATCAACATAGTTACTACTGCATTACATCACAAACCATTATCTTTAACAGGGAGGTTAAGTGACATTGATCTCTCTGACCATTTTAAGTTTGTCATTGGACTGTGACCTAAGTATATATATACTGATTGGTGCTTGTTTTCTGGGTAAACCTTAAAACTGAGGCTAGCTTTTCAAGGTTTCCGGATCCGGTTAATAATCGGCACAGGTCAAGTTTAGTTGCTCACTGGTTTGCTAACACCAACAACATATTTAAACATGTTCTCTTTTCAACATGCGTATATTGGACCTATATATGGGTGTATATATTTGGTTGCCTGCATCAAGATAGTCCGAGTATAATTGACCACCAAGGTATAAAAGGCACATGTCAATTTTTTTCCCTAGAATAATAATCGTTCAGGAAGTAATTACTTCCTTCATTCCAAAATATGAAGATTTTTAGCATTCAAATTTCATCCTAAAATTAATATGTATATAGTGACTTTTAAGAATTTGATACACCCAACTATTTTAGTATGGCAAGTTTCTTTGTGCAATGTCACTAATATTGTGTTTATGGTATGTTTAAGTATGAATCAGAATGTGGGATGCATCACTAATATGGAGCAATATTGAATTTTCCTTCACTCTTCCTTCGCTCTTTAATTTGTCTAAAATTCCAAAAGTTCTTATAAATGGATGTAATCCAAATATTTATAAATTTATAGTTAGAAATACTTATATTTATGAACTGATGAAGTAGTAATTACAAAAGAATAAAATAACGTTTATAATCATGGACGGAGAGAGGGTATATTTCTTAGGCCGCGTTTGGAACGGCGTGAGCCGTTAGGATTTTTTTACGCAAAACGAGATAGATAATTAGTATGTGATTAATTAAGTATTAGCTATTAAAAACTTAAAAAATAGATTTATATGAATTTTTAAAGAAACTTTTATATAAACATCGTTTAAAAAAAACGTACAAATAATTATTTTGGAAAGCGTGCTAACGGAAAACGAGGAAAAAAATCCATTTGCATGCTCATTCAAACGCGGCCTTAGTAGCGGGATGACAGGTCCCATAGGCCATAGGGTTGATAACATTCCCTCTGTAACACTAACACCTTGACTAATTGTAGTGTAGAAGACCTCCAAAAGTGAAGGAGATAAATAGATAATCGATAACATAAAAACGTACAGACACTTCTGGAATTGCAATACGTCATTTTACTAGTTATATAAGCAGAGTTACAAATTGTAGTCATGGAGGACACAACTGAAATGAATGCCATCAAATTGCATTCCTCAGTTATCTTTCGGCTGTGTTCGTTTGGAGAATTAGAAAATTGGAATAGTAGTGCACGTAAAACGAGAAACATTATTAGTACTTGATTAAATAAGTATTAACTATTTTAAACTATAAAAATGGATTAATTTGATTTTTTTAAACAACTTTCGTATAGAAATTTTTTTCAAAATACGCACCGTTTGGTAGTTCAGAAAGCGTGCGCACGAAAAAAGAGAGAAAAACACTGCGCGGAGTTACCGTTACTGTTTTTTTCTACCACAAATGAACACAGCCTTCATGTGTTTTTATTTTCCTACGTTTCTAGTTGGCCCTCAATATATGTAAACTTTATACTCCGCACGGAGGAGTAATTCTTAACATGTAGTACGTACTGTAATTGTACGGCTTAGCCCCGTCAACTTTGAATGCAACTGGGGGCATTAAACTAAAGTATCCTCCTTCCTGTCACAAGTGGACATTTAAGTAACTATGACTCCATATCAAGCTGTGAACCTAGGATCCTTCAAGCGAAGAAGCAGAGATAATAAGACATTATTAGGATCGGGAAGTTTTGAGTGCTATTCTATCTGGAACTTCTGCTCTTCTAGCATGCACTAACCATTTCTAAATTCCACAAAAAGAAAAGGAAAAACAGAAGACGAAACCTTCCAGACTAAACACACGCTATATTTTTCTCAAGCAATATATAATTAATTCATACTCTCTCCGGCCAAAAAAAATTTCAATATATCTTATATAACTATATAGTTGATCCCCATTAAGCCACATCACCCTAATTATTTTTAGCCTTTGGATGACCAATCTATAGTTTAAATTGTTTTGCTTCTTTCTCTTCTCCCGTATAGCCATACCACTTTATTTAGCTTTTGGATCATAAATATCCATATGGTCCAACATAAACCATATTATCTTAATTATGCATAAACTCATGAGATTCACAAGAATTTATATTATACTGTGAATATAATAAGGTTATATTGTTCAGCTAAAAATTACTATAACATTTCGTTCATTGTTGTGCAAATATTCCCTCAGCAAGCACGGGGTTTTATATATTAAAGCCAAGTCCTTCAATTGACCAGAGAGGTACGGCCTCTATTATCTTGTTTCTGACATAGTAGTAGTATTCGAATTTTGATTAATTAGTTAGGGTCAAAGACTCAATGTACCTTGCCACACGCATTTCAAGTTCAGAAGCAACGTCCGTACGGGTAGAACTACTTAATGCCTTGCAAAATAAAAACCTACTTAACGGAAACATCTCGGTAATCAACCCATCACATGGAAGAAAGATTACATCGATAGATCTAACTGGCTAGAGAGATCTGACAGTACCATACCGTTACACGTAATAACTGCCAAAATAACCTTATTGTTTAATTAAGGACTTTTTAGGTACCAATACTATACACTAATTAATTATATTAGTAAATAAATGGTTGAGATTAAATATATACTAGTAATTAGTATATAGTAGTATACACCTATAGTATGCAATAGCATATAACATTTGTATGTAAAGAACGGTAACTTTTGTTACCTTGTTATGCAAGAAAATAAAAACGTATGAATTCACATTGAATACTACTTAAGTTAATGTCGACTTAATGTCGTGGTTCTTAATTTCTTACTATGATGCACGTAAAAATTAATGGATATATATTTCATTCGTACTAGTCCCCACCAATAACTAGTATTGGATACCTATTGAGTAGTGAGCTGTTACAATTTGCTGACTATGCAAATGCCACGGACATAGTCAGGCATCGACCACTTATTGTTTGGAAAGAGCGAGCCGCCACGATCTCCTTGCCTTGCGAGGGCTAGGGGCGTAGTTGAGCTTTGGCTAGTAATTGAGTTCGAGTGATGAGCCACTACAATATCCTTGCCTCGTGAGGACTAGGGACGTAAGCGAACATCGACAACCAATTTATGTTCGGGTAGCGAACTGCTACGATCTCCTTGCTACACGAATACAAGCGACATAGTCCAGCTTCCACTACCTATATTGCACTACTAGATTTTTGGCCTTTCGCATCGGTAAAAAATGTGGCAATAGAGCCTAAATAGTGGCAATAACTATCAATTGCCATGATATTGTGGTCATTGGAAGCCGTGGCAAGTATTTACGTGATCTAAACTTTGGGCAACAATTTTTATGCTTTGTTGCAATAGATATGGTTATTGCCATGGAACGATGCGGTGCATTTTATACTAGTTACAACGGCCAATGCCGTGGCAATAGTATGTCTTGCCACGACATAAGGCGTTGCATTAGACATCACTAACATCGGATTTACCCCCAAATGAGACACATGCGTGATGTATGAAAAATTCAAATAAAATCCAAAAAAAATATTTTGAAATTTTTTAGACCGTTAGCAACATTGCCACATCACCAACCATGCATCTACAATTTTTTTGGATAATTTTGTAATCTTGTAGACCATGAGGTTCGAACCCAAGATCTTTATCTCTACAAACAACAACCTTACCACTGGGCTATGAGCTCACGTTGATAAATCTTTCCATACTATTCTTTTAACTATACATGAGTATGAGCTCGTCCACCATCCGCGCAATAAACTATTGTAACAAAATTCAAGATTATCACAACCAGAAAAATTATTGTCGACATATCGCAACCATTTCATAAAATGGTGGCAATAACACCTACATATTGCAACTAGAAAAGAAGGATTATCGCAACAGAAAACATTCATGGCAATATTGTTCGCAAACCGCAATAGTTTCTAACAGTGGTGGCAATAAAACCTAACTATTGCAACAAAAATCGAGATTATCGCAACGGAACATATTTGTGGTAATATTCTTCCCATATTGCAACCATTTCAGAAAATAGTAACAATAACACCTACCTATTGCAACTAAATTTGTGTTGTTGCAATGTTCTCTGTGGCAATAGTGTAAAAATCTGGTAGTGTTGTCTGAGTAGCGAGTCATTACGATCTCCTTGTCTCGCAAAGACAAGGGACGTAGTCGAGCTTCAACTATTTATTGCATTCGGGTAGCAAGCTGCTACAACATCCTTGCTTCTCGAAGGCTAGGGACATAGTCGAGCACCGACTATCGATTGTTTTCGAGTAGTGAGCCGCTACGATCTCCTTACCTCGCAAAGACTAGGGACGTAGTCTAACATTGACTATCAATATACATTTGATGGTTATTTCGCAATAAATATGCTGGGTGATACCGACAACCTTCATGAGACGGACTTGAATGATATGGCAACTCCTTCACAACTACTCTAGGCGATGTCGGTGACTGTTGTGAGGCACGTTGCTATATTTAACTGGTAGTCTGTTTCTGTTTCGCTCTCATCGAGGTTCTTTTCGATCACATGCATTTTTTACCTTGACCTACTCGTAGTTTCCTACAAAACTATGAGCAGGTCATGGTAGAAATGTATAATAAACAGGTCTTGAGTAAAAACGTATACTGACCTAATGGTTTTGTTAGATTAGAGTAGAAATATTTAGATAATGTTTTGGCTATTATAACTACCCTAATTTGCAAATTTCTACTGAACATAAACAATGCAAGCCCCTAGCATTAGACCATGATAGGTTTTTGTTAGAGCGTAGCTTGCGAGTAATCAGTTTGTAAACATGTGTATTAGGTAAGCATAACAAATCATGATTTAATAGAATAAAAGTAGAGTCCTTAGGTGGAGAGACCAATTTATTGAAGGTACGATAAATTATATGTAAAATATGGTGTGCCTGAGTAGGTACATGCCAGATGAATCTACATATTAGTATGATTAATATAAAAATTAATTATGCTAATTACATGTTGACACTAGAATTTAGATCGGTTCACGAGAAGCCGATGGTTTGAAGAAGCAATCAGGTTAAGATCTACATCGGATCGGGTAAAAGATGATCAAGCCGATGAAGACCATGTCAACGAAAAGCATGGGCCGCGCTGGGCCATATCGGATCTAGAGTCCGATCCTATCTAGATTAGAAAGGTTAATTAGTTTTCTTGTCCTATAAATTTAGGAGTGTTAGTTTCCTTTCTGTAAACGACCGCATGTGGTCAAGTCGTGTGCTATTAGGAGTCGAATACCCATGGGTATTAATATTGTAACCCGATTACCTGTAAAAAATATCTACGATCAATACAACTTTCGGCACATCGCCACCCTGGCTTCCGCTAGGTTTTTCGACGAGATTGTGCTACCGGGTCGTGCTGCATCGGTTAGGTCCGAACACGGTAGTAGGTACGTCTTGTCAAACTTCATGCGTATCAATGGTTGGTACTTTCTCGATTAAGTCCGATATATTCAGTTGTTGATGCGTCGCGTATCATATAGATCGTTAAATTATAAGATCGACCATGATGTATTTGCGTCGGTTCATCTCGATTAGGACTTTCTTGGTTAGGGCCAATATTCTGATTGATACGCTAATTGGGACTTTCTTGGTTAGGTCCGCTATTCTAATTGGGTTACTACTGACAATGATATGTCAAGGCAATGCTATATACGACACGATATATCTACCATCATGCATGCTTTTAATTTGTATGTCTAGGCTAATTAGCGATGATCTCGGTGCAAGCTGTCTCGACCCCGCTAGATCCTTCGGACTGAGATTAAAACTAATCGTTTTAGATACATCAGTTATTAGTGTGTATGGTTCTATCGGGGTTTCAGTCGATAGGTTACCTTTTAATTCGTTGTCTATCTTTTCCCATACATCGGCTCGTTTATATCTATCCTCCTTATAGCCGATATGAGATCTTTACGCCAGTCAAACAGCCGATTGCAAAACTCTTGTCATCGGCTACCCGCTATTGGCCTAGTGGCCGATAGCACCCCGGATCTAACTTTAATTTCCATACTCTTGTTGATTGCAGGATCAAATCAACTGGCACGCCCTAAATCCTAAATTTTAGGACCTGCACTAGAGTTAAGCAGATCTCTCAGGCCTTTTGTGTGGAACGCGTGAGACCAAATTTCACGTTGGCGTGTGCTAATTAACTGGTCGAAGATCATTTGCTCAGGCATCGTCGCCACCTCATGGTGTTATTCATCTATACTACCCGTTTAAATATAAGCATATTTACATTCTTTAGTAAAGATTATCTAGAATTTTAAGCATGCAAATCAATGCTCCGGAGATCTTTATGTTGTGAAATAAACTTTGAATCCTATAGATGCTTATATTTTGAAATGCGTATAACACATGATTGTAATAACCAGTATTTGAACTCCAGTGGATGGAATAATGCAACATGAACACGCTTAAAATGCTTCCCTAGCTAGACAATTCATCTCTACTCTCTGTTCATAAATGTTTGATAGTTTTAAGATATTAAACATTTACTATCTTTTTTTAACTTAAACATTTACTATCTTCGTACTGAAATACTTGCCATTTTGAGTTTTGCTTATAACGTTTGACCATTCGTCTTTTAAAAAGTTATAGAATTATTACTTATTTTGTGTCTGGCTTGCTTTAGTATCAAAAGTTTTTTAAGTGTGACTTATTTTTTATTTTTTTACTAATTTGAGATAGAGGGAGTCAACTTAAACTATTAGTCGTTCATCGAATGGTTAGCATCACTTTTTGATGAAAATCCACGCATTTGATAAACTCATTACATTATAAATGTTAACGGCTAAGACCCTGTTTGTCTACAGGAATTTTTTTTTAAGTCCATGTCACATCGGATGTTTGGACACAAATTAGAAGTATTAAATATAGACTATTAATAAAATTCACCCCATACTCTGGACTATTTCGCGAGACGAATCTATTGAGCCTAATTAGTCCATGATTAGCGAATGTGATGCTACCGTAAACATTTGCTAATCATGGATTAATTAGGCTTAAAATATTGTCTAATGAATTAGCTTTTATTTATGCAATTAGTTTTGTTATCAGTCTATATTTAATACTCATAATTAACGTCCAAACATCCGATGTGACGAGAACTTTAAAAAAAATCTTGGATCCTGACAAACCCTAAGATGTAAAGGTTGATCAATTCTTATTATAATCCTATAAAATATCTATGATATAAGGAATAGTTCGTTAGACATATGTTTAATTACCCAAAGAAACAAACTGTTAATTTCAGACAGCACAAAACAGATTCCAGATTCCTTCCACACACACTTGCAAGCTACTCTATATAAAAGCCCTCCACTTTGAGGCAAGATAAGCTTAATTAGCTCTCTTTAGTCCTAAGCCGCTGGCAATTAATCTACTTAACATACAACTAGCTCATCAGTCATCACGACCGATCCAGATGAGCTACCAATCAACCATGGAGCACCACCACCACCACCTGCTGCAACTCTCACCGCCGCATCTCATGATGAGCCCGGGCTTCTTCGACGTCGGCGCCGTCTTCGCCGACGTCGTCGTCCCGTCCGTTCTCGACGTCGACGCCGGCGGCGGCGACGGCGACTGGGTGGAGGACCTCATGCATCTCGGCGAGCTCTTCGGCGTCGCCGGCGACGATGGCGACTGTAATAATGTCGCCGTCACCGACGCCGCGGTGTGCGGCGGCGGCGGTGAGTCGCCGGAGCAGCCGAGCTGCGGCGACGGGGACGGCGACGTGAGCCCTCCTGATCACGGGGAGAACAACTCGGCGACGAGGAAGAGGCGTGACCGGTCGAAGACGATCGTGTCGGAGCGGAAGCGGAGGGTCCGCATGAAGGAGAAGCTCTACGAGCTCCGCGCCCTCGTCCCCAACATCACCAAGGTCACTCAATTTCTTCCTCGATTCTTGTCGCGTTCGCGATCGACGCCATGGCCGGCCGGCGATGGTGACGCTAGATTTTGTGAATTTGTGAATTTGATTGGTTGCAGATGGACAAGGCGTCGATCATTGCCGACGCGGTGGTGTACGTGAAGGACCTGCAGGCGCACGCCAGGAAGCTCAAGGACGAGGTCGCCGTGCTCGAGGCGCGCCCGGCCGCGACGCAACGACGCCGCGCCGCGCCACAGGCGGCGCGCCGCGCGGCGGCGGCTTCGGAGGAGGACAGAGGCGAAGGGAGCAGCGGCGGCGCGAGGACGAGGCAGGTCGGCGTGGCGCAGGTTGGGGAGGGGAGGTTCTTCGTGACGGTGGAGTGCGAGCAGGCGGCGGACGGCGGCGGCATGGCGGCGGCGCTCTGCGCGGCGGTGGAGTCGCTGTCGTGCTTCCGGGTGGAGAGCTCCACCCTCGGCTGCTCGCCGGACCGCGTCGTGTCAACCCTCACACTCAAGGTGCATACTTTTCTTTTCTAAAATGAAGTATATTTTAATATTTTAGCCTTGATAAATTCATATACGACTAATCTAAACATAACTATATATCCAGATTTAATGTTCTACGAAATATCAAATCCACTTAAAAATAGCTGTCCTGTGACAGAAATAGTAGTTGTTTATTACTGTCTTCGTATTCTTTTTCTTTATGTTGGCTGGCTCAAACATGAACTAGCCAACGTCAAGCATTTTATATCAGAGAGAGTATTACAAATACAGATAATAAAATTAAAACTCAAAGTACTTGAGTACATCAAACATGTCAAACTCAATCCACCTAACTATGTTTACTAAGTTAACTATGTACTCTTGATCACATCTGCCACGTCAGCTAATTACTAAGTTAATCGATCTGTTGCTTTATTGTGTAATTGTTCATTTCGATTAATTGATGGATTAACTGATAGTTACTTGTGTGTGTAGGTTAGTGAAGCAGAGGAGGACGCGACGGCGATCAGCGAGTGCACGGTGAAGCTCTGGGTGATGGCGGCTCTTCTCAAGGAGGGGTTCCGGCCGCAACCGACGGTCGAGATCTCCTGATCCGGCTGATCTCCACCCTTGGATTTCATCGCCCAAATCGGATTGGCCTCGTTGGTTCTCATCTCTATGTACTCTGCTCTTTCATGTGCAACGTTAACATCCATAACAGAGGGGTGTCAAGAGCACATTGTGGGAGGTTATTGAGTGGCTGATCTGATCATCCACGGACGATCCAATCCAATGGCCAGTGTACGTACCATAATGTTTTTTTAATAAAGAGTGGTACATGATGATGTATTTATCGCCGGACTAATTTCCAAGGTGAACATCATGACGAAATAGTAAGATACAGAACACTTGTGGACTGACAAGTGCATACTCGATCCAACCCAAAGTTGATTGGTTATTCCCCTTAGCTAAAGTGAACCTTATCAACATAAAATTTGACAAGAAACTAGTGTGAAAGCAAGATGGAAAGATGTCACCTAAACCAGATGTGCATGTAACTACTGATGGTAGTACTTAGCTTACCGGTATATAAGCCCGCTTACAAAGTAAGCATCAGTGATTGGAAAGGGAAGTTAGTGACACAACAAATTATTTATTTATGATTAAGTTGTGCCTACAGTACGGGAACTTGAGTGTAATTTGGGGTAACAACTTAACTTATACAAAGAATCTGTTCAAATCTGCTAAATAGAATAGTGATTTTATCCCTCAGCATACTTCTTGAACTGCTAAACAGTGTTTTTTTAATTTCTACATGAAAGATTAAAAAACCAAATTAATCTATTTTCAAGCGTAAAATAGTCAATACTCAATTAATTACGTGCTAATGTCATTTTTCGTTTTGCATGCCGGAATTAGCCAGAAGGCAACAACCACCAGTAGACATAGAATGAACAATTTAGTGCATAGTGCAAGAGAACCTACACCAATATGGTTCATGTGGGTACTCTAACCACTTTCACATTGGCTAATCAAGTCACTACACCTTACAACCGCAAGCATGAGATACCCCGTTCGGTTATAAGTATTTGGCTCTTGGAAAAGTATCGAGTCAAACTTTTATCTAACGAATATGCTTAGATAAAATATGTTATGCAACTTCTATGTCTCTCACAATGGTCCCATGATACCATATAATAACATTATCAACTACAATATAGATTGTCAAAAAGAAAGTTCACGAACCACCAAAATATCCAAAAGTTGTTGTAGTGAATGAGATTATTAGAGTCCTCCGCAAAGCTAAGCTAGAAATACTTATATATTGAAGAGGGAGTTTGGCAAACTTTACTTAGACGCGAATACTTATTGAATTAAATAATAACAGAGATGGTCAAAAAGATTGGTGATTCTCATCATTTCTGGTTAGGTCTTATGTAAAAGACTCTTACTTGATTTTAGGTTCATTTATGGTTAATAATGGATCATAAGTAAGGTTTTGGGAGGATATACACAAATTGATGATATCTTTTAAACAACAATTTCCATGTTTATATAATATTGTTTAGAAAAAGAGTGCTTCAATTGCAACTGTTATGTCCACGGTACTACTAAATGCATCTTTTTACACGTCTAGTTGGTAATAATAGAGTATAATTGTATAATATAGTTGCAAATATTTTACATGTTCATCTGAACAATGATCATGATATATTTAGATGGAATTTACACCAAAATGGTCAGTTCTCTGTTCATTCTATGTATTCTGCTATAATTAATAATGATTACATAGACAGAGATATAGGCATTTGAAAGTTAAAATTAACTATTAAGATAAAAGTATTCTTATGGTACTTATTTAAGGGGGTGGTTTTGACAAAAAAACAATCTAGCTAAAACGAATTGGGATGGGAGTTTGAAAGTGTTGCAGTGTATGCACAACGAAACTATCCAACATCTTTTCTTCGATTGCCATTATGCCAAATTTATATGGAAAATTGTTTACTTGGCTCTAGGGGTGAGAATCCGTGTTAGCTTTACAGATTTGGGAGGAGATTTGCTGTTTGGCAACAATACACAAATTAAAAGCTTGATGTTAGTTGGAGCATCTGCAACATGCTGGGCTCTTTAGCTAAGTAGAAATGAAGTGGTTTTTATAAATCCCCACCTAAATTATATTTGCAGGTTTATTTCAGCGCAACCTTCGGTTATAGGCAAACTTACAAAGGCATGACAAGTGAGAAGGAATGCATAGCTACTGCATGTCAAAAGATGAAGTCTTTGGCATGCAAGTGTTTGCGCATTTTGGATGGAGATTTAGCAATTAAATTGAATAAAGCTTGTCTCCTATTAATGTTTTCTTCTTTTTAGTAGCTTTGTGGTGTAACGGGCTTGAGTGTTAAGCCTTTTGTCTCATTTGAACTTTAAACTATGTAATAAGTGGTTGTAGCTTTATTGAAGTCAAGGCCAGATTATCCATTGTCTAAATATATATATTGAGACAGAGGTAAAGGATATAAGAATTGTTGGAGTGCAGCTCTAGGGTGGAAATAGAGTTGAAAATGATAATATAAAACATAATTTAGATCGAGAATTGGGGAGAATTGCATTATAATTCACAAAAGGAAGTAAAACCCATAAGTGTGAAGCTCATTTTAAAATCCTTTAAAAAACTGGTGCGAAGGAATTTATTCCATGGCAATTTGCCAATTCCAAATCTTATGATCCAAATTAGTGAAAGAGGAAAAAAAGTTCAAAAGGATGAAAATCCTCCATTATTACCATAAAGTTCCTGCAATACAAATCAGCCCTCAGTAAAAAAAATGAGCACAGAATTTTATGTCCTACCAAACAACAGTGAATAAAATTTGTATTTGGAGATATTTGTACCATATCGCAAATCCGACCAAATTTTGTATGGAGGCTGGGCCAATGGGCCATCAATACATGTGGATGGCTGAAACTGAAGCTACTCCAATCTAGAAGAGCACATACTGATCAGCCCAGATTCCGGCCATCTAGAAGAGCCCAGATTAACAGCCTGGCCCACAAGAAACAGTAGCCCATTATCCAACCCCACTCTTCCATTCCATTCTCACCCGAAACCTTCCTCGCTCGCTTCGCCTCTCTTCCCCTTCCCCCTCTCTCCCTCTCCCCCCAAACCCTAGCTCCCAAATCAGATCTCGCCTCTCCCTCGCCGCTGCCGCCGCCATGGCCACCGGCGGCAACCCCAACCAGACCCCGACCCCGCCCCAGCCACGCCCGCCCCAGCCACCGCAGCAGCAGCAGCAGGGCGGCGGCTCCCCGGCGACCCCGCTCGGCCACCACCAGCTCCGCCCCCAATCCCTCGCCGGCTCCCCCTTCCAGGGCCTCTTCCACACCCCTCCTTCCCACAACCCTGCCTTCCAGATCCACATGGGCGCCGCCTCCGCCTCGCCGCAGCAGAATCCCCTCATGGCCGCCGCCGTCGCCGCCGCCGCCAAGGGCCGCCCTCCCCAGAAGCCCCCCGCGCGACCCCCCGCTCCGNGCCGCGCGCCGCGTCAACAAGAAGCGGAAGCTCCCCGAGAAGCAGCTCCCCGAGCGCGTCGCCGCGCTGCTGCCGGAGTCGGCGCTGTACACGCAGCTGCTGGAATTCGAGGCCCGCGTCGACGCGGCGCTCCACCGGAAGAAGGTGGACATCCAGGAGGCGCTCAAGACGCCGCCCGCGCTGCAGCGGACGCTCCGCATCTACGTGTTGAACACGTTCGCCAACCAGGCGCCGCGCGCCGCCAACGCCATCCCGCCGCCCAAGGGCGCCGATCCGCCCACCTGGTCGCTCAAGATCATTGGCCGCGTGCTCGAGGACGGCACCGAGCTGGACCCGGCCAGCGTCGTGCCCAAGCACAACCCGGTGTATCCCAAGTTCTCGTCGTTCTTCAAGAGGGTGACGATTGCGCTTGACCCGTCGCTGTACCCGGAGAACCCGCTGATCATATGGGAGAATGCGCGGTCGGCTGCACCTCAGGAAGGGTTTGAGGTGAAGAGGAAAGGGGATAAGGAGTTTGTTGCGAATATCCGGCTCGAGATGAACTATAACCCTGAGAAGTTCAAGCTCTCGCAGCCCCTGATGGAGGTGCTCGGGGTTGAGGTCGACACTCGTTCGAGGGTGATAGCTGCCCTCTGGCAGTACATCAAGGCGAAGAAGCTGCAGAATCCAACTGATCCTTCGTTCTTTATATGTGATCCTCAATTGAAGAAGGTCTTTGGGGAGGATAAGCTAAGGTTTGCGATGCTATCACAGAAGATATCACAGCATCTCTCACCTCCGCCACCCATCAACTTAGAGCATAAGATTAAGCTCTCAGGGAATGGCGCGCATGCGAGTGCTTGCTATGATGTGCTGGTGGATGTTCCTTTCCCGCTGCAGAAGGAGATGTCTGCGTTTCTTGCCAACACTGAGAAGCACAAGGACATTGAAGCATGTGATGAGGTGATATCTGCTTCGATCAAGAAGATCCATGAGCACCGCAGGAGGAGGGCATTCTTCCTTGGCTTCAGCCAGTCCCCGGTGGAGTTTATCAATGCGCTGATAGCGTCTCAAAGTAAAGATTTGAAGCTGGTAGCTGGTGAAGCAAATAGGAATATTGAGAGAGAAAGACGCGCAGACTTCTATAACCAACCATGGTAAGCTCAAGCAAATCTAGGCTATTTTTACTCACTACACTTCCTGATTAAAACCGTATTTCAATATGCTAACTAATAAATTGATCTCCGTTCCACAATGCAATAGGGTTGAGGATGCTGTTATAAGATATCTGAATCGCAAGCCAGCTAATGATGGCCCAGGCGGTGGTGCTGGTGGTTCATGATGAAAGAGCTGGGATTGTTGTAGTGCCATTTTGGGTGTAGAAACAAGTTATCTGTTATGTATTAGAAGTAAAGGTTCAGAGATGTTATTGACAAGAGATTTGTTCGCTGCTGTGAATGATCTTTGGCAGGTGTACCTCTGTTGTCTGTCTAAACAGTTATCTACTGTACGATTGTGTGATAAGTGATCCCTAACTATGGTGGGTTAGTGGCAGTTTGAATTGTTATGCTAATTGCTAAATGCTGAAAGGGATATACTCTGCCTTTACTTAGCATATACATATGTTGGCACACGGTCGCTGTATGATGTTGTGTGGGCTATCATTTGTCTCACTGGGTCACTATGTGGAGGGGGACCTGAGAGAAAGTGTACCTTTTGTATTTGAACAAGCTGAGTGGAGGGAAATGGAAAGCGAGAGTTTATTCCCTATCTTTAGTGCCTCGAGGATCAAGTGTCTTTCACTCTTTTTGGGCCAGCTTGTTTCTCTTTGTTATAACTTGCGCTGGATCATCTTGCCTGTCCACTGTTGGGTAACATGTGTGCATACCTGTGGACATTTATGCTCAGAAGGCACTATTGGGCTGTGGTGCATTTGTTCATTCATGGTTCTATGCCTGATCGTTGATGATTGGTTGTCTTGTCCCATATTGATCCTTGGTTTTGCCATGCTTGCTTGGCCTATATTTGGGTACTGGTTTCTGTCTGTCAAGTGTTGTGATTCAATTCAGTTACTAGGACACCGCAGGTCTGGAATGCCAGAGCTCATGCTAGAATTCATGTGCTATCTCTCCCTCTTCTGTACTACTCCAGTGTGTAGGAGTATTGTGTAATTGAGCTATGGATTCAGAATCTTCAGTCAGTCGGCAATTGTAGTTGGGCAATGGCAATTACAGATCCCTAGTTTATCCCCTTATCAAGAAGTACTACTAGAATATACATACACGCACTTCTCATTGCAAATTGTAGCCGTACGGTCCTACCATATTATACTCCTAATCACGAAATGCAGGATCTGATACTCTGGACTCCTGATGCCATCAACAATAAAGAAACCCTAAACTCCACAGCCGATCCAGTCAGTAGGTGCCACACCACAGTGATGACTGCAGATATGGAGAAGGCCAAGGCCAGCTCGACGTAATGTATACGTATGAATGTGTGATTGATTGAGCCGTGTTGTTCTTATCCTCTTTTATTCGATGGAGAGTGCAGGCAGATTCAGACATTCAGTTAAGTCACGGGTGGGCCTTTTTTTGGCGTTGGAACTGCATCAGCCAGCTCAGAACAAAACAAGCCAAGAACAAGGCGTTGGTGGCGTTTGGTGATCTCTGAATCTGCCGCAGCTTTGAACGTTTGAACTGAACTTTGTTTGTGGTCTTGCGCTCGTAAGACTACTAGAGTCGCATGGAGCAACATGCCGACCGTCGCATCCAATGCTGATCTATCTAGGTTTCATATATGCGATATATATGGCTCTAATGTAGGACTTGGTTGATTTGAATACCCTTCTTCCAACCAAAGTAGGGCACTGAGTGAATCTTTTATAATTATATGCAGCAATTCTTGGGGAGATACGAATATGGTGCTTATGTTGCTTCTATTACTAGTACCTTTTCCTTTTCCTCTTGTTTCATCCTTGTTCACTTATGAACTCCCTGTATTTCGGAGATTTTAAAAAATCTATATAAATTTTTTGTGCTAGTACTGAATTTAAAGGAGTTGTCTTATTATTTCTTATAGTATAATTAAATATGTCCCTTACAAAGTCAAAATTAAATCGTCTTGTTTGAGTCGCTTTCTGATTATGAGAAAATCGATAACTCTAGAATTTTTTTTAAAAAAGTCAAACTACTTGTCGCTGCTTCTCTAAATATCGAGCTCCTCAAATACGAAAGTCAATTTCCAACCATACGTTCTTCTCCACAAATTTAACCCACTTTTCAAACAAAATCAGATGCAATCTGATTGTGAAATTCTTACGGTGCAGATGCACCTCTCACCCATATGCATCAAATCATTTTATTGCACCAAAAAATCACAGGCTTCCCATTCTTTCCTTTCCCTTCTATTTTTTCCCCCTCTAAAAAATCAGAAACCGGATCATTAGCTGGTTCCACCGGCCATCCCCTTTCAATTCGTTTCTTCCCCTTTTGCCTTCTCTATCCCTCCGCCATTTTTTCCCACTGCTTTTACTGCGCCACCACCACCCGCGGCGGCGTGATTGATTGATTTACTCACTCCCATTCCCGAGCTGACCAAACCCTAGCCGCCGCCGGCGATGTCGGCGCCGCCCCCGCCCCCGCCGCCGGAGGAGGAGGAGGAATTGGAACCCGCGGCGGCGGCGGGAGGAGGAGTGGGGAACGACAAGGTGCTCGCGGCGGCGCAGCACATCGTGAAGTCGCTGGCCACCTCGAAGAACGCCGCCGACGACATGATCCGCATCCTCTCCGGCTTCGACCACCGCTTCTCCTCCATCACCGCCGACCTCTTCCCCTCCCCA
>CM002482.1:9104098-9148347 GCA_000325765.3 Leersia perrieri | reverse complement strand
GCTGCCGCCGCCTCCGCCTCCGCCGCCGGGGAAGACGCGGAGGCGGCGGGGGTCGTCGTGCAGATGGCGATGGCGCGGCTGGAGGAGGAGCTCCGGCACCTGATGGTCCGCCACGCCGTGCCGCTCGACGCGAGCGGGCTCTTCTGCTCGCTGCGCCGCCTCTCCCTCGAGTCCATGGATGACCTCGACACCTCCTCCGAGTTCGATCCCACCACCCCGCACAGCTTCGAGGGCGGCCCCGACACCGCTCGCAGCGCCAGCCTCGTGGCGAACCCTTTCGATGACCAGGTGTTCGACCTGGTGCGTCCCGAGGCGATCGACGATCTGCGCTCCATCGCCGAGAGGATGGAGCGCGCCGGGTACGCCAGTGAGCTCACGCAGGCGTACTGCGGCATCCGGCGTGACTTGCTCGATGAGTGCCTTGAGGTGCTGGGTGTCGAGCGGCTCAGCATCGATGAGGTGCAGCGGATGGAGTGGAAGCATCTGAATGACAAGATGAAGAAGTGGGTGCATGGGGTTAAGACGGTTGTCCGTTCCCTGCTGACCGGCGAGCGGCGGATCTGTGATCAGGTGCTCGCCGTGTCCGATGAGCTGCGTGATGAGTGCTTCGTCGAATCTACCAAGGGGTGTATAATGCAGATTATTAACTTTGGGGATGCCGTTGCGGTGTGCGCTCGTTCGCCGGAGAAGCTCTCCCGGATTCTTGACATGTATGAGGCGCTTGCCGAGGTGATCCCTGAAATGAAGGAGATGTTCTTTGGGAGTTCCGGGAATGATGTGATCTGTGATTTGGAAGGGGTTCTTGAAAGGCTTGGTGATGCAGTGAAGGGCACCCTTCTTGAGTTTGGGAAAGTTCTGCAGCAGGAGTCGTCACGGCGGCCTATGATGGCCGGTGAGATCCACCCAATGACACGTTATGTGATGAACTATCTTAGGCTGTTGGTCGTTTACAGTGATACACTTGACAAACTCTTGAGTGAAGATTCTACTGGAGATGCTGATCATAATGATTCGCATAGAGGTACTGATGAGGATGAGGAGTATCTGGAGAGCTTGTCCCCACTTGGACGTCATTTAGTGAAGCTGATATCTTATTTGGAGGCTAATTTGGAGGAGAAATCAACACTTTACGAGGATGGTGCACTGCAGTGCATATTTTCCATGAATAATATACTCTATATTGTTCAAAAGGTGAAGGACTCCGAGCTGGGGAGGATTTTAGGTGATCACTGGATACGGAGGCGCCGTGGAAAGATTCGGCAAAATTCAAAGAACTACCTTAGGATATCATGGACTAAGGTATTGTCTTTTCTCAGGGATGATGCACATGGTGGCAGGAGTGGAAGTGGTAGTGGTAGTGGTAGTGGGAATAGCTCTAGGATCAAGGAGAAATTCAAGAACTTCAACTTGGCCTTTGATGAGATATACAGGAGTCAAACACTCTGGAAGGTACCAGATCCTCAGCTCCGTGAAGAGCTCAAGATATCTATATCTGAAAATGTGATTCCGGCATATCGTGCTTTTCTGGGAAGATATGGTAGTCTAGTGGATAGCGGAAGGAATTCAGGTAGATACATAAAGTACACCCCAGAGGACTTGGAGAACCAGCTGTCTGATCTATTCGAAGGTTCACTAGGGTCTGCCAACCATTCTAGGAGACGATAGTAGCTCCAATTTCACTAAAATTGGTTGCAGGTATGTTTTCGTAGTTTCATTGTAAGGGATGCTATGCCGCTGAAGTGCTGAGTTGTCACATGTATTGGTTCGTGCTTTTTTGAATTGTCCCCTTGGTTGTTACAATATTGTAATACTATACAAGGATCCATTGGTTTCTCACCATCGAATTATTTGTACCAAGATGTGATGTACATACATTGCCTTTTCAATGTGCCCATATCTTTGCGCACAGCGCACTTCATTTCCAAAATCCAGGAACTTCACGATATTCCAATGGTACAGAGTGACCACCTCATGGAAAAAAATCAAACAAATTACAACCGTATTTTTTTTTTGTTGGAGCAATATATTGCAAACTAAATGGAGAACCTGGAATGCTTTTACTTAAATACAAAGGACGAAAATGTTGGTATCACAAACTTCCTATAGAAAAATAAACTTAAACAACCATACCTTATGAAATAGTTTAAATAATACTGCAAAATATGATGGTATGTAATGTTGACAGAGTAACTACAATAAATAGGGCTATAGTCATATGTTTAGTTGTATTTTTCTTTATGTTTACATAATTTTAGAATGATGCTGCAATCTTATCTAGCCAGATACTGGTTTGAATTAAATAAGTCTAGTGTCGATTCTGATATAAATGAAGTTTACGTCTCTCTGTAGGCTATTGCTAGGAGATAATGATGGTGTTCCGATAATATTATCTTCGATGGTGTGATTCATACGTCTTCATTTTAGAGAAATTATCTCATTTGTTTAGTCGGAATATTAAGAAATAGTATTTTTGCGTGTTTCTGCAATCAGTACCCAAGATCTAGTCACATGTATAAGTTCTTTTTTCCTTTTCTGATCATCTTACATATTGCTTTGTCTTGGCCTCTTTAATTTATTTAAAATGAAAACTTGTATAACACTGCCAAGACTTGCCAATGATTTGTCATAATTGAACTTTGGGTGTCATGCAACATTTAATTTCAGACATGCTCTTTCACGTTAGCATTTGAAAGTGTTATCTTATTGATGCTCACTTTTTCGAGATACTAATTCATAGTTTACACTATGCTAGTACTATTGAAGGTTTTTTGGAATGTAGGGAGGAAATGGAAATATACACACATCCCTGGCTCTTATTAGTTGGGATGTCAATTAGTCAGTAAAATTTACTCAGGAAAGATATCATATATGAATGATATATGAGCTTATACTTGAACAGTGCGCATGAAGTGGCTTAAATTCGATGTCTTCCCTTGATCCGAAATTTCTAAAACTTTTAGAGTACCAATAGCAGTTGCTTATATGAAGTGGCTTTTACATTTCTGCTTCAGGAGAATACCAAAATTATCTAATGCAGATCTGATCTTGTCGTTGAATACATAGTTTCTGATCTTGTAAGTTCAATACAGTTTCTTTTTCTGCATAATCTTATTTATATTCGCACTATTAGTTATTATATGTGCATTCTCCGCAAAAAGAAAAAGTTACTATGTTCATGAGAATGTCTATCCATCTTGTACACTTTCTTGACTTCTTGAAATATTCTGCATATTTGTGATTTTGTGAAAAGAGTAAGACTTCGAATGTTGCTTATGTGCCTAGTAAACAGCAAGCTAATGCATACATCGGTGTTGTAAGTTCAACCAGTACATGAGGCTTTTCGAGTTAAGGGCTTAAGGCAAGAAGGTATGTATTGCAAGAAAAATCATCTAGTTTAATAATACTTGCTGTCTCTTGTATTAATGTCTACCAGAGCAAGTGTTTTAATTGATTCGTCCATTTTATGGTATTGGCACCTCCCCTTTTCAACATAGCTGGAGCAACTTCTTGAAGTAGACACCAGATTTGGCATGGACAGGAGGAATGTGCTTCATTTGTTACATAGCTTGATTCAGTTAATGAAACAATGCTATCCTTGTCTAGATGCCTAGATCTGTCATTGTAATGATAATTTTTTATGCCTGTATATAACCATTGAGGGCATAGTTTGGCAGTTTTGTATTGGTAACAAAGCAGTTTGGAGAATAATAAATTATTAGCTGTAATTGGCTTTAAGAGCATTAATCATTTAGTCCGGTGATGTTAACGTTTTTCACTTGTTGTTTCATCAATACGTATGGCTAGTGGAACACTGGTATTGATTTTCATTGGCATGCTGCTTGTTACCTGCATGATTGGAGTAATATTTTTCTTGAATTCAAGTACAATCTTCTTTGTTTGTTCATGCCAATATTTTAATATATTTCCTTTGTTCTAATATACTTTATTTTAATATTCTGGGGGCAGCGAGTAGCTTTGCAGATGACCTAGCTGCTGGCAGTTTTAGTTCTGTTGCTTCATAATAATTTCATTGATGGTTTGTTGTATAGATTCAAAGATGTTTTTTCAGATATTTCTTTTCCCTGCCATGACAAACAGTTCTCATTTGTATCTCTTCTCATCCCTACTCCTAGATGGCTAGATTTCTGCTCTGCCTGGATCTGGACTTCGTCTACATGTAACTGTAAGAGGAAAGTAGGTACATTGAATTGGTTTGTTTTCAGCATTTAACTTATGATATAGTAACATTCAATCGAGCAAGTTACTATATCAAAGGCTCCGTAAAATGGAGCTCCATAAAAGCAACCAGAAATAGCTGAAACGGAGCTCCATAAAAGCAACCAAAAAAGTTACCAGGTTGTAGCTCCGTTTCAACTATTTTTGGTTGCTTTGTTAGTATGATGATAATGATGATTTTGTAAATATTACCAAGTTTTATTAAGAACCTTCATTTTTATCATAGCTGCTTTACGGTTTCTGCTTTCTACATTCACGCCACCAAGATTTGACATTTTTGCTATGCTTGTCAGGTCCACCATCATGTCTCCAAGGGTTCATTCACACAATTTTGCCGATTAGCAGCTGTCCAAGAATATAAACAGAGGTGGGATCCATATTTATTGTATTAGGATTTGTCATATCCTACCTAAAAGGCTTATATTTTTGGACGGGGAGAGTATACTGAATTATTGATAAAGTGATACTGCTACGGTGGTCCAGAAAAACAGGATCCAACCCCACTATACTTGAGCACACGTCTTCCACAGAAATGAGTATATCACAGGGTTCATTCTCCCTGCATTAGGTACTAAAATGTTCCAAATTTAGCAATTTCCTGACGTAAAAATGACAATGTCAGCGCTACAGATGATGCAATTCTACAGCATTCAGGATGGTAAGTTGTTCTGGAACTTCAGCAAAGATACAATCAAGAAACACAAATCCATTTCAACAGGGTCATGGAACTGTCGGATGTAGTCATCTAGTGCAGTGGAATATGGAATGCTGGAATAATCCTCGACACTTTCAGATAGTGGAGCTTGCTGGCTTCTACCAATTCATGTGTGGTTACCAAGGATCACTCAACATGAGAACAAGAAAGAAGGACCAATTGTGCACAAGAAAGAAGAGACGCCATTCTTGTCATAAAAGCATACAGAAGGGGAGCTCAGATATTATTCAAATTATTCAAAGTACACCTGTGCCATCCATTAGTCTATTAGTTGTTCTCTTGACAAAGAACTACACAGGGCGAACTGTACACTATTCCCATCCATTAGTCCATAAGATGTAAAAGGGGACAGCACATTTACAAAGTGTACACCAGCGTGATGAAATCTCCCAAGGCTGTGTCATACAGTGCTGTTTGGAGGCAGGGGAACAACACCATCAAAGAAATCCCCAAAGTAATGGCGTGGCTCATGTACCAGCTTGGAGATTATGTCCCTCAGTGTGATGACACCCTCAGTGTTCCCCCTGTCATCTATCACATAGATCCTGTGGATCTTCTCTGAGTCCAACTTCAGTATGATGTCCTTGATTGCATCATCCCTTTTGCATGTGATGACAGCACCCAGTAGGGGTGAGGCCTCGTGTTGCTCATGAAGATGTTGCCGGACCGCGGTAAGGAAATCCTTGGCTGTGATTGTCCTGTGGATGGATCAAAAGTTAACAGTGGCACATGTATGGCACGGCTTACTGCAATCGGTTTTCCTACTTCCTACAATGGAAGTGTCTTGATGCATGATGTGCAAGTGCAAGTTGCAGCGCCTAAATTTGGCATTGGCGAACAAACATAAGAAAGCATATTGACAAGTGTCCTAAGAACTACAAACCTGTAATCTTTGTATATGTTGGGGGCAGTTAGAAGATATTGGACATCTCTTACGCTGATATTGCCAATTGCTTTTGTGCCAGTTGTATCCATAACCGGGAGACCACCAACACCTTTTTCCCTCATCAGTTGGAAGGCTTTTAACACGGGTTGATCTTCATTTACCTAGTTTACAACAGAGCGCAGTTATAGACCTCATACGGAAGGTGTAAAAGAATAAACGGCACTGCATAAAAGGTTTGGTATCCTCCATTCCTCCCCTCCTTGCTCATGTGCAGTTGAAGTTGTTTATTTTTGAACCACTATGCAACTATGCTTCTAGACATTTTGTCCTCCCCTAGAACTTTATGACACAAACAGTAAGATCGATGTTTATAATCACTGTTGACTTCACATGGGTAATGCTGCACTGGCAATATAGTAATTGAATACAACTTTTTGCAATGCACTTTTGGCAACTTTTTTTAATGGGACTTCAACTTTATCATCACATTTCCAAGTTGAAATTAATATAAGCATAAGAAGGGGTTCAACATATATATGAATGAAAGCCCTTGGAGCCTTGGAGTTACCTTAACAAGTTTGCTTGGCTTCATGAGAGGAAGCCCAAGCTCAGAGAGCTGCTTAGTTCCCCAGCTCTCAAACCAAGGAAGTCCAACACACTCTGCAAGCATGTGCACAACAGAGGATTGTGTAATGATGTTCTCAATCTTATCTCCCCCAATATCTACTACTGGGAGGCTCTTCATCCTGTACTTGGACAGAAGCAGCAACATGGTAAGGAATGTGTCAGATGTCTGCAGTGCCAGAAATGGTGCCCATCGGAAGCTTCCTGAGATATCGCCAACCTATGGTGTGGCACAGGTTGTGTTAAGAATGGGTCCTGGTGAATACAACTGCTTTTATGCAACGGGAAGAGAAAATCACCTTTGTGTTCTTGTAGAATTCAGAGGAAGTAAGTGTTTCAAAAAAGCTTCCACCAACTGACGTGGTTTCATCTGATTCTGGATCAGTGGTGGTTTCTACCCTGCCAGATGATGTCCTTCTGAATGTGAAAGAGCCTAACCTAGATACTAGATTGGCTACCGGTGACCCTACTGCAGAACCAGCCGTACCATTAGCTGCAGCCTCAGACTGTTGTAGAAACAGAAGAAGCAATCCATGTCAGAGATAAAAAATAGGATGTTTGTGAAATTTATACAGGTCAGATTGTATACAACATATTTTTGCAAAGAACAAACTTGTAGGTAATTTGAAAATGCATTTTCAGAATACAATGGTTAAGCTTTCGTGTATGAATGTTAAATTCCAACAAATTTGAAAATGTTCTGAAGAATTGAGAAAAGAAATTGAAAGCTCATTGTGAACACCATTAGGGTTGAATTTAATGATACTTGAAGAGTACATCAGAATCTACCATATCATTAAAGGTGGCAATGTGACTCGGTGTGCACAAATATAGCATGATGAACAAAGCTGCACTAGATGAACATGTTTTGACTAACATGATATGATACGTCATTATTATAGATACCAGTTTTTCTAAAAAAGAAACTGAGAGGGGCTAAAGGAAGTGCTGGCTAACCTGATAGAGCAGCCACATAGCAATACCAGGAAATTCCACAATGCCAATGTATTTGTCAATCCAACTAGCATCTTCTGGAGCATCAACATTTCTTATGGGTGCACTCAAAATTTTGTTTTTGGATAATATTTCAACAGTATCAGCCAGACTAGCATTTGAAGGTATCTCGATTACTGCACCAAAAAAACATAAAAGTTAAAGCTTAAATTGACGATCAGATGATATTTACTCATAGATTACAGGTTTTGTTTGGGAAAAAAATCAAATATGTGCATGTTAGTTAAAAACTGTAGCTGTAAAAGCATTCTATGCACAACATGAAGTAAAAACGTTATACATCGATTCAATGCACCAAAAAAGTGAAAGCATTCTACAAGAAACTACATAAGCCTACAATATGTAGAAAGTACTCAAAATCGTACTCTATTACATAAATAATATTCCAGTAATCAATTTTCCATAAATAATATCTGAGAACTGTTTTGAGTGTTTGGGCCTATGATATACAGATAAACTAGAGCATTCTGAATACTCTTGGTAATATAAGTATACTAGACTTCTGGAGCATAATATGATGTCACAAGTTCAACACATTGCAGAGTCAATTCTGTCACATTCACTTGAGTATAATGATTAAAAAAATATTAAATATGATTGTGTCAAAACATGTGTGATCAAATCAAAGAGGCTGAAAGACCACAGTTTTTCCCAAACTCGAGCAAAGTAAATCAAAATATCTTTATGGATTGGTTTATCAATATTGAGATGCATGAATATGGCATACCAATGAGGCTGGTCTGTGAAGACAAGAACACTAGTTGAGATGCATGAATATTAAATTCTCATCAGACATGGTATGCTCAAATAATTCTTTAGGTGCACTGACATGTTGCAAATCCATTCTGTACAAGTCAATCGGCATTTTCCCTTACAACACATTTCTGTAGTCAGTCACTTTTCAGGTATAAAATAAGATCTGTATGGTGTAAGTGTGAGTATAACTAAAACACACTCAATGTGGCATTGGTACTGCACAGCAGTTCAGTTGACATCATTTGTCCATAGAAAGGTAGATGTGAGCTAAACATAGGCAAAATGCTGACTATTGGCAAAAGCCAAAAAGCTACACCTTTTTGTACAATCTGTATCCACCATACAACCACCAGGAACCACCAAGAAAAGCACATTATTTGGCACATATATTAAGATGAAAGCCAAGGACAAGTTTAAATAGATTCTATTTTCCCAAATAACTTGCTGGTTAGTCCTCCAGCAAAGATCACAAGAGCATCACCAAGAGAAGACCAAAACAGACCCCAATCTTAATTTTTAGGATTTTTAGAGAAAAAATGGGCTCCAACAATAGGAAGCCCCAATTTCTGAAATTTAGTTACCTTTATCTGGGGACTCCCTCTTCCATCCCAATCGTAGAAAAATGGTTTTAGGATGTCAAGTAGGCTATCTGTTGGAGGGGACAATATTTTATGGACCCAAAAATCTGGTTAGGAGGCCCAAAAGAAGAATTTTGGGGATGGAATTAACTCCTATTCTTGGTGATGCTCTAAGAAATCAAACGGTAATACAAACCCTCACTATTCTAGAACATATATTTGAATCATGATAGCTGTAGTCATTTTTTTAAAATAAGGGAATAATCTGGCCTCTACACTGATAGTGAAGTCATTTGTCAGTAAGCTGATAAATAAATCAATAACATACAACATATTGGCATAAAGAAAAGGAAGTCCAAAAAGGCTATTCTTTATCTTGTCTAAGAAATGAAAAGGACCCTTCAACAAGAGCAATCTCCATGTCCCCCCGACTTGATCATACATGTTTCTCTCCAAAACAAAAATTTCTATCATACAGATAAAGCTGAAGTCTGAAATCTCCTATTGTATTTCCATTGATTGCTTATAACAGTGCCATCGATTTCAGAGAAAAAGTGCCACCCTTTTTCACTCCATCAAGAATGAGAAAGGATGTAGGCCATCGGCATTAAGACGAATAATGAAGTGGCAATGTACATTGGCTTCAGAAAAGAGATATGACTAGATTACAAAAATGGCCCCAGGAGCGCATAAAGGACAGTTGAGAGGTTTAATATGGACTTATCCATAAAGAAAATGAAAAGAATATAGTCCATTCCGTCAATAGGCTGGAAAAAAATATATAGTACAGAACACAAGGGAGACATATCTGAAGTGTGATGGCTCAGGCCACAATAGTGACAAAGTAGGAGTAGGTGCTAATGCTATCGGTTCAATCCAATCAGGAGAAACAGCGAACACATTCTTGCATCAGTGAACTGGCTGTTTAACTTTCAAGTTTCAATTAATACACACAAGTACATGGACTGATAAATGTTCACAATCCATCTCGGCAAATTTCACCAACTAACTGAAGGAGCACACACTCCAATTCCACAGAGATGCGCATGTCAGTTTGCATCAAGAACCAATCATCTGAATATCTCTGATCAGAGTATCAGCCAAAGCAGAGGCAAGAACAATTCATGACAGAGCAGCAGAGGAAGGGTTTTACCTCGGGAGCCGTTGGCGCGGGGGAAGGAGGCGACGGCGATGTCCTCGAAGCAGGAGTTGAGCTTCTCCGACGGCGACAGCTGCGGCTCCAACACCTCCCACAGGTCCTCCACCCTGTGCCCTATCTCCGCCTCCGGGCTCCGCGGGCTCTCCATCCCCAATCCCCAACCCTCCTCCTCAATCTCTCCCCTCTCCCTCAAATCTCTTCTTGGAATTGGACACTTGTGAACTCTCTCGCTCTCTTCCTTCGATAAACCCGGCTGCTCCCTACTAATACTGCTGCTTGCTGCGTCTCGTTCTTGTCTGCGCGTTAATGCAGGTGGGGGAAGTGGAGGGGACGAACTGATGATGACGAGTCGACGAAGGCGAATGCGAAATGCCGATCCAAACGCGGAGTGGGCCACTGGGCCCCATGTGTCAGCCCGCGGCACTAGTCGGCTACAGGCGCTGACATGTAGGGACAGCGTTATTGTGGGGCCCACGGGTCAGTGGGTAGGGTGGAGTTCGGGAGGGTGTCTGTATTCTGGTTTAAAAGAAAACCGCTGCGGCGGCATGACGTGGCGGCGGCTTCGGTGGTTTTCCAGCGAGACCTCGGCATGACGTGGAGTTCGTCGTGCTGTTATCCATGACAGGTGGGGCCAGCGCTTAAATTCCGGGGATCCTGTGAACTGAGCTGGCGGCGGCGTGTGAAAATTGGAAAAATGCTAGATGCACCCGGGAAAAAAAATGCATATTAGGAGAAGAGAGGATAGAGATATAGAGATGCAGTGGGTCTTTTTTTTTACCGAGATGCAGTGCTTCTGTGGGTATGATGATTGATTAAAAAAAGAAAAAAAACTAAAGCACCAAATATCAACCCATGTCAAAATTTTATCTAGTACTACATGTTATTCCATAAAGTCTTTTGCATCAATCATGTAAGGGGTATTCGGTTGCAGGAACATCCTGGAGCCGTGCGGGCTGTGTGACCAAACAGAGCCCAAATTTCTAGGGCCCTTAAGATATTAAGTATAACCTATATATAATAATATTAGAGGCTTTAATTTTGTTAATTTGCAGCTCAGATAGGAGCAAAACAAGGCCCAAAATGCTGAAGAAGGTGAACCGATCCATCGTCCATGCATGCATGAAGTCCCGCCTCCGCTTCTGCCATGGACAGGGCATCGCAGCAGAGCAGACGTCATGCAGTGCGCAGCCATAGAAGGTGATCAACCCAGCAAGGCCAGGGGCAAAAGCAGCACAGCAGGGGATTGTTTAATTTTACTATAAAATATTTTACTAGGCCACTAGGGCCCGTTTTAATATTTCGCACGGGGACCCGATTTGGCCGGGACACCCCTGTTTGGTTGACAAGGCTGGCTGCAACTGTCTGCAGAGAGCATGTGCAGCATTAACCGATTATCCAGTAAAAAGGAAAGTAGCGGGCTACACTACACAGCTAGCACAACCGTTGTATCTGCCAGTCGATCAGGATTGTAATCTTTTACATGGTGCTTTTGATCGGAGTGCAGGCTTTTTAGCTGCATGTTTTTTTTCTCTACTATATCCATCTCAAAATATAATAATTTAGGAGGGAATATAACCCCTCCTAAAACCATGTACATATACATGGTAGGTTGGCTGTATGTCGGAAGCAAATAAGTTATAAATAAGTTATAAGTATCATTTGATGGAATCTACTACGAGTAATTTTTTAAGGGACGAAAGGAACGTGCACGAGAGAATTTGTGTTAACCAAGACAAATATCTGCGTTCTCAATCCTCATCGACAGATTATTATAGCAATGGGCCCGCCTGCATCGACATCAGCAGTACTTAATGCTTATCCCTTTGTCCTCCCCAGTCGCCAATCTTCCTGCGAAATCTTTCCAACATTTGATCATCACTGTTGCTTGGTGCGTCCGTACATGCCAGGTCCGTATATGATTTGCCATGGTATGTAGTATGGCTATTATACAGTGGATTTTACGGCTAAGCCATGGGGACTGATCGATCTCAGACACAATATTTTGATTGATCCGATGATGCAGATGCTACTAGGAGGCATTAGGGGCATGCATATTAAGATTGTAGCCACTTACAACCCTATCAAGATTTGGCAATGTCAAAACTTGGTAGGGGTCACATATACATAAATACAATAAGCCAATGTCACCTTACCAAAAATTTGATTATTTTAGGAACTTCCATCATTAAAAACACTACAACATTTTTATAAAATTTTGAACCAAATACATCCAATATATTATCAAAATTTTGTAATGCAAAATTATGTTAAGATTGACATTGGTAGGGTCCGCAGGGACGGAAATGGCAAACACATGGACTTATATACACTCAAAGAGAATGGGTGATGATATGGTCCTATACATGAGGTTTTGGGCAGTGTCTGATGTATTAGCGATGAGTTTGTTTAGGTATTGTTTGGCAGCTTGATTCCAGCCCACTTTTCCTGAACGGGCTGAAAAATTAGTTCAAAACCCCTGCCGTGGATGGGTTAAGATTATGGGCTACAGTTACAATGATGCATGGGTTGCCAAACAAAGCCTAGCTTAAACAGATTAGGGCCAGGTTGGTTTGAGGTCTTGGTTGGCCCTACAATTTTTGTAATGCCAAATTCCTAGATACCTAGCCATAGGCATATGCAGAGCTCCGAGCCAAATTTTACCTAACAAATGTAAATGTTCCATGGCCTAGTTTAGAACCGTGTGTAATAGATTTTCAGTACGTAGTACCAGTGAGTTAATCTGCGGCCATAAATTGTCCCCCAAAGCCTTGTTAAGCAGGCCAAGATGCAGGCCCATTCGACATGGATGAGGAACATATGAAAAAAAAAAGACTTAATGTTTTATGAGAGAAATGGAACTAAGAAAAAACTTTAATTTGAAGATGTGGTACTAGATGATTTGTAACATGCAACAGAAATCGAGATTGATCTGTCAGGAAGTAATCAACTGTGACACAAAATTCTTCAAGTGTAAAACTTTTTATTTGCTTTATTACTGATTATTTTCTCTAGTTTTCACCTTAACAATAATCTCTCCCCCCCCCTCCCCCCCAAACCAAATATAATCAAAGAACAAAAGAACATGAGTAGAATTACTTAAAAGTACATATAAACCTGCTCTTGTGTCATCCTCCCTAAGCAGAGTAGCAAACCACTTCTACAAGAGAAGTATATATATCCCTGTCACTTTATTCCCCTCTACTTACATCCATGCATGGATCATCGATCGGGTCACCAAAGTCGTGTAATTAATCAACCTTGGCTCAACACGGTTAAAAACAAAAACAAGTTTTCACCATGCACAGTAGTGGTGCATCGATTAATTAATCAGGCGCTCCTCTCGAGCATCTCGCAGAACCTCTTGAAGGAGTCGAGCTTCTGCAGCTTGAGCTGCTTGTGGATGCGGCGGATGAACACGTCGGCGACGTGGTCGATCTCGTCCTCCAGCCTGAACTCTCCTCCCTCCCCTTCCTTTGCGTCTCGCACCAGATCGATCACTGAACCCTGCGCGTTCACCAGCTCGTCGTCCTCATCCTCCTCCTCCTCCATGAACAGCGAGTGCGTCAGGTAATCATCCTCCTCCTCTTCCTCTTCCTCCTCGTAGCTGCTGTACTGCACAATGGCCTTCTTCTTGCTGCTGTCGTCAACTTCGACTTCCTCCACATCTCCGGCGTTGGAGATGTTATTGTTGTTGTTGTTGGTGGTGTCTTGGGCGCCGATGAGGGCGTGGATTTTGTGGTTGATGGCGGTGGCGAGGAGCCTGCGGTTGCGGAGGACGCCGAAGATGAGGAGGCGAGTCCTCATGGCGCTCGTCTTGGCACGCACTGCTGTCGACTTCGCCTTCACCACCGCCACGATCGTCGACACCATCTGCTTCAGCAACGTCGACGCCTTACTCCTCATCATCTTTGCAATTGCAATCTGTTAATTTCTCTCTCGATTGATCCCTTTCAGAGAGCTCTCAGTACACTATAGTTAATCTATGTAGCTTGTGAGCTACAACAACACCACGATGCAATTAGCAAAGAACACACAATTGATTAGTGTGCGAGCTAGTGATGATGAGTGGCTATATGTGTGTAGTGCTTGGATGGTTGGACATGGAGTTTGGCATGTGTGATGGCAAGGGTATATATAGAGCTAGATGAAGGTGGTGGTGAGCAAGTGGAGCTAGAAGTTTCAGCATCACATGAAATTAAAGCTAGGAGGTTAACGGGGCTAAGGAAACATCACATAAAAGGAGAGAGGGTACTGTGTGGTAACAAAGGCACTAGGGTTTGCTAGCTGTCAGCAAGAAAGCAAAAGTAACTCGCTAAAGATGATTACTTGATGGGCATGCATGCAAAGATGTAGAGAGAGAGAGAGAGGGTTTTTTAAAGGCAGAAAGAGAGTGAAAGTGGAACACGATGTGATGGTGCAATGTGTTAAAATTGTGGTTTTATGCAGGATCTGGTATAGGAGTAGGTGTGTGGCGCAAACTAAGCTCCCAATTATGGGGGTTGATGTAACAAAGCAAGCATGCGTGCGTGCAATAGCTGTCGATGAGATTTTGGTCAAGTGTTGGGCTCACTTTAGTTTCCATGTTTGTGCTTTGGATTTTTTTCGTGATGTGCATAGCCTGTTTGTCCTTTGATATCGTACAAACATGGTGTTAATCTGCGTGCTGGTTTGTGTGTGCTTATTTCCATATCTATAAGCAGTTGTGCACTCGTTATCAGTTAAGGTGCTTTGTACGATTGTGTACTGGCTCGCTGCTCCTACTTTATCATGTACACCTTTTTTTCATAACAATATATCTCTTGGTCTGTTTTTCCTTTTAGAATTTATATACAGTTTTAGTTCGATGTTTTAAATATCTAACTGGGATGGCAGGGATATTCGGGTTCAAGATATTTTGCTCTAATATCATATTGAGTTGCATACACAACCTAAAAACTTATGGTGATGAAGAAAGCCGAGGGCAACCATTCACTTCAAACAGAGAAATTTTATGAGAATTTTACAGGATTTAAGTATTAAAACCCTGCAAACTTTTAGAAAACTCATGTCGAATTACTATGCAGCTACACTCCTCCAAATTCGAGCTGCACAAATTTCATCTTGTTCATCCATTCTGCTGCTCTTGCTGTTCGATCATGCATGGCTACAGCTAAGAACTGCAATTTGCAAGGGCAAAGAGGCGATTCAGACGCCCTAACTATCTGACACACTAGTTGTGAGAAGAAAAGCTGGCTTAGCCTTCGTCGTTAAGCTTCCCTGTTGCTACGTCTCTGTGGGAAAGCCCGTAAAGTTCACCGTGTGCGTGCGAGCGTAGGTAGGTGTGATTTGGCTGGAAAGTTGCAGGGGAGATATGATCCAACGGCCGCGCCCAGCTCCTCTCGATCCGATCGATCGGCCCAGATTTGTGGAGCACTTAATTTAATCAGCTGCATAAGTGCCATGCACATATCTGTGGAGCACTTAAATTGTGTGAGTGTGCATATGCATGCCACCAAGCAGGAACGATTAATTTTGAACTGTTTTGTGTGCGTTGAAACGTGCGTGCTGCGTGCAGTTGTGCACCGAGCATTTTATAGTAGAAACTAATTGGGTGGATCCTGACAAATCATTGGTGTCGTCCATTTTAATTAGCTAGGCTATTACTCCAGGGATCATCTTTACACATAACAAAGTATAAACATGATGAAATTTAGAAAATGTTTGTGTGCCATGACATAGGAATAGTAACTCTGCTATTTTTTTTGCGGGGAAGAGATAATTTTATTACTCAGCATAAGAGTCATTACAATCAACTAGAGATTGGGTAGACACAGGGTTATAGATATGCCCAAACCAAAAACCTGGTTATAGATGTGCCCCTGCTCTTCCCAGATTAGCAAGAATATGACTAGACTTATTCTGAGTACGCTGAATTTTCTCGATAGAAACTCTATCTCTTCCAACTAACAGAGTTCTGATCTCTTTGATCAAGAACGCCAACCTTGACCGATCAACACCAGGTGAGAGGATTGCTTGCCATGCCTGTGCACAGTCAGTTTCCAGCACTATGGGCAGCAAAGTCCAGGACATAGCCAGGCTCAGGCCTTTGTAACATGCTCTCAATTCAGCCTCAAGTGCGTCTGCACAAAAATTCAAAGCTTGACAGGAAGTGAAGATGACATTGGCATGGTGATCCCTGAGAATAATCCCAACACCTGCCGACCCATCCTGTGCATGGAATGATCCATCGACATTCACCTTCATCCACCCCTCCTGTGGGCGCTCCCACACTTTGGGCGGCGGAGATACGGCCTGGCGTTGAGCTTGAACTGTCCTGCAGATACTTCCTCGATCAACTACCTGTTTACCTTTCGCGACATCCACAACCCGGTGCTGATTCACCAACAAGATCACATCCAGGTAACTCAACAGGAATCGTCGAGAGGATTCAATTGATGGCATCGGCTTATCATGCAGAATTTCGTTTCTGACAAACCAAGCACGCCATAAGAGCAGCAAGACTTGCGTTCTCACCAAATCTGACGAATCTGCCAGCATATGAAAAAGCCACTCCGGGCGAGCATCTCTTGACCTGGTTCTGTCTGGGAGACACCAGAACTCAGACATCACCCTCCACAACTCATACGCATGGGGACAAACACAGAGAGCATGAAAATTGTCCTTAGTAGCAGATCCACACAGGAGATAGGTATCCAGCCGAGCTAGACTCCTTTTTGATTTATTCAGTTGTGTGGAAAGACAATTAGAGGCCACCTTCCAAGTGAAAATACGAACCTTGTGAGGAATCTGGGTTTTCCAAACATAATCCCAGCATCGCCTTGTACCATTCGAACTGGAACTTGATTCCCCGATGTCCAGACCAATTAACTTTGCATCCATTGCTAGTTTATATGCAGAACGGACAGAGAACATTCCACATTTGTCAGGGAACCAGGCAAGGAAGTCATCTTCCATTCTGAAACTACGAGGAATTTTGAGGATTTCCTCTGCATCAATTTGAAGGAACGTCTGTCTGATGAGGGCTTCATCCCAGGTTCCATCAGCTGCAATTAAACTTGACACAAATTTGATTCTACATCTACCTTTTTGGGAAATAACACGGCGAGTAGAATCCCGGGGAATCCAAGGATCCCGCCAGATCCTCACTGACCTTCCATCTCCAATACGCCAAATCAAACCCTGCTTCAAGAGAACCAGCTCATGTTCGATAGCCCGCCAGCATGGGGAAGGGTTATTAGGACAAATAGTGTCCCCCAATGAACCGTTTGGATAATACTTAGCCTTGAGCACTTGGGCACATAAGCTCTCTGGGAAGGCGATTAGGTGCCAAGCCTGACGTGCCAGAAGAGCTTGATTAAAGGCACGCAGATCCCGAAAACCAAGACCTCCACGTCCTTTAGGACAGACCATATATTCCCAGGCTTTCCAATGTGTTTTACGTTTCCCATTCACTGACCCCCACCAAAAATTTCTGATCAGCCTTGTCAGATCATCACAGACACCATCGGGGATTTTAAAAGTGCTCATCACATAAACCAGGATGGCCTGGGCTACAGATTTAATTAGGATCTCCTTACACCCACTTGACAAACAACTCTCCCACCATTGCAACAAACGTTTGCACAGTTTTTCTCGCAAGCTTTGGAATTTTCCTTTCTTCATCCTACCATAAGGAGTTGGTAGGCCTAAATATTTATCTTCAAAATTATCACGGGATATATCCAGTATATTCCTCACATCAGCCTTCACTTGTTCAGAACACACCCCATCAAACAAAATAGAGCATTTAGCGGGGTTAATAAGTTCTCCTGTCGCCTCTGCATATCTCCTCAAGACTTCCTTTACTCTAATTGCCTGGCAAGTGCCGGCTTCAAAGAAGAGTAGGGTATCATCAGCAAACAGTAAATGTGAGATACCTGGCGCCCGCCGACAAACATGCAGCGGTTTAATCAGTCCACCCTGAACCTCTTCTCTGAGTAAAGCAGACAGACCATCAGCCACAAACAAGAACAAAAACGGGGACAACAGGTCACCTTGCCGAAGACCTCTAGTCGGAGAAAATGCATCTGATAGGGCTCCATTGAATTTAACCTGATACCTCACCGTGGTGACGCACTGCATAATTCAGTTCACCCACCGATGAGAAAACCCCATCTTCAACATAACCTTCTCCAAAAAGATCCAGTCGACTCTGTCGTACGCCTTTGACAGGTCCAACTTGTAAGCACAGATCTGTCGACCCGTTTGTTCTGGTGCATATGGTGTAGACACTCAAAAGCAATCAACGCATTATCCGATATCATACGCCCCGGGACGAAAGCACTCTGATTTGGTGAGATTATGTCCCCAAGCAGTGGCCTCAACCTATTCACAAGGCATTTTGAAACAACCTTATATAGCACATTGCAAAGACTGATAGGCCGGAAATCTTTCAGTTCGACCGGATTATCAATCGTTGGAATAAGAACAATTGCAGTATCATTCACCCCATTTGGCATTACACCACTGCTAAAAAACAACTGTACTGCCTTTATAATTGAACCTTTCAAGACATCTCAATTCCGTTGATAAAACCTTGTCGGGAAGCAAGCCTATTTCGGTTACTGTTTTGCACTGTTAGCAAGAGCCATATGCTACTGTTGATCAGCAGCAGCCAAACGTTGCCACCCTTAGAATTATTATCCTTGGATTTTCGCGTGCACATTTTCCAAACTATTAAACGATACACTTGTAAAAATCTTTTTATATAAAACATTTTATTAAAAAATATATCTATTTTGTATTTGTGCAATAGTTAATACTAAATTATATAATAGTAGCTTGTCTCATTTTACGTAGGGCAACTGATCCTATCTCCACTTTAGAAATCGTCCCAAGTCAAATGGAGTTAGACCAGGTTTAATTGTAGGTTACAAATCTATAAGCCGACGTGGAGAATTAAGAAAATGAAGTGTTATTTCTCGTGAAAGAACCAACTTTACATTGCTTTGATTAAATGCATTTAATACACAAGAGAGAGATCTATCATACATGTTAACTTAGTATGAGTTTAAATGTATTTTTTTTAATAAGGCGAACGGTAAAACGTGTGTAAAAGTATAAACAGTGTAAAAATATATAGTGCTTTCCAGTCACTGCGGCACGCTTCCGTACCATCGTCACAGTCCGTCGGCTGTAGCTGCACCGCTGCAGTGCAACCGAGGGAACAAAGGCCGCGTTTAGATGTTAGAAATTTTTTGTCAAAAATGTCGTATCAATGTTTGGATATATATTTAAAGTATTAAATATAGACTAATAACAAAACAAATTATATATTCGGACTGTACACTACAAGACGAATCTTTTGAGCCTAATTAATCCGTCATTAGCATATGTTGGTTACTGTAGCACTTATGGCTAATCATGACGTAATTAGGCTCAAAAGATTCGTCTCGTGATTTACAGTCGGACGATGCAATTGGTTTTTTTCGTCCACGTTTAGTACTTTATACATGTGTCCAAACAATTGATGTGACGAAAAAATTGGAAGTTTGAATTTTGAAGGGAGAAACTAAACGCAGCCAAAGGCAGTTGAGTCGGTCAGGTGTACCCTTCAGTAGTACGTACGTCCCAGCTAGCTTTAGCAAATTTACAGGAGATCGTCGAGGGATCGAGACAGATCACCACGCGACACCATTTGCTGCCTGCGTACCTTTAGCCAGCCAGCTCGTGGTATTCATTCGATTTATTCGTTGCTTAATTGGCCACGCATACTAGCTAGTAGCATACAGCTTAATTCTATGGGCTTATGGCCGGCGCCGCTTGGCTTGATGCCGCTTGCTTGATCAAAAGCTGATGTCCAGTCCACACGTGCGCCTTTTGCTGAGCTTAATTGGATTCTCTTTTGGAATTTTCATCGGCCAACCAGCGACCAGAGTACGCTACGCACCCTCGATCTCCAGCCGGCACTGCTTAATGCCGCTTGATCGATCAGAAGCCCAAAATGATTGTTGATTTTTGCAGGCAATAAAATGCAGACGCTCAGTCCACCGCATATAAAAATGCTACTACCCAAATGCATGAAAATTGCCTTTTCTACTAGTTTGATGATTTCACCAGTTGGTTATTGATGAGTTTGTTTGGTTTGAGTAACCTAATGGGTTTGTCCATCATTAATTTTTCCTTAGTTAAAAGCATATGCTACGGATTGCCCCTCATAATCATCGCAAACTAGATGATATAACCCATGCATTGTTGTGGTAACCGGGTAAGAAACAATTAGGATAGATATTTTTGCTAACAACATTTTAATTAACAAAATGAGGGGGCGTTGCAAAAGTACCTTCTACACTCTACAGATGACCAATAGGAGTTTATATACATTTATTGAAATTTTTTTAATGTAATGTAATGGTATGATATGGTATGGTACGAAACATCTGATTTCTTGAATAAAAGAAATATGGAAAACAATGCATCCAATATTAATGCTCGATTACAATGTTATTTGGATAGACAAATAAAGTTACGCAAGTTACATATATCTTTCTTAAATGATTATCAAACGAAAAACAGAAGATATTTGTTGGCCGGCTAAAAATATAGAACCTTATATCTCAATATAATTATTCATCTAATGGCACCTTTTCATACTGTTTGGATACATGTGTTTGTACCACTACCTTGATAGAATCATGCATCACATGAACACTATACAGTACTCACTATTCAGGAGCCTCCGTTAAAATGGAATGTACCACTAATCATGTGAAGATCAGACAAAATTCCAACATTTCTACCGAAGATGGATGGAACATATATAAAAAAACCAATAATTTTTAAATATTTAAAGATGGATGGAGTAACAGAAGGTATAGGCAGTACTTCCCATATACCGATTGGCATCGGCTATACCATTCACCGTCATTGCCGAGAATGGGCTAGTCGTATTTTTCCTCTTCGAAAACTAGGCCCATCTTGACCTATTCTTGATTCAAGCTCATCCATCCATCTGAGCCAACGTGGCCCAATATATCATAGCCCAAGTATTTTTCTGCCTCCACGTCGCGCTTGAGGCTTCGAGTCGTGTCCGATCCGATCCGATCGCGCGATACCACGTCGCAGATCAGATCATACTACCAGAACCAGACGACTCGACCGACCAGTCTCGAATCCGACCGACCGAGCCGCTCCTCCTCCTCGCCGGCGGCGGAGCCGGATCCCGCCGGAGAAGAGAAGAAGGCCGCGCCCTCTACTCCTCCGCGCGGCGGGGGGAGGAAGATGTACCAGTGGCGCAAGTTCGAGTTTTTCGAGGAGAAGGCGGCCGGGCGCGGGGTGCCGGCGGAGATCGCGGCGCGGGTGAGCTGCTGCTCGGGCGGCCGCGGCCGCGTCGCCGTCGGGTGCGACGACGGCACCGTGGGGCTGCTCGACCGCGGGTTCCGCCTCTCCTACGGCTTCCAGGCCTACGCGTCCTCCGTCCTCTTCCTCCAGCAGCTCAAGGTACGCGCATCTGGGACCTGTAGGAGCAGAATTCTCCCGTAGATTTGATGTCCGTGTTGTGTGCTATACTGGATCCTGTGTAATTAGGGGCATAAGAGACCGTGAAATGTATTCAGTTACAAATTATGATGAGTAGTGGGCGCACAGTCGCACGACCCTGAACAATGCAAAACAGATTTTTGTCATAATGTTTGCAAATAACTTGTTGAATCATTTCATTCTGCCAAGGTTTAGTGTTCAAGTACCTTTCTTTGTTTCTTGTGTTGTTATATATATATTAAATGGTTTGTTTGAAATAATAGGGACACGCAAAAGATTTGTGCGTCCTTCCATGAAGTAGAAAAACACCAATTTACAATCAGCTTACAAAAATTCTTGTTCTTAATTCCTTTTCTGTGTTGCATTTATTTACATTGTGTCGTTAAATCATAATAGTAGAAACTAACTGTGATATTTAACAAATGAGCAGCAAAGAAATGTTCTTATCACGGTTGGTGATGATGATCAGCCATCTTCACAGTCATCAGCAATCTGTCTAAAAGTTTTTGATCTTGATAAAGTACAAGAAGAAGGTTCAAGTACAACAAGTCCTTTCTGTGTTCAGATTTTGCGTATCTTCACTAAGCAATTTCCTCTGGCAAAGGTAAATCCTGCTGTCTACAGCTTATGGTATTTCCTGGGAAATTTTGGGTCTCTTATGTTATACCCGTATCATCTCTTTCTAGCTCTAATCTAGTTGTCACACAATTTCAGATTACATCTTTTGTGGTTCTAGAAGAAGCACCTCCTATACTGTTAATCGCGATTGGATTGGACAATGGTTCCATTTATTGCATCAAGGGTGACATTGCACGTGAGCGTATCACACGATTTATGTTGCAAGTTGAGGCTACTTCAGATGGCAGCACTTCACCTATTACTGGTCTTGGTTTCCGACTTGAGGGGCAAGCACACCAGCTATTTGCTGTAACTCCTAGTTCAGTAACCTTGTTCAGCTTGCATGATCATCCACCGAGGAGGCAAACGCTTGATCAGATTGGTTGTGAGACCAATGCCGTGGCGATGAGTGATCGCATGGTAAGGATGACATCATCTGTTTTTGTGCATTCTCGTCTGTTGTTCCCTTTAATCATATAGCTATACTGTTGTTCAAAATCTGCCTTCAACTCTCTTTGACTTTGGGCTTTGCTTGGTAATCTGGCCCAACTTACCCAATAACTTTAAGTATGCTATTTGTGTAGTTTGCTAATAAACTATAGTGTTCATGGAAAAATGACATCCTCAGCCTCCCATTTGCTGTAAAAAAATAAAAAATAAAAATGGCATGCCAATTGTGGCAGCTGGCTAACGGTATAGTTGTTGCCATGTAGTGTGCCACCATCACCTGTGTTATATGGCAATTGGCAGCTATGTATGTATCTCTTCTCAGCACATAAATTGGCAGCCTTAAATAAGACCAAGTCAGAAACACTAACCATACGTCCATACTAAAGTAAAATGACTCTGACCAAGATTAACTAAGGGTTAGAATATTGTCGCAGGAAACGGGGTTGAAGGCAGCGTCTCAGAAGTAGCGCACCACGTTCCTCGACCCCAATGATCTGGGAACTTTGTGACTATGGGTTAGATACAGTTAATGTAGCTCTGCGCCTAACCAAAACCAATATGTAGTTTGACTCTTCTGACCCAAAGTCTACATTCCTACGTGACTGTACCTGTTCCTTTGCCTTGTGGCTGCTGGGAAACCACCTCAGTGTACAATTCTGAGAATAGCACAGGGAAGTGGGCGTTAACCGTATAGACCCACAGTAGATATAGTTCAATACAAGCTAGCAGCAAGACATGGATATGTCTGCATGCATTTGATTATTGCATTCATGCCTGTGCTGTTCTCAGTACCTTTTTTTACTAGGATTTTAGCTTGGTGAAAACCGTGAAATCCAATCCTTATACCTGTGCTGTCCATCTATACAGGATCTGATTATTGGTAGACCTGAAGCTGTGTATTTCTATGAAGTTGATGGTAGAGGTCCTTGCTGGGCCTTTGATGGAGAGAAAAAATTTGTTGGATGGTTTCGGGGCTATTTACTATGCATCATTGAAGATCAGAGGAGCCGGAAGAATACTCTTAATGTGTATGATCTTAAGAATCGATTGATTGCACATAGCATGCCGGTGGGGGATGTTTCACAGTTAGTCTCTGAATGGGGATATATTATTTTGATAATGAGCGATAAAAAGATTCTTTGCATTGGAGAGAAAGACATGGAAAGTAAGCTTGATATGTTGTTCAAGAAAAATCTGTATACAGTCGCAATCAATCTTGTACAAAGTCAGCAGGCTGATCCTGCTTCAACTGCTGAGGTTCTAAGGAAGTATGGTGACCATCTCTATGGAAAGCAGGAATATGATGAGGCCATGTCCCAATATATCCACACCATTGGCCATCTTGAACCATCATATGTTATACAGAAGTTCCTTGATGCAAAGCGCATCTACAACCTCACAAACTATTTAGAGAAGCTACATGATCGAGGGTTGGCATCCAAAGACCACACCACCCTTTTGTTGAATTGCTATACCAAACTGAAAGATGTAGAGAAGCTTAACCATTTCATCAAAGATGAAGATGGGGTAGGTGAAATCAAGTTTGATGTGGAAACTGCCATAAGAGTATGCCGTGCAGCTGGATATCACGAGCACGCTATGTTTGTTGCCAAAAAGGCTGGGAGGCATGAGTTGTACTTGAAGATTTTACTGGAGGATCTTGGTAGATATGATGAGGCACTGCAGTATATATCTAGCCTTGAGGCAAATCAAGCAGGTCTTACTGTAAAGGAATATGGAAAAATTCTTGTGGAGCATAGACCTGCTGAAACAGTTGAAATATTGTTGAGACTCTGTACTGATAGTGGAGATCGTATGACAAGAAGAGGTTCTAATAGCATGCACCTGCTTACGATACCTTCTCCAATGGACTTTGTAAACATATTTGTACACAGCCCAAAGTACCTCATGGAATTTCTGGAGAAATATACCAAAGCAGTAAAGGATTCATCTGCTCAAACAGAAATTCATAACACCCTTCTGGAGTTATATATATCAAAAGATTTAAGTTTCCCATCTATGTCACAGGAAAATGGCTCTGAGGAGCTCCTTATTAAGGAAAGAAAAGGTAAAGAAGTTGCAAATGGTTATAAATCTGGGCCAAAGGAGAAAGGAAATCTTGGAAAGGAAGATACAAATGTTGCAAAGGATATTGTTGAGAGGCAAAGAAAAGGGCTTGCATTGCTCAGGTCTGCATGGACATCTGAGATGGATGATCCTCTGTATGATGTTGATCTTGCTCTTATAATCTGTAATGCAAATGCATTCAAAGATGGACTGCTGTTTCTGTATGAGAAACTTAAACTTTTCAAAGAAGTTATTAGTTGCTACAAGCAAGCTCACGATCATGAGGGTCTAATTGCCTGCTGTAAGAAGCTAGGGGATTCATCTCAAGGTGGGGATCCATCTCTTTGGGGTGATCTGTTGAAATATTTTAGTGAGCTGGGGGAAGATTGCTCTAAAGAGGTGAAGGAGGTATTGACCTATATTGAGAAGGAGGATGTTTTGCCTCCCATTGTTGTGCTAGAGACATTGTCGAAAAACCCATGCTTGACACTGTCAGTTGTCAAGGATTACATTGCCCGCAAACTTGAGCAAGAATCAAAGCTAATTGAAGAAGATAGGAAATCTATTGACAAGTACCAGGTTAGTACTAAGTTTAACTATGATACCTTTTGTAGCAGCTTTTACAATAGTTTAGTTGTTGCAGCATAAATAAAAAAGCCTTCCTCTTTGTGCTGTTAGATGTAATGTTAAACATGCTCAAACTAAAGGAAATGTCAGGGGAACTTTTGTTCGTTTGTTTTACTAAAACATGTTTGAGCTGTCATACTCGGTGTGTTCATTAAAATATTTTCATGAAGTTCTGTACTCTTTATAGTCGTCATCCTAAACTTTATAAATGTGGCATTTGGAAAGCTTTTGGCACATGCTCTCACAAGGCGCCTTTCCATGTGATGAACCTCTGTATTACTTAAACACCAGATTTCAGTAGAAAAGTGTTTCATGACAAATTTGTCTTAATTCGCATGTCTTCAGCAATATGTTTTGCATCACACGTTCCATGGGTATATTGCCTCTTAGTTTGATGACCTTAGCATTATTTAATCGTGCAGTTTAGCATGATTAAACAGCTGTTGCTACACACTTTGCACCATTGTTTGTTTTTTGTGTACAATATATTTGAGTTGACATAACTATCATGACAAATAAATTGTTAACGCTCAACAATGATGAGTGCCATCCCTTATCTGGGAAGATGACAACGAACTTAGCTAACATCCCATCAACGGCCTACTTGAAAACAAGAGCAAATAGATAACAATTGATAACATCCTTCTGTTCATACAGGATGAGACTGAACTGATGAAAAGGGAGATAGAAGACCTCAAGACAAATGCAAAGGTCTTTCAGCTTAGCAAGTGTACCACGTGCACCTTTACCCTTGATCTTCCAGCGGTCCACTTCATGTGCATGCACTCCTTCCACCTTCGCTGCCTTGGAGACAATGAGAAAGAATGTCCGGAATGTGCTCCTGAATATAGATCTGTTATGGAGGCAAAGCAAAAGCTAGAGCATAATGCTAGAGATCATGATCTCTTTTTCAGGCAGTTGAGGGGCTCAAAGGATGGTTTTTCTGTTGTTGCCGACTATTTTAGCAAGGGCATAGTGAGTAAAACAGCAATTCCTCCTGAAAATGGTCGATAAAGAATGGAATAAAGCCAGCTCTTTTACTCCCCGTATGTACAGTATTTACGATGTTTTATCTCTTTCCCATGGTGTTTTGTCATCATGTGAGTTTCAGGGTCCATCACAGCATGTGCAGACCTTAATAGCGAGTTTCTTTCATGTACCAATTTATGTATGCTCTCTGGCCTATTTTTTATGCCAATGGCCGTGCTCTTGATTTCTGTACGTTGTGCCTTGTGCGTTGGATTGTAAATACTTCTGCTGGCAAATGCTGCCTAGTTTTTGGCACTTAATTTTGATGTATGATTCACGACCATAATCTTTAGTTTTGACTACCCTCAACACTCAGTACAATACGTGAAATACTTTCTTATCTACTCTGTCTAGATTTGTTGTATTTTAGCTAGGATGTATCACAATCAGCTCAAATGTTGTATTCTTGATTTTTATCCGATTGTCAGGTTACCCTGGTATTTCTCCCTCCTGTTTTTTACACTGTACATTTACACTCATCGTTTAACCTTACTGCCATGACAAATTTTAAAAGTAGCTTAGGCCCTATTTATTTTAGCTTAAGATTATTGTAATCTAGATTATTAGGAGTAAGCTGAAAACAAATAGATTATTGTAACAACTTACTATAATCTATAGTCCAGATTACTATAATCTGATAAGCTCCTCCAAGTATGCTTTTTCTAGATTATTAGATGAAAAATTACCCACCAAGCTACCCTCCTTTAGACTTGTAAACATAGTAATCTAGCTTCTAATAATCTATAAACAAATAATTCACAGCTTATTGTCTTTCAGTTTATAATAATCTAGCTTATAGTAATTTAAATAATAATCTAATCTAAAGTGAAAACAAAACAGAGTCATCTGCTACATCTCAAAGTACTCCCTAGCTAGGGACAACAGATTCAGGACCAGCACAATTATACATTGTCGTATTGATATTTCTTTTTTTCTAACCGCGCAATTACGATCACTTATCTTAATATTATCATCGTATCATGGTCCTTTGGAACCGTTGTGGTGTTGTCCTCTAGCAAACTGATGTAGAATACGGCATGAATGTACATGTATGATTGGAAGTACGCCTGACGAAGAATCTTGTCTGTGGGCGTTATTGTCCCAACCAGCAACAGCGAAATTCGCTTCCTTTGCATGCATGATTCATCTGAATTCTGAACCACCTGCAAAGTGAGGCTCAACTACTGCTGGTCCCATAGAACATGGAGATGTCTCATTGGAATGAATGAGATATATAGGGCATGATATAAATAGTTTAAAGAACCTGACAGAGAAGAACGGTACAGATTAAAGTATCATTAATCGGCGGCCATACAGAACAGTGGCACATTCTGACATATTAATTGTACTATTTGAGAAAAAAAAATCTGACATACTATGCGTGCAAATGTGCAATGCATGCGGTCACCATTCGTCGCGTCGTGGGCACATGAGGTTCACAATTAATCTACCAAGCAGAGCATGAGAGTAGGATGCCAAAATACACACGGGCGGAGTGTTGGATTCAGGCTGCTACTGGAGTTGTACTTTTTTACGATATTTGTCACGCGGGGAAGGAATGCTTGGAGAAACAAAACGACTTTAACAGCTATGGACCTACTATGTGCAAGAAGTTTGGTTCACTATACTTCGATGCACAAATTGCACCGCCATGTCTTGAGGCAAAAACACACGAGTTTTGTGAATTTTGATACTTTGGTGGAATAAAGTTTCAACCGTTACACATAAAGATATGTATGAGAAGAGTACGTGTTAGAATATTTGGAAGGTGAAAAATACAAAAACTGTTTTAAATAAAATGGAGTGCTTATCAACTAGCTGATCCATGTCCTTGGCATTACTAACTTGTAGTGCAGCACGTAGTACGTTGTATATGTTAGTGGACCTGGTGCAGATACATTATGAGAAATATTTAGTAAAAACCATCAAACAAGTGAAAACCAATAAGAATAGTCTCTAAATTTGTAAAATAATTACTAGAGATAGATATAAGTGATAAACAACATTGCCAAAAAAAATCAAGTCCAATCTCAATTTTATTTGGGAATAAATACTATTCAGCCAAAAACTATTATTTTGTTTCTTCCTAGTGTAGTTGAGTTTTGACTTGATCTTTTAGTGACAATATTGTTCATTTCTATAGCAATCTGTACTAACTAATGATGATCTTGGAGAACTTTTAGGCTCCGTTTTTACGGGTTTTAACCAGATATCTCCCCAAATACATTATATCTTCTTTCATCAACTAGAGCACATATCCACAACATAGTTTGTTTTTCTTCTTTTCTTATCCTCATCGCGTCGCACATTTGCTCTTTATGTTAGAGAAGGCTAATAATACAGTCGACTTGTTGGCTGCAAGATTCTTTACAACGTTCTTTTAACTCATCTAGATAGTAGTTAGCACTTTATTATTGATACACTGTCCACATGTTTCTCTCATAAAATTTTTTGGTTCTCGTGTCTAAACGGACTGTAAGTTTACAGCTTGTTCTCCTCTCTCCATCTAAACATTTCGCCAGTTTACAGTCAGCTATTAAACTTGCTCTGGGATGCTTTCTTCCACTCAAAATTTTACTATTTGCCATTAATTTAAACTTGTTTACTTATCAATCAGTGAGAAACACAGAACGAGGGGGGATTCCATCGATCCGGGGGGCACTTCCATACACATGTTCATGCTTGATAAATGATCGAAACATGATCAGTTATTCAACTTTGTAGATATGTACGTACATACAGAGCATATAATATTTTTTACTACATACTGCTTATTTGTATTGTATTTATTCTGCCCGCATTAGTTTGTCTCATTTCATCGGCATGTCCTAACTAATATCACACCACGACATAAGGGCGGGTTCTAACAAATTTGAAAATGGATTATTAGCCGCACACAAAACAAAAATCATGACTAGTACATGATTAAGTGAGTACTGATTATTGAAAATTTGACTCATAAGTTTATCTGATTTTTTAAAACTTATATATAGAAAGTTTCTTTTACACGAAAAACATGCTAACGGAAAATAATTAACCAGAAAAGAACTTGGCCTAATACTGACACATTTTCACAAACAGAAAACATCACTGTAACATTTAAAAAAAAAGCAGAAAACATCTGTCGAAATGGTTTGAGACTTTGAGGGAGGAATTAAGGACCACCGGCTACCGATGCCGATCCCGTCCGCATCCATCCACCTAGAGCTAGGACTTGGACCGTACTTTTTTGAACCGGCCCAAGGCACGGTGGCCCGACACGATGAAAAGCACGGTACGGCACGACACGAACTGGGCCAGGCCGGCACAGCCCATTGTCGGGCTGGGCTTGGGCCTAGAACTTGGGCATGATGGGCGGCACGGCACGACACGGTCAATGGGCCGTGTTGGGGCCGGCACGACACGGTTTGGCCCAATTATCGACATGTATAATTCATATGTCAATAAGTTATATATCCTATATGTGTGATGTCTTATAAGGTGTGCTAGCTTATAGAGAATCGATTCAGTTCACTAGTTATATCGAGATGTTTCTCTCTAACCTTGTGACCTCATGTCTATGCATCGAAGTAGTTTTTTTGACCGTGTTTGGACCGGCACGGCACGAACGGGCCTTTTGTGTCATTGAACCGGGCTTGGGCTTGTCCCTCACTCAGACGGGCCGACACGGCACGACACGATAAGTAGACCTGGGCCGTGCTGGCACGACCCATTTAGACACGAAGCACGATGGACCGGACTGGCACGGCACGGCACGACCCAAGTCCCAGCTCTACGTTCACCGAGTACATACACATACACTGCCGCAGGACAAACACTCTGTTTTGTCACTTTACTGTACCCGGGCCCTAGCTAGCGTATCCATCACCGCGCCCGCGATCGAGCCGAGACCGAGACCGACCGACGCCGCACGCGCGCGCGTCCACAACCACGAGGACATCACACACACGATATGAAGTGAAGACGAGGCAGCTGCGTGCGCTTGCGCGCACACTACACTTGCCCATCATCGTCATCATCCTTGTCCCCTTTCACCAGCCGTGTGCGCGGCCTGCCGCTGCCATCGGCCATCCCTGCGCTGCACCAGCAGCCGCCTGCTGCTCATCATCGTCATCATGGAAGCCAGTTGCTGCTGCTGCTGACACAGCTCAGCCAAGCAGGTCCATCATAATGGGTACCCCCACTACACTCCCTCCTCTATTCTCTTCCATGCCGATTAATTCTCCTTGGCTGCTTCTTCTTCTACTACTACTGCAGCTTTTGCTGCCAGCAGCCACCATTGCACACACATTTCTCGGTTCTTGAGTTCTTGGAACTGACTGTATGTAGTATTGTAGTACGCCCCTCGGTCCTCGCCAAAGCTTGCTCCTCTTTTCAGTTTGTCATTTGTCTCAATTAGTTTTGTTTTTTCTTTACCAAATTTATCCCTGAATACGCTCGAATTTAATCTGGATTTTAGATTTGTAGTAGTATTGAGATTTGTGAGTGTGATGATGGTGACAATGTCACATCCCCTTTTGCCAGTTGGTGCTTCTTCTTCTGCTGCTGCTGCTGCTTCTTATTCCTTCCTTTAAAGCTGCATCCATCCATCTCATCTTTTCCCCCTTTTCGCTTTTGCTCTTTCCCCTTTGATCAGCTTGATTGCGACACTCTTCACTTGAGCTCAGCTCAGTTCTTGACCACTCAACTCCCTTTGCTTTGCTTGCTGACGACGTTGCTGACTGACTCTCTTGTGTTTACCGTTGCTTGCTTCTTGCCTTCTTTCTTGCTGTTCTCGGAGACAAGAAGGGAGAGGGGGAGAAGTGGCCTCGGATCTTGCGGCGGCGTCGCAATCGCGATGCCGAGGCGCGGCGGGGAGGAGGTGGTGAGGCGGCTGGATAGAATCCGGAAGAGGGGCGCGCTGACATCATCGTCGGGCGCGTCGTCGGGCGCGGCGGCGGCGAGGAAGCTCAGGTCAAGGAGGCCGGCGGCGGCGGTGCTGCTGCGGCGGAGCGGAGGGGCGGGGGTCATGTCGGAGGCGTCGTCGCGGAGCCGGCATTGCGGCCGCGCGGCGGCGGAGGACGGGTCGCGGTCGGCGAGGAGGCTGGTTGGCGCGTTCTGGCAGATGGACAAGGAGAGGCTGTTCGGGGACGAGGCGGCGGCGGCGGCTCGCCGGAGCCGGGCGCCGACGGAGGTGAGTGCTGCTGATGCTGCTATGGTGCCCGCAAGCTGTTTGATGGTATGGCTGTTCGATCGTGATGACATGGATCTTGTCGATTTGGTGCTGATGCAGGTGTCCAAGGGGTCAAGGAGGAGCAGGAGCAAGATCTTGGAGGCCGATGGGAAGGGAAGCTGGCACGGTGGCCATGGACACTGGTTCTCCTCTGCAGATGTCATGAGCAACGGCACCGCAATGGAGGTAACCGAAAGCTCGAAATTGTTCAGCTTACTATTGATGGGGTTTTCGATGGCTGCCGTTGTGCACAAGTGTTGGTGATGTTTTATGTCCTGATGATTTGAAAACATTTTACCGTCATGTTTGTGTTCTGATTTTCAGCGCTTATCTGGGATTGCAGTATGGTTGTGTTACTGTAGTTTAGGGAATTGGAATGGGTGTAATGTAGCCATGTAGGCCACCATGTTGTACCTGAGTTCTAAATCTGCCTAATTTCTTGATTCGGCCACAATGATGTGACTAGCTGCAAATGTTTAGTTCTGTGATGATAGAGTCTCTGGATAGGCTTTTTATTTCTCAAGCTACCCATGTTTTTTAGTGAAACCTAGCCAATCAGAACTTGAAGGAATAATCTCTCATTTCGGAAAGGGGAAGCTTTTGATACTTTGTTGCAATGTAATGCACCTTTATATGTTCATTGGTTTCCATAATATGCAGTACAAACATAAAGAAATCGGGTATGCTTCTCCAAGTGAGCATTTCAATGACCACCTGATAAGCTGCATAGTGGCTGCATAGGTGCTGAGTGCTGACTGCTGAGTTCTGAAGCTGCTTAAGGATTTACAAATAAAACCGACCTAGTTGCATGTAAAAGGAACATCTACTTTATAAAGGAGAAAGCTTTTGACAATTAATTCAGCGTACTACACTCTTTTAAAATGTGACCTGGATTTGTGAACATGGAAGCCGAAGCTAAAGTGGCAAGCATCCCAAAGAAGGCATTCTCATATGCACATGCACCTTGTCCACTTCTGCAACTGGCTATCAGCTAGGCTTTCACCAACTTGATTTGTTTATTCATAAAGCCGAAATGTGCCAAAAACATTTTCCTAATGTCTAGGCTGTTAGGGAGGATTAGTAATTTAGCAGTTGCTTCCTTTTAGGTAATGTGGCATATGTTTATTGGTTAAAAGTTGAGCAATCTTGAAGCCTTGAGAAGGCAAATTGGATGGTTGTCATGTTGGTTGAAGCTAATTTTGAATTAGAAGTAGGGCCAGGACATCCTCAGAGCTGTTTGATTATGTGGACTGCATGTGCCTAAGTTTGGCATCAGCCATGAACTCAGGATGCTTTTACCTTTCAAAATGGGCAGCCAGTATGCTAGTTACTTTTTCAGTGAGCTTGTAATCTTTTTCAACTGCATTAAGAAGATATAATGCATGTAATTAGTTTTAGTCATTTGGCAGTGTCATTTTGTTTGTTTTCTACAGGTGAACTTTTGGGTCTTCATATTTTTAAAGGAATGTTGATAGAATCAATATTGGGTGCCACCTAATACAAATAAAATTGACGCATGAAATGTTGTTCTGAAAGCTGTCTAAGTTTGCAAACATTGAGAACTGGAAGTCAATAGTCAGTACTAGTACTAGAGTACTGGGTTAGGGAAAACCAGAAAGTGCATCTGAATTTGCTTATTTCATATGAGAATTTTCGTTTGTTCCAAGAATTTACACAATGACAACACTTGAAGTTACTGAAACTTAGTTTATCTATTTCAGATTGTCACGTGCTCTCCAGACGATGTTTCAAAATGTCCTCAAGTGAAAACAATCAACCTGCAGGACCTGCATAACAGCCTGGTTGCATCTAAAGAACTTGTCAGAGTACTAGCACACATCTGGGGGCCTGGAGAACTGAATCCATCAACCACTTCACTTATTTCAGCACTACACTCTGAGCTTGATCTTGCTCGTTCTCATGTGCGAAAGCTTATCAAGGAACAAAAATCAGAGGGCAATGGAATCGAGGGCTTTAAGAAGCAACTTGTGCAAGAAATGGAATCCTGGAAGAGCAAGCATAAGGAGAAGGTGGCAAATGCTCTCCAATATATAGTTTCAGAGCTGGACAATGAGAAGAAGTCAAGGAAAAGAGCAGAGAGGATAAACAAGAAGCTGGGAATGGCATTAGCTAACACCGAGGCCTCGTTACAGGCAGCGACAAAGGAGCTTGAGAGGGAGAGGAAGTCCAAAGGCAGAGTGGAGAAGATCTGCACTGAGCTAATCAGAGGCATCGGTGAAGACAAGGCCGAGGTGGAGGCACTGAAGAAGGAAACCGAGAAGGCACAAGAAGAGCTTCAGAAAGAGCGGGAGATGCTTCAGCTTGCAGACGAGTGGCGCGAGCAACGGGTTCAGATGAAGCTCTTGGAAGCAAGGCTTCAGTTTGAGGAGAAAAATGCAGCCATCAACCAACTGCACAACGAGCTCCAAGCATATCTGGACACCAAGAAGGATCAGGAACCTGCAAATGATCAAACTCTGACGCGACACACATCTGAAAACCATAGGGAAATTGATAGCAATATTCACAAGAATACTGCAGAGCGCAGTGGTGAGGGTGAAGATGACGACGACTCGAGCTCTGAAGGCAGTGACATGCACTCGATTGAACTGAACGTCGATGGCAAAAGCAAGAGCTACACCTGGAGTTACACTCCTACATCGAAGGACAGGAAGAGAAACTCATCAAGATCGCACGGATCATTTTCACAGAGAGGGATGGATAGTGCTAGATCCTGTGGATTTGATCGAAAGTTTCAGGAAATGAGTGAAGAACTGGAAGGAGACTGGGCAGAAGGATGCAGCAACGGAATGCTGAACTTTGAACATGATGAGGAGAGGTACCAGGCAATCAAGAACCTGAGAGAGCAGATGTTAGCTGGGTCTGGGTTTATCGTGTCACAAAGTAGAGAACATGCTGAAAGGGAATTTTGTGGATTGTAAGGTAAATTGAACTGATATCAAAGCAAACTGAAATCCGAATGTAGTCACCTGTCAGACCAACTTTGGCGATAGATCGAATGGTTTTACTCTAACTGGGCATATACATCCAAGATTCTTGCGTGTTTGAAAGAGGTGAAAGTTGGTAGTGATTGAAAAATTAAGATGAAACAGGCTCTACTAAATTCAAGTCGAGGATAACTCAAACATTAGAGTGTCAAAATCTCCTTTTACGCAGTAAACGTAAATCTGTCAATTTTATGCAGGTACATATGTTAAGCACTGGCATATACTCCCTCTGTCCTAAATTATAAGGCCTATTTTATTTTGTTAGGACAAGGGTTTGCCGAGAAAATATAATCATACAATAGTACTTTTGAATATTAAGCTAACAATATGAATTTTATGTAATAAAAATATTTTTTAATAGAAAAATTCTTGACACTAACAAACTAATCCATGCCAAGTAGTATTCCTACCAAGCCTTTTTTTCAGTTAAATACTTGATTTTGTATGAAAAAAGGACATGTGGTCGAAAATTCAAAAATTTATACGACAAACTAGATTTGCAATAAATTTGTACACACACGATTTGTATTTCCGTATAGGCAGTAGGCACCATTGTTCTCTGGGTAGGGGTACTTTTTTTGGAGAGGATTCTCTCGGTACAGTTCAGGGAACTACACCTTCGTAGCACAATCCAAAGTCCTATGCAAGACCGAAATATATCTCGGCCTATCAACAAAGACTGACAGGAATTTCGTTCAGTTTCCATGCCTTGTGGAATGGGCCGTAATTTCGTTCAATTTACATCTTTTTGCTAGGGACCATCTGTACGTCACACGGGTGATTTGATTTGAAAGAATACACAGATTTTGTACCACTAAATTACATTGTAATTGCACTGCAGCTACAATGTAACTGTAATGTAACTCACAAGTTGTAATTATCATATAGTTTTCGTATTCCTCAAATGTTTTTATTAGCTATATCGTAACAATATCAATAGATTTTTTCCTCATTATTTTCTAACATGAATCTGGTTTAAATTTTATGGTTAAAACTCAAGTGTGTTTTTTAAGAAAAAATCACACGAGCATGTATAGCAAAATATGTTTTGCTAATACCTATTGTTGTTTTGTAGAATCTGAGCAGAATGGAGTGCCGTTCCTTTTTGCCCCCTCAGTAGTAAGGTCTAATATTGTTGCAATCTATTGAATATATTACTGCATGTAGTGTTGGATGTATCAGTTACTCTCCTAAGTTGTTTTTGGCTTTTTAAAAAGTAACTGTTTTTATGCTTGGCTTAATTTAAAGAAAAGAACCCTACAAGCATCCATTGCAACGGACTGGCATCCCAGAGGTACCAGACCTGGTACACCAGGTACCGGGTGTGGTACCCGATCTGGTATGCTCGGGTAATAGATCTGGTATCCTCGCCACTACAACAACACAAAAAGGGTACCTGATTTTTTCCACCTTTTTGGTCGCCGTCGCCACCTGCCGTCGTCAAGCGCTGGCCCGCCCCCCTCCCTCCCAGCCGCGCCGCCCCTGTCGCCTGCCGTCGAGGCGGCGGCATCGCCGGATCTGGGCCGTCGTCGCTGTCTACGTTGAAGCCGCCGTTGGGGGAGCTCGGGGGGTGGGTGTTGTTGTGGGGGTGCCGCCCCACGCGTGGTCGTTCGGCGGCGCGTCACCGCGGCGGCACGAGGCGTGGGCGGCGGGTGAGGAAGACGAAGGGACAAGTCCGTTCCGACGGGTGCCTGTCCCGTAGTCTTTCTCTAAAGAAAAACGTAGCAATATCTACAACACCAAAATAATTATTAATTCAATAATAAATATAATTTGGTAATATTATTTTTGTGTTGCAAATAATACTGCTTTAAATTTAGTCAAATTTATATAATACGAGGTTTAACTTTTAAAAGGTCAAAAGAATGTGAAACGGAGGCAGTAGTTGCTAGCAAGTATTTAAACTATATTTAATTTTTAGATTTGTTTTTTTAAGAACTACATAAGATTTTTCACTTCAATTTGTATCTTTGCACGAACTCATAGTTTCTACTCCCTTTGTTTTTCTTTTTTGACATTGGAGAGCTCAAAACTGAGCTAGCCAACGTCAAACATAGAAATTCAAAGGTAGTACTTCATAAAACATTAGGCAACAATTGATAACATATGGCACCACATACTGTGAACCAGTTTCTACATTGCATCTGTAGGTTGGAACTATTTTGTCCGTAACATGATTCTAGCTTTATTGCAATTTTATATCTCTGACTACCATAACTTTCCAGATAGCAACGTGCCGGTAACGCATGAGGCTATTATATATTTTTTTCTAAAATATATGACACCATTGATTTTTTTTGACACGTTTGACCGTTCATCGTATTCAAAAATTTATGTAATAATTATTTTGCTATGATTTGATTCATTATTAAATGTACTTTAAGCAGGTCTCACATTCATTTCACGGCGGCGCTAATTAACTAACTACCGGCGCTTGATCGTAGTACGTACGGTACGGAGTACATGTGTATAAATTGGCACCGATCAACTGTTCTCGCCAGCACGTCAAGGATACTTTCGAAATATGGAGAGAAAGGCCGCGATAGCATGCCTTTTTCTTCTCCTCGCCGTCGTCGCTGCCGCCGCCAGGGCGTCGGCCGAGGTGGCCGCGGCGCTGAGCATCGGCGACGCAGCCGCCGTTGACGGGATGATCCTCCTGCAGGCGCGTCCTGCAAGCGCGGGGCCGCAGCTGGGGTGGTTCCATCAACCCGGCGCTCGTGGCGAACCAGCAGAGGTGCATCCACGGGTGCCCAGCGCGAGGAAGGCCGTACACCGGGAGGGGTAACAAATGCATCTACGGTAACCGATCGTGTTGAAGTGGTAGTAATTAACCTTGGTTGATTTGTACGTGACTACGTACGTACGCCGCCGTTGGGATAATAATCTCATCGTACATACGTACTGCATGAGACGTTCACGACTTCATGGAATGTCGTTGTTGCTGAACGATTTGAAATACTGTGGCCGGCCGATCTTTATGTATACAGTGTTATTACCCTTTTTTGTCTTTTATTATTGGAGAAAATCCAAACACCCCTATAATTCACCAATCTTTTTACTTTCCCTATCTAACTCCGTTTCATACTTAAATATTCCATACAAGTTTAATTTCTCTTTCGGTTTAATTTCACACCCCTATTATATTTATACATTTTTTTCCATCGGTTCAGTTATTCATGTTGTGTGGGGTTTTAGCTAGGCTTTGTAAAGTCACCTCGTGCCACTCGACAATGTCACTTACTTTCTCCATCTCAAAATAAACCAACTTATGGGGATAAACTTGGATATTAGTATGTCCAGATTTATCCCCAGAAGTATGTCCAGGTTCTTCCCTAGAAGTTGATTTATTTTACGACGGAGGGAGTATTGGTTTTAGATTTTTCAAATAGCCATGTTGTGTTTTGCGTCAATGTTCACCACCACCTGCATGCTATTCGCAGAAGGCATGATGGTCTAACAATTGTATATATGACATGTGTCAACTTTATTTCTTTATGGTGGATGCCCATATGGCATAATAACCTAAGCGAATGATGATAACTATTGAAAACTAATGGCGCAGTGGAAAATAAAAGAGAAAACGAATTTGTAGAGGGCATTCTATAAGAAAATGATTTGTAAGGGGGAAATAGCAAGCCAAGCGACTTATAAGAGGGTATTTGGATTTTTTTCCTTTATTCTTTGTTTCTGTAATCTTCAAGTGGATAGTGGATGGTAAGGAATAAAATAGTCCTTCCACAAGGGGATAACCGGGGAAAGTATACGTATACGGTAGAAACCAACTATTAGGTGGATATATGGAAATTTTTATATAAGTTCTCAAAAAATCTTTAAAAAATCATGCATGTTGGTAATATTAAAATAAACAATCCTGCAAAGTTTTATGAAGAAACTCAACTTCGTTAGTGAGATATAAAATTAACAAACAACACTTCGTTATGAAACTTTGCAGGGATGTTTATTTTCATATTATCTATATGTGTGATTTTGTAAAGATTTTTTTAGAACTTCTATAAAAGGTTTACTTGTTTCGACCTAATAGGTGGTTTTCACCATACTTTCCCGGATAACCAGCAGTAAATACCAGGTAACAAGCTTGCTACCCACTCACAAGAAGTAAAAAAAATAATTTTTGTTATTACACATGGCAAATGGATAGTGGGATCATCTTAATACCCATTTTTCTTGTTCTACAGTTCTACATCTACAATAACTATTATCCACTATCCATTTGCCACCTTTATACACAAACGAGGTAATAAACATCGGTGATGCCGTGGTATGTATAAAATGCCACCAATCTAGTGGGATGGTGTTGATAGTGTGCCCGAGTTGGTCCATCTTTTTGTTAGTTTAGATTAAAACAATTATTTCTATAGAAATGTCTCAACTTAGAATATTGAAAAATAATTCAATATAAATAATATATGGTTCAAGATTATCTACAGTTCAAAATATAAAATAAATGATAAACTCTGAATCTAAAATTTAAAACAGAGTAGAATGCACGGATGACCTCGAACTTGACCGGTTATCTCATCTAGGTCCACAAACTCTTAGAATAGATTTACAAGCGGTGAGGAAGGAGCTTAGTAGGGAGATCCGAGGCATTGGAGAAGACAACGCCGAGGTGGAGGCACCGAAGAATAAAACCGAGGTGGAGCCCAACTCCCAAGCTGGCTAGGCCGTTTTGCTACTTGAAAGGGAGGGACTAGTGTGTCGTAGCATGCAGATGGTTTGGTGGCAAAGGGAAAACAGATGGCTGGGCTGTGGTTTACAGGAAGGCAGATGGATTTCCTTGGTAGGCCAGCTAGGAGTGAGGGGGAAGGCAGCTTGGGCTGGTGCGGTCGGCGAGTTGGGTTTTGCTGAAGAGATGGAGTTGCATTGAGTTGCAGAGTAAGTTTACTTTGCATATCTCAACTATTCCTCGAGTTTTATTCGTGGACATAAACCACAAAGCTAAGAATGTGCACCCTTAATTTCTAAAACTAGTACAAATAGTTGACGGACAATATTTAGCACGGTTTTGGTTGACGTGGCTCGTTCACCGCCCTGGCCCAACCGGTTGACATTGATCTAGGTCCCATGAACTTGCCAATGACTAATTACTCTCGTCTTGCTGCTGGGTCCCACATGTTGTTTAGCCGAACTAGTGGAGTGGCATTGGTCGGCCTTGCACCCTTGTCGACTTCGGGCCTGTTTGGTTGGAACTCCATGTCCTAGCATGAGCACGATGGTGGTTGTGTAGCTTCTTGCTGTGCTCGTTAACGAAGCGGATTAGTGAGTCACCGCTGTGCTTGGAGTTCAGGCGACCGAAATGGGTTGCCTGACTTAGGCTAATTCCAAGCCGGAGTGTATCAGGCCAGGCAGGGAAAACTGAATCTCAGAGGTAGCAACCAAACAACCAACAGCTATGCTCAGGCTAGGCAAATTTCTCCCAGGATAATAACCAAACAGGTCCTTCGTCTCCTCGACGTCTGCCTCGTAGAGGGCCACCGGTAGGATAGGGTAAAAAGCGGAGGACAACGAGGATGCAGAATGGGACATGAGGACACTGCATAGCGGAGCTGGTGGCAATTACTTAATTTCCTACCATAGCTCCTCTCTCTGTCGGCACCTGGGAGGACGCCACTAAGGGGCACACCGTAAAGTCTGCCCTGGTTGTCAACGACGGTAAAGGCATAAGTACCCATGAGATGGAAGGAACCAAAGCATCGCGTTCACCACTTCACCTCATCGACGCCAAGGCCAAATCGTAAGCAGCCAGAGACTCTTGCAGCCATGGACGCCGCCAAACTTGTGCCCCATCTCTCATGCCTCCCACCCCTCCTCCTCGCCACAGATCCAAATTTGCACTATCACTGTCAAAAAGACTGTCCATTGAAGCCAAAAATGATTATTTTAAGGATAGTGGGAATACAAGTAACTAGTCCTCACTAGAATCCAAAAAAGATTTACAGACAAAGTACTTCCTCCATCCTTAAATATTTAACACCGTTATTTTTTTTAAGAAATGTTTGACTGTTCGTCTTATTCGAAAACTTTTGTAAAATATATAAAATTATATATATGCATAAAAATATATTTAACAATGAATCAATGTTGAAAAAATAATTAATAATTATGTAATTTTTAATAAAACAAACGATCAAACATGTATATGTATAGAAAGTTAACCGCGTCAAATATTTAAGAACGAAGGTAGCAAGTTTTAACCATATGATAATTTATCTCATCAATACAGGTAAAACAGTAGTAGTGGTCGCGTAGGTACATACCAGTACTGTGCATACGATGGCCTGGCCGGTAGGCCAGCCGTCGGGCTCACATGTCGATGATCATCAGATAACGCCGGAATCCGGAAAGGTGCGTGATGAGAGCCAGCCAACTACCGGCGTTCCCTGAAATTAAGCTATCCCCCTACGTACTCATATGCGTACGTACGCCAAGGAAGAACAGATCCTCAAATCTCCCAATTAGAAATGGAGAAGACCGCAATAGCCCGCCTCCTCCTCTTGCTCGTCGCAGTCACTATCCCAGGAGCAGTACTACCACTACCAGCTGCTGCCGGTGTGGCCAATGTGGCGTGGGTGGAGGACGGCGCCGTCGGGATCCTCCAGCTCCAGGCGGAGTCGGCGGCCGCGCCGCTGGCGATGGCGCTAGCGGCGGCGGCGGGCGGCGTGGATGATGACCATGATGTCGTCGTACACCGTCGCGTGCTGCAGGCGCGACGTGGTGGTTACCTCAACCCGTCGCTGTTGGCAAACCAGCAGAGGTGCATCGGCAACTGCTACACCGGGAGGGGCAACAAATGCATCTACCACAACCGTTCGTGTTGAGTGTGTAGTACGTTCCTCTCGATTTGCTGGGTATGTTCGTGGCCGTATGATGATACTAATCTTGGTGCATGAGACGGTGATGAAATGGAGTTCTCAATTAGTAGTAAATGATTTGAACTGTGGGCCTGTATCAGCGTAACCTTCAATTAACGTTTTTTCGTCTTTCCTTCTTTCTCCCGGTTAATTGATGGCTGATGTTGTTACAGGACGATAGGCATATAAACAATAAAGAACAAAGATCAATCACAGATGACACGAGATTTTAACGTGGAAAACCCTCTTAAGGTGGGAGAGAAAAAACCACGGACGCCAGCCAGCAAAAGTCTTCACTATATCGGGGTGAGGTTACAACGCCGAACGGCGGCTTACAAGAGGAATATATATCGGTGAAACCCTTATAGGATAATGATCCGTACTGGCCCAAGCCTCCCGGCGACGGGCCGGAGCTACGCTCCTGCCCAAGCCGACCCTCTTGTCAACTTATTATAACTGAATTTGGATCATAATTCAACAAACTCCACCTTGAGGCAAATCCCTTCTTGTAGCATCAATCAAGCCTTCACCCTGACACACAACAAAGAAACATACTTTCGGCGCCAAATAGCCTCTTGGGCTAAATAGTTATACCAACTAAGATTGAGCAAAGCTCAAACTTAGCAATAGAAACATGCTTTGTCATCATATCAGCAGAATTATCATGAGTACTAATCTTGCATACTTTTAGCTTACCTTGCGCGACTACATCGCGAACATAGTGGTACTTGATGTCAATGTGCTTTGTCCTCTCATGGAACATCTGATCTTTAGTAAGATAAATTGCACTTTGACTATCACAAAACAGGTTAATACAAGAATCAACTCCACAAGCCTCAGTATATAATCCTTTCAACTAAACAGATTCCTTACAAGCTTCAGCAATAGCCATATACTCAGCTTCAGTGGTAGAGTGGGCAACAACAGGCTGCAATGTTGCCCACCAACTCACAGCACAACCACCAATGGTAAAGACATAACCTGTGAGGGACCTTCGCTTATCCAAATCGGCAGCAAAATCTGAATCCACGTAGCCAACAAGTCCCTTGTCAGTCCTTCCAAACTTCAGGCAAGCATTGGTTGTACCTTGAAGATACCTGAAAATCCACTGAACAGCCTTCCAATGTTCTTTCCAGGGTTAGCCATATATCTACTGACCAAACTTATAGCATGAGATAAATCTGAACGAGAGCAAACCATGACATACATCAAAGAACCAACAACACTAGAATATGGAACAGTTGACATGTACTCTATATCCTCATCAGTACTAGCACATTGTAAAGCTGATAATTTGAAATGAGGTGTAATAGGAGTACTAACAGGCTTAGCATCTTGCATGTTAAAACGATGAAATAACCTTCTTAATGTAACTTTACTGACTAAGAAATAACAAACCATATTCTCTGTCTCTAGGAATTTCCATACCTAGTATCTTCTTAGCAGCACCAATGTCCTTCATGTCAAACTCACTACTCAACAATTTCTTCAAAGTAGTGATTTCTCCCTTGCTCTTGGCATCAATCAACAAATCAACATATAACAGCAAGTATATAGGTGATCTATTAACAAATTTAATATACACACAACTATCAAATTTAGACCTCTTAGAGCCATGTGACAACATAAATGAATCAAACCTTTTATATCATTGACGAGGAGATTGTTTCAAACCATATAAGGATCTTTTCAACTTGCAAACATAATTCTTCTTACCAGGCACTATGAACCCTTCTGGCTGGTCCATGTATATCTCCTCCTTAAGCTCTCCATGCAAGAATGCCGTCTTCACGTCTAACTGCTCAAGCTCAAGATCATGCATAGCAATAATACTAAAGAAAGTATGGATCGAACTATGCTTTACCACTGGAGAGAACACATCATTATAATCAACACCAGGGATCTGACTGAAACCTTTTGCGACTAACCTTGCCTTATATCTTGGTGGCTCACTTTGAGACAAACCCTCCTTTCTCTTGAAGATCCATTTGCAACGGACCGGCTTCTTCTGTTTAGGCAATCGCACAATCTCCCATGTGCCATTCTTCTCCAGGGACTGCATCTCCTCCTGCATAGCTGAGATCCACCTCTCACGATCACCAGAGGCAAGAGCTTCTGTATATGTGGCTGGTTCATGAGTATTCTCCACCTGTTCAGCACAACTAAAAGCATAATAAACCATATCGCACTCCTCAATTAGGCGAACCGGTGGTCCACAACTCCTCTTTGGCCTGGCATGTGCAATGGACTGATCCTGTGGCTGCAAAACAAAGGGTGAGTGCTGAACAATATCATGAACATCATTATCCACAGTTTCAGTTGGCTGATCATCCACATGCTCCACCTGCACACTGACATGTGGCATTGCATCTGTGGACAAACTGTCATTAAACATAACAGATTCATTGAAAACAACACTCCTGCTCATAAAAGTCCTTTTAGTTTTAGGATTCCATAACTTATATCCTTTTACTCCTGAGCTATAACCAAGAAACAGACACTTAATAGCTCTAGGCTCTAATTTTCCATTATCAACATGAGCATAAGCAGTGCAACCAAAAACTCTCAACTGTGAATAATCAGCAGGCATACCAGACCATACCTCAATGGGAGTTTTCTTACCGAGTGGGATAGAAGGCGACCTGTTTATCAAGTAGCAAGTGGTGTTGGCGGCCTCTGCCCAAAAACGCCTATCCATGCGGGCGTTGGACAGCATGCAACGTGCCTTCGAGATGATGGTTCTGTTCATGCGTTCGGCCACCCCATTCTGTTGTGGAGTGTATGGGATGGTGTGATGTCTCACAATGCCTTGATTCCTGCAGTAATCATCAAAAGCATCCGAACATAACTCACCGCCATTGTCAGTACGAAGTATTTTTAC
>CM002482.1:9093523-9103998 GCA_000325765.3 Leersia perrieri | reverse complement strand
CTTCATATGCATCTTACTGGTTAGATCCTTAGACATACAGATCGATTCCAGTTTAAGCCAGAGTTCCGCAGCAGTCTTTTCCTGCAACACTTCTTGCAAAATATCATTAGACAGATGAAGTTGAATCATTGACAAAGCCTTACGATCTTTCCGTGTTTCCTCAGAGGTCCAGTCCTTCCTGGTTTACCCGAAACCTTCCAGCGCCTCATCAAGATCCGAAGATTGCGCTAGGACAGCCCACATCTTAACTTGCCACAAGTTAAACCTTGTCTTGTAGTCCAGCAGCGGCAGATCATACTTCATCGACGCCATCGCCCCTAATCAGAAAACAAGCTCTGATTTGTTGGCCCATAGGCGGGAGCTCAACCGGGAGGAAATCTTTCTGCACCCCAAAAGCTAGCCCCTGAGGTGAGGGACTCCCCCCACTTATAAGTTGGTGCAACTCCTGCTAAACTTCCAATGTGGGACTATTCCCAACAATCTCCCCCGTCACACATTGGTGCCCCTTAGCCCTGACCGGCCCCACACACGGGCGCGGGACTCATCCACGGTCCACTAACGGCCCCACACACGGGCACGTACGGGCCTCACACCCACGGTCCACTAACCGGGTCTCACACCACGGTCCACTAGGCTTTGGACCTACACCACCCGAGTGTGCACAAGCACTAGAGATTGTGGGCCTAGCTCTGATACCACCTGTTATAGGACGATAGGCATATAAACGATAAAGAACAAAGATCAATCACAGAGGACACGAGATTTTAACATGGAAAACCATCCCAAGGTGGGAGAGAAAAAACCACGGGCGCCAGCCAGCAAAAGCCTTCACTATATCGGGGTGAGGTTATAACGCCGAACGACGGCTTACAAGAGGTATATATATCGGTGAAACCCTTATAGGATACTGATCCGTACCGGCCCAAGCCTCCCGGCGACGGGCCGGAGCTACGCTCCTGCCCAAGCCGGCCCTCTTGTCAACTAATATAACTGGATTTGGATCATAATTCAACAGATGTTACCAATTGATTGCTGTGATGATTATATGTTTTCAAGTTTTCTGTGTCAACAATTAACTTTTCCAGTTTGCCTTGTGCGCCGGAGCAGCGGACACAGCCTCGACGTTGCGGTCGCCCTTCCGAATCCACCAGTCCCGAGGCGCTGGTGACCGCCGTATGCAGCCGCGCCGTTGGATTCGCTGCCCATTGCGCCAGGGCTGACCACCTGCGGCACTGACACCGGACGTTATCACCGTAGCCACCTCCACCACCATTAGAGCCTCGCCTTGCATGCCACCGTCTCCTCTCTCTCTGACCAGCCACCGCCTCCTCTCTCTAGCCAGAGCTAGATCTGGGAGGGGAAGATGCATGGAGGGGCACTTCCTTGCTGGTCGGGGCTGTTGTCGCAGAATATCATCACCGGCTGTTGAGCATGCTGAAAATATATATTAGCCGATAAAATACGCCTCACGCGGATACACACGAAGGCCTAGTATATCTGCTTAGCTCTATTATAGGTCCTAAATTTTAGAATATAGACGTGTTAATTAGTTTGATCCTGCAACTGACAAGATGGTTGTATGCTGATCACCAAAGAGCCTATCGGCTGGTGAGCCGATGTAATGTTGCGCCTCTAACTAATATTGATATTGATCTATGAGCCGATCGGTTGAACAGTCGATGATGATGCACCTCTAGCCGATGTCGACAAGATATTGAAGATCAATTAGCTATATGTTAGATATATATCCAAGTAATCAGATAAACATATACGATCTATGCTAGTATCGGATATAACCAAAACATGACATGAAAAGCCGATACAACACTTGGATCTAGTAATAGGATGAGTCATCGGCTAACCCTCTGATGTAACACTGTATAAAAACCTACCGACTTAGCAGACATAAACCTATTGCTAGCAATCTTGATAGATCAGACCTAACCGTTGCAGCATAAGATTAAAAGCAATAAGAAAATACTACCAAACTGATAAGTTTACACAAGGTGATAATCGAATACACCGATCAAGTTTTAACTTAACGAGAATATCGGTCCACCAATGAAACCCCGATGGAACTATTCACACTGCTAGCCATCGCACCTAAACCTATCAGCTCCAATCTTAGACCGAAGGATTAGATCCAACCAAGACAACTTGCATTAAGATTATCACTAGCCGATCTAAGTTTACCAATAAGCACTTGAACTATAATATCGGAACTAACCAAGAAAGTACTAGTTAAAGTGAACTGACCTTAAAGTACTAAGCTGATATAGAATTAGACGATAAATATATGATACACGACATACGTATTGGCGGTTGAGTATATCGGACTTAACCGAGAAAGTACCAACCTACTGATACGTGTGAAGTTTGACGAGACGTGCCACCTGCCGTAGTTTGGACTTAACCAATGCAGCATGACCTAACAACATAGTCTCGTCGAAAACCTAACGAGCTAGGATGGCAATATGACAAAAGTTGTATTGATCATTGGATAGATAGTACAAGGACCCTTGACATACAATTTATACCATTGGTTCAACTGAGTCCTTATTAAACATGATTCAATCGACTTGCTATATGCAACAGTTATAAAAAAAGAAACTAGGACTACTTCCTAATTAGATAAAGAAATTAATTAAAACATGCTTAATTAATAGATAAAATTAAACTGCCAATCCACGTTCTTCTCGGCTCCTTCCTAATTTTGGCTCATCCTTGGCCGAATTTAGTAAAGAATCGTTCAGATTTTGGCATTAACAAGGGATCACTGCACAGCGGTGAGTCACTGCCAAGACCGCCCCAAATCGTGAGGCACCGCTGTGAGCCGTGTTGGCCATGCCGAAGAGCATCTGTGCCCGCGGTGTTGTCGTCGTCCCTATCTAGAGTGAGACAGAGAGCTGGGGGGAGAGAGAGAGATATGGGGGGAGAGGGAGAAGACAAGAGGGAGAAAATGTGTGGCATGGGAGAAGATGATGGAGAGAGCTGGGTGAATGTGTGGTTATTTTTGGGTACATATTCTTAGACGGCTCATATAACGGACCACCTGTAAAAATTACATTTACATGTGGCTAATAGGGTGAACCGCCTGCAATAATGAGGTTATTATTGCAGGTGGTTGGTAAGATGAGCTACCTGTAAAAAATGATTTTCAGACAATGTTGGATCCGACAACCCGACAATTGTTCTTAGATGGTATTTGACTGCTGCGTGCAAAAAATGATGGTCTCTCATTTGCAAAAAATAATTTTTGACATAGTTGGGTTTATTTTATAAATGAGGAAGAAATGTTGGGTTTATTTTAGAAATGAAGACTAAATGTTGAGTTCAAATACATTACTTATTTATAGCAGTTTAAGCATTGTTTGGCAAAGCCAATATCTCGGTCCACCTACAAAAATTTCTGTTTATTACCTTGGCAAAAAAAAAAAGAAAAATCCCATAGGAATGAATTTCGGCCCTAAATAACAAACATATACCTTTTGGTCTAATTTATAACCTTGTGACAAACCACCCAGATTGCTTCAGTCATTTATCCCTCACACACGTTAGACGATGACAAAAAAACACACTATATTGGTTAACAACTTTTATAGGCAAAGCTTAATTGATCCTTGGGCTCTAATTTATAGGTGCTTCCCCCACTTAATATAGTGCACCTAGCCGTTACATGTTCGTAGCCTCACCTCCATTCTCGTCATGCCGCCTACAAAGACATTTCCATTCTATTAACATATTTATATTTGGATTTGTGGTGTCCCTTCTATATTTAAAAGGATTGCTGGGTTACAATGGGTTGTTTGGTTCACACCTTCACTTTGCCTTATCATGCCACAACTTAAGTTAGGCAAGTTTGACAAAATTAGGTATGTGTTTGGTTGGTGTCTTACATTTGGCAAAGATTCCATCATCATATTATAGGCCCCATGTGTCATTGAGACATAAAAGTGTGGCATGGAGGCAACTTTTTGGCTAAGGTGTGGCCTTGATTTTGCTAGCCATATGTTAGGCAAGTTAGCTAAAAATGTATGGCAAGGTGTGGCATATTGAGTATGCAATCCAAACAGCCCGTAATAAAGTCCGATGCTAACTCTACCCCTATATTAGCGGAGTTTACGGTACCTCACTTTGCTAAAGCCTGTACAAAATGTTGTAAACTAAAACAGATTAATAGACAATGATTTGGAGGGGATACTATCGAGAATTAACAAATTTTGCTATCCAGGATATCGGTTTCGTGATTCGCGTGACGGCAGTAGGTGGTCCTAATTTTGTTGTGACTATTGGCACGACTTAAAATTTGACAAATTAATGCATGTCGACTTTGGATCGATCTCCCTGATAAAATAGTGAACTCATGACCCAATAATGGTAGGATATCGAGCCATATTCACCAGTCTGAAAAAGCAGCATGATATAATACGGGTGAACAGAAACACGTATGTGACTGATCGCGCGTACGTTACATGAATAGTACTATATGGTTTGGCTCAATCAGTGCCTGGCCGGTTGGCCGGCCGTCGTGCTCACGTGTCACGGCGGCGCTAAGCCGCTAACAACCGGCGTTTGGTCGGAGAGGCAAGTACTCTTGGGCATTATATATTGGCATCAAAACGTTGTGTTCGCCGCTAATTAATATATAGGCGAATGATACTCGGAGCTAGCTAGCTATAGCTACCTCCAAAGACGCACGAAATGGGGATAAAGGCCGCAATGGCATGTCTTCTTCTTCTCCTTGCCGTCGCTGCGGCGGCGCCAGGAGGAGCCCTACAACCGGCGGCGCCGCTTAGCACTAGCGGCGCGTGGGTGGAGGACGCAGCGGTCGAGGTTCTCCAGGCGGCGCCACTGATGATGCTTGGTGAGGTCGTCCACCGGCGCGTGCTGCAGGCGCAAGGTGGCTACATCAACCCGTCGCTGGTGGCAAGCCAGCAGTGGTGCAACGGCGGCTGCTCGCAGCAGGGCCAACCCTACACCGGGAGGGGCAACCAATGCATCTACCATAACCAGTCGTGTTAATTAGTGTTATTGTGTTAGTACGTGCTTGAAGTTTATCTTGCCTTAATTTTTCCTCACATCAAGTACTTGATGTTACCAATTGACTGCTGTGATGATGAACATGTTCTCAAGTCTACCATGTCAACAGTTTGTCCTTGTGCATGTATGATTTTATGGATGTAGTCGTTTTAAATAAAAGTGGATTTTTTTTCCAAATGTGGATTCAAATACACATTTGTAGCAGTTAAGGCCTCGATTGGCAAGGCCCAAATCTTGGCCCGAAATTTCTGTTCATTTTTCTAGAAAGAATTAAGTTCATGTTGGATTCCTCAACTATACCCGGAGTTTTATTTTCATCCCTCAACCTTAATACAGAAATGTTGGACCCAAAACTTGCAAAATCAGTTTAAAATAGATCCCCAACAGTATAGGAGGGTGGCTTCACTGGCGTGGCAAGTTGACCTGGTCTACTCGTGCTGACAAGGTGCTTAGGTGAAAAAAAGAAAGTCAGTCCACATGTCATCCTCACTATTTTCTCTTCTCTCTCTTTCCTCTCATCTCTTATCCTCCGTCTCTCGTTTCTCGGCAGCAGACGTGCGCGAATGCGGGGAGGCCGCGATGGCCACGGGCACAGGGCGGTGGCATTGGTGGCGGACGCGAGCAGGAGGAGGCGATGATGGTGGTTACAGCCGCGAGCACGGGGTGGCAGACGTGGGCGCTGGGAGGCGACGACTGAGGCTGCCATGGGCCCTCGGCCACGTCGGTAGTGGACACGAACGAGGGGAGGCGAAGACGGCCGCGGGCGTAGGACGACATTGCGGCGGACACAGGGGCAGGGCGGCAGCGGTGGCCGTGGGTGCGGGGCCACGTTGATGGAGGATGTTGATGCAGAAAGGCAGTGGTGGCGGTAGCCACGGGCGTAGAGAGGCGACAAGGCATGAGGCGGCGCCTTCCTTGTCGAAGCTCCCTACTGCTGTCGGCTTATGGGGAGAGATGAGAGGGAGAGAAGAGATAGGAGAGAGGAGAGGAGGAAGAAGTGTGTGGTGGTGTCAATGACATGTGGGGTCCCTATTTTAATTTTATTTTCTAATTTGAATGCCACATAGGTCGCCATTTCAGCGAAACCATCGACGCATACTTCCTTACGACATACTTTAGACGGTTTTCGTAAGTTCGGGTCCAACATTTTTGATATTAAGGTTTTGAGGTTGAGGGATGATTTTGAAACTCGCCATAATCACGAGGGATCTAAACTTTAGTCCTTTTAGAATAAACCATCGGAATGATTTTGGGCCCACAATAACAAACATATACCTGTCGTCCTAATTTATGTAAGAAGAAGAGTAAATTTCACCTTAGACCTCTTTTTATTGTAAAATACCCAAGCCTGTAAACCTGTGAACAAGTTTAATTTAAATGCATCATGTGGTTGTGAAGTGATTTTAATTGTTTTTGGATCTTATGCATATCATCATCACATGAAATAATAGGCCTAGAGTCGCAAAACAATTAATATGGTAAATGTGTGCATCCAAAAATTCCACAAAAATTCTCAAAAATGCTATGACATGTCAGAAATCAACTCACAAATTTTCAGAATTTTTCAGCAAGGTTTCCTAACTCGTTGATCTAATTTAATCTCTCCAAAATCCTGAAAAAACTGCTTAGCCGATTCAAATTTGCTCACTCTGTAAAGTTTATTTCAAAACCTCTTTTTGAAATTTGGTTTCAGCCAAAGTCTGGTACTAACATTCTTCTAAGACCCTGAGGAGTGGCACGCCCTAGATCCCTCTCTAACCAATTCTTTTCCCCCTCCAAAAACCCAATCAGCTGCTGTTTTCACTTAGCCTGAACACATATTTAACCCATCACCAAGCCCAAACCAGTGTCTAACTTCCAAAACCACTTCAGCACATTTAAACACTATGTCTCCCACGAGCAAGAGGATCAAGAGCCCCTGTTTTTCTGTACCAAGAACCAGCAAAGAATCCCCTCCAAAGATCACTCACAGATTTCCCTCTTTTACTTAGCCTCCAAGCAGAAATTTCGAATTTCTCTCTATGACAGTGGGCCCCACACCCCCTAGACCCACAAGACACTCTCCCTCTCTCCCTCAACAGCATCTAACGCCCACCTTGCCCAACCCATGGCCAAGGAACACCATGGCACCCCTCTCTCTCTCACTTCCCCACTCCACTCTTAATTATTTCCCAAGCCAAACCCACCAGAGCAACGGTATCCCACCCCTATCACGTTCCAAGTCCAAGAAATCTCTTTCCTCGCACATGATGCCTGGAAACCGGCCTTCTTCCTCGGCTCCGGCGACTTAGCCGCCGTCGCCGAGCATCTCCGGCGACTTAGCCGCCGTCGCCGAGCATCTCCGGTGAGCATCTCCCCTTTCTTCCCCTTGGAACGCATTCTCCTCGTCGTGCCTAGCTCAGCCGTACTTTTCTTCTTCCCAGGTTCGCCGGTCGAGCACGTGACGTGCGTCGTCGCTCTCGCCGCCGGCTAGCCGAAGCACCGCCAGAGTGACCCCGAGCCGTCGCGCTTCACCAGCAAGCTCGCCTCAGTCCTAGGAAAAGGACATGCACGCACGGTTTCGACCTAAAACCGCACCCAAACCAACATGCACCGTCACCCCGAGCCTCTTCGCCGCCGCGACTCGCCGTTGGCGAGATTCCGCCGACCACACGGCACACCACCACCACCCATAGCTTCGTCTCTCTTCCGTGCACGTTTCATCTTTTGGAACCTGGCCGTGATTCGCCGCCGTTCACCGACGACGCCACGGCGAAGCTCGCCGGCTTCGCCTCGAGAGCGAGCAGGCCATGCCGTGCCACTGGCCGGTGGGACCGGCCAGTCAGACCGCGCGAGCCCCTCTCCGCATGGGTTCAAAACCAGCAAGGGTTTATCTGTAAATATGCAACCGCTGACACGTGGGACCCCGTGGAGTGCGGGTTGTTTCCCAGAAACCCCGAGGGCTTCTTTGTAAATCTCCCCTCACTGACCTGTGGACCCCGGCTGCATTAAATTTCAAAAAAAATGATTTGTAGAATTTGTTTTAATGCAGAGAGTGGGCAGAACTTCACTACTACAAAAAAACATCTTTGCAAGTGGACCTAAACGGTCTTTGCAAGCGGTGGGCAGTCCGCCTGCAACGCTCAGTGTGTAAAGATAGAGACGTTTGCAGGCGGACAGCGCCCGCTTGCAAAGATGGACAAAAAAATAAATCAAAAAACCCCGGACGACGACCGCCGCCGCCGCCCACCGCCCAGCACCACTGTCGTCGTTGCCACGGGGGCGGCGGATCTGGCCGCCGCCGTCCCATCGCTGTCGTCGCCCCGGGGGGCGGCGGATCTGGCCGCCGCTGCCCCACCGTCGCTCCAGCCGCCGTCGCCCTGTCGCCGTCGTTGCCCCGGGGGCGGCGGATCTGGCCGACTAAGTGATGGTATCCAGACCGCCAAGTCGACAACTACTAGATATGTTCTCCCAGATATTGTACTATCTGTGATCAAGGGCTTTTCCCTCCATAATCCCATTTAAACTGGAGTAGGGCTATTACCTTCTCGGAGCCTGAACCAGTATAAAAAATCCTTGCCTGTTATCTATGATGATGTCGTGTAGTATAGGTCCTTACACCAACATTCCCCTGTTATCTACGTACCTGGTCTATGGATACCAACCATTGGCGTGCCAGGTAGGGGATCTTGGCGTTCAAGGATCTCATGGCATGGTCCCAAGCTTCACGGACCACTACGGAAGAGTGACCTCAGGCGGCTATTTTTGGATTTCACGATTGGAAACAGGCGCCGACAAGGAAGCTCCCCAATGAGACTACAACTATGACGGAGAAGCAGCCTCGGGTGGCCATATCCCGATCTAATGATTGGAGTCAGGTGCCGACTAGGAAGTCTTCTCGCAAGACAATGCATTGTCGACAATCCCTCCCGTCCAAGTGGTAAGCGGGATATTGACTACGACAACGATCGAGAAATAGCCTTCAGCGGCCGAATTCTGTTCACGTAACAAGAATAAGGAGCCGACAAGGACGTCTTCTCAGAAATTATCTGCTCGGTACATCCTCTACAAAATATCCAAGCGTTCTCTAGCGGATTGCATGGTAGTGCAACACATGAAAGCCGTACTCGGAGCATGCAAGGGGCGTGGCGTTCAACACACTTCACCGACGTACACCACCTGGTGCCAATCCACAGATCCAAGACTTATAGTATTTCAAGTGACAAGACCTTTGCATCCATGGATCCAACACACGCGAGTTCAATCTCGATATGGTGCAGAGGGACAGGACGTCGAGACGAACTCCGATAGATTCGCCGGAGTCATCAACGTCAACCCCCACGACCCCCACGACATGGTTTTTGTATATTCGTTGTCAGACCCTGCCGCCACAAGCTGATCATGACCTTCGTGATCAATTGGGCAAGCATCTGAGGAAGCGACAAGATTGGGATAATGCGCATCAGCATCAGCAATGATCACTACCGCACGACGGCAACCGACGAGGCTGTTCTTAGGAAGACCGTCAAGATCATCGACAACGGCAAACGTCGCGACCAAGGTAGTGACAACCAAGACCATCAAGGAGACGGTGATCAACGACGTTGCAATTCGTATTCCCCATATTCCTGGCGTGACCAATGGCAAGGACACCGCTCTAGGAGCTACGTACACGTTGTCGAGGCAGGTGCGGGCTCACTGACCTCAGACAACAAACCCGTGTTTCCGGATTACTGCCTCCATATCTCGCATATCTTCGGTGGTTCTACATTGTACTCTTCACAAGAATACAAAAAGGTAAAACATGAAGTTTGTTTAGAGAAGCAAGGAAAAGCGCCTGAGGACATCTCCAACTAGAGTTGAAGCTGCAATCCATCTCGATCTTCCGACAGCACGCCAAATACGAAGGATTTTTCGCCGGTCTCTAAACAGCTCCCATACGTGGGGTCAAACATCTGCTGGTGCATGCAGATTCCCCATTGGTTAAATGCTTCGGTATGTGACACCAATAGAGCTCGAGTTTAGAGATACTAGAATACCCAGCTGAAATTAAGAAGTTGGGGTAACATTTCGACATCATTGGGGGGCGATGGATTTGCTATGCGGATAAGGTCAAGCCCAATGTCTCAGCTCGATAATCGTCTAGAGCAGAACTTCTTGAGCAAAGAACATCTCTAGACACCTTGACGATTCCATCCATACAAGAGTCACACGACGAAGGTACTGCTGCCATGACCGACGTTAGCTCGGGGGCTATAGAAGTCGACAACGTCGCTGCTGACCAAATAACGATCTAAATCTACTCGAGGAATATAGAGAACAAGTTGCCGTTCGAGCAACCGTCCATCAGCAGGCTCTGTGCTGATATGCTACGAGTTGGGTATGTGAGTATTGCTGGCCACATGAGATGCACATGTAATAACCAACTCTAGTACTTCTATAGGTGATCGAGAGCT
>CM002482.1:9081597-9093423 GCA_000325765.3 Leersia perrieri | reverse complement strand
AGTTCGGTCGAGAGCTGCCTACACCTGGTCATCGACCAGTTGAAGTAGCGATCTCTCACCTCAGTTTCATTTTGGCAGAGAGTTTCCTACTCCTGGTCATCAACCAGTTGGTCGTAGTGATCTCTCACACATTAAATTTTATTGTTTAAGATTACAACTACAACTGGTCTTCGATTAGTGGTGTAGCAATACTCTTACCACTTCTGCGATCTATTGAGTACAACCATACACCTGGTCTCTGACCAGAGTAATGGTCACCTCACCAAGCTCTACAACTACTCGACTACTCGAGAACGATCGAATGACTACATATTCAACTACTTCAGAACGGATGATGAAGTTCGACAAGGATTTCAGAACAAAGCGATGGTGTACCTGCCGAGATACAGATTTTAGACTTCAACCCAAATTCAACGAGTCTATGTTGGTTAGTTGTCGTCTGGATCCCTTGCCTACTCGGAATTTCCAAATAAGGTCAGTAGGACTTGTTCCGACAACTAAGTGAAGGTTTCTGTCAAAAAATAATTCGAGTTGAAGTCGGGGGCTACTGTCAGGGTTACCGATTAGGGGTACCCAATAGTACTCGACTAAGGTTCGGTTAGGCCCATCATCTACCATGCCTTATACGGAATCATACCACGTATATGGAAGGTATTCTGAATAAGGAAGGAGAAGGAGAGTTCTATATGGCAACTATAGGACTACTCGGACGGTATCCATATTGGTCTCCCTAATCCTACTTGGACAAGAAGACATCTATGGGTATAAATACAAGACCCCCTAGGGGGGAGAGGACAGAAGACAGATCAATCTAGCCCCAGATATATGAAACCGGAGTACTAGAAGCCCAAGTCGCCGAGTTCCCTGGTTGAATCCCTCAACTATGGTCTCGCCGATTCCACAAGCCACCCTGTTGTCGACTAAGTGATGGTATCCAGGTTCCCAAGTCGACAACTAATCCCATATAAATTGGAGTAGGGGTATTACCTTCTCGGGGCCTGAACCAGTATAAAAAATCCTTGCATGTGTTCTATGATGATGTCGTGTAGTATAGGTCCTTACGCCAACGTTCCCCTGTTATCTACATACCTGGTCTATGGATACCAACCGTTGACAATATGTGATATGTGATGATTTGTGTGGGTAGTCTGTCCAATACAATGGTGTTGTGCCTCGTGAGGGATTCTGGGCTGGGTTCCTTACGGCGCTAGGTTAAAGCGTGGGCCCGCTACCTAGCGGCGTTACCTTGCAAGTAACACGGGTTAACACGCATCCTGCTGGTGCAAGGCTAGACAATAAACAATGTAACGATTTCATTATGGCCTCTAGATCACACTCAACGTGTAGAGTGTGGTGATACCGACGGGTATCGGACAAACTAGAGCGATCCATATCGTGTGGGATTAAAGGTTGTACAAACTCTACAGAGTCTAAAACTAATCGATTAGCCGTGCTCATGGCCATGAGTGGCATGGTGAAGTGTCATGAGTATAGTCTTATCATTTTGATAAACTCTTGTGAATTTAGGAAATGGTTGGGAATGATTTATTTATGAACTTGGGTAAAGTTCGGTGAATGATGATGGAATGATGGTGAATGGTGATGTTCGACCTTGAGTGATAGACGTGTGTTGTTATTCAATGACTTTACGTTACATGTTTTACTTACTATATTTATGGTTTATAAATTCCGTTGCGAAACATCTTGTGAACTAAAATTGGCATTTATGCAAATTAACCTATACAAAGCTTATCCTTGATTATTCCCAACATGTAGTATGTTAGGGTTGCTCTGTCAGTACATTAATTTGATTAATATACTGATTTCTTGCTTTCTTTTACTTGTTTTTGCTCAGATCCTGTTGCAGGTAATGACTGTTTTGATGAGGAGTTTGATGCAGCCTGTGATGTTGCAAATTTCCAGGATGGTTCTAACTAGGGATTTACCCTAGTCGGTTTGCCTATGGGCTTTTGGGTAGCACGCTTACGGCATGAACCAATATTTATGGCTTGTCGCCAAGTACTATTTTAGAATCTTATTAAGACTATTTATGCTTTATGCTTAGAACGCCCTTATTACTATTATTTCGATGTCACTGCTTTGACGAAAGTGTGGAACTAGTCACTATCTTCCTGGGAACTAGCTTCACATGAGTATGGGTATGAAACGATTGGGATGGTTGCAATGATAGCGCTCGGTATCGAGGCCTACAAGACGTGTATCGTAGTTGGTTTCTGTCTTCATGTGGTGGGACACGCCTCGTGAGGACTGGCAAGCTCTCGGGCCTTCCATCCCCTTTGTTCCACTCCCGATGTCATGTTTATTATATGAGGCACTCGGTTTGCTGTCATATACGCGTGAGGTTATGGTGGCTATTATGCGTGTATGGATCCCACCTAACAGATATCGCGGTGACGTGTGCGTATGAGTGTAGTATATATAATAGATATGGTGCCCCACATTTATTTCCCTAGTTGCACAATGAACCGAGGGCTTGTTAAAGTTTTCACTTAGCACCACATAACCTTGCCAAAATGTAGTAGTTTGGACCAGGGATAGTGATGTAATTCTTGAGCCTTGATCACAGCCACAGGGAAGAACGTAGCAGTTGTACAGTGCACAGCTTGTATTGGCCCATCCATGGGAGAACAGGAGGTGAGCGAATGGGGGGTAGGGGACAGGGTCACAAGGCCATAAAATGGCATGCTGTGTCAGATAGAGAGCCACTCTAAGCAAGGAGAGATCAACAGCAATAGCCGATTCATATGGCCAGGTGATGTGATTCTCTGCTGAAGCTGACTGTGTGTCTCGTGTCGTTGGGATTCGTAATTCTAGGCGGATGGTTGGGAGATAGCAGGAGGGAGAGAGAGCAACGCTGTTGCCACACGGGTGATGGCTGCCGGACTTGGAGAAGATAAGGGGTAGTCCAGAGTGAAAGAAATGGTAAAGTTAAGTGGACCAAAGTGAAAACCTTAGACAAGACATGGTCCAAGCCGCAACACAGGTAAAAAAAACATGGCCCTAGATAAAATTTACTCTAAGAAGAATTGTAACCTCCTCCTTGGGCTTTGGAGTGAGACTAATCGTGGATTTCATGCCTCATCATGCGTCTTAAATACTGACATAGACAGAGATGCTGCGAAATGGTACAGTCCAGTTCGACTAAATTAATCTAAACCATTGGGTACCCAAACCATAGAGATAGTGTATATATAGAGATAGTCGTCGACACTTAAAAGGACACGACTGAGACTTATGTCATGCTGAAATCATCATGACCCAAATTGTCGATTAGTTCGTTTCCTTAACTAACAAGCCGCAACTGAGTGGCAATGGTTGGCAAGTAGCCGGATGGAACAAATCATGCGCGCAACAATTGGAAATTGCAATATCAAGCCATGCATCCATGTTACAGTATGATGTTATAGTCTGTATCCACTTTTGTGATGATCAGACCAATAGTACCACTGTACCAGCGGTACCAGCGTAGTGTTCCACTGTGTGTTGCGCCAATGGCAATATCAAGAATCAAACTTTTCCATTTGGTGCACTTGGTTGTTGGATGTTGGAACTAGGAGCTAGCAGCCTATCACTAGTCATGGCAGGACCGGAGGAGCACTAGCTAGAGAGGTTTCATTGCCCAAAATTGCCATCGAAAGATTGGCATAAAAATTACCGTGCAACCATGCCGACGAGGTAGAGATGGTGAGTCACGCACGTCTACATTATATAATAGTATAATACCATCAAACGACGCACATATGAGATACTCCCTTCGTCCCCAATATTTGACGCCATTGAATTTTTTATACACGTTTAATTGTTCGTCTTATTAAAAAATTTACGTAATTATTAATTTTTTTCTCTCATTTGACTCATCATTAAATATACTTTTATGCATATATGTATAGCTTTACATATTTAATAAAAGTTTTTTAATAAGACAGAAGATTTATATGTCACTGTACAATATATGTCTTCAAATCAAGTCTGATTTATGTGCTATTATTTAATTTTCCTCCTACTACTGCTATAATAACTGACATGTCACTAGGCCAAAACTGATTTTTCTGGCAGGCCCAAGCGGTATTTATGGGCACCTTTTAAACTCACCGAGCGAAACGTACACCCGGTAATCGTCCCGCCGTTCCATCCCATTATGTCGTTCGCTTTACTGTGTGTCCTCAACGCACGGTATTCTTTACCGTTCCCGTGCGCATCCAGCACTTAGACGTTACCATAAGCAGATTGACCAAAACACTCGGGAAAGCCACACAGGAAAGTGATGAAGCTCCCGAGCTATTTTACTGTGCGGTTGCACTCGGGAACTGCGTTCCCGTGCGTTTCTGGAGCACGGGGGAAAATCTGTCTCCAGTAGTGAATTGCCCAGAAAATCAATGATTCTTTTGGTGGCGCCCCGCTCACCCACAAAAACTGATTTTTGCAGGTGATTGCTGCATCTAGGGCTGCCTGCAAAAAAAAATTTCGGCAACAAAAAAGTCCAAAAAATATGCAAAAAACAAAAAAATTGCCCAAAATTTCCAAAAATTCACCACAACCATGCCGCTTGTGGTCGTCGCCACCCGCCGCAGTCATCGCCACTTCACTCCTCCTTAGTGTTGGATCCGCACGGTCCAAGGCCATCTCTGTGCGGGCCGAGCCCATTGGCAGCCGGATCCACGAGCGAGCACCATAGCCGCCGGATCCGAACGCTCATCAACCACTCACCCCGCGCCGCCGTCATCGCTACGTAGCTTCACCCCTAGCCGGATCCATGTGGTCCATGCTCGCTTGTCGTCATGGTCACCATGTCGATCCTCCCGGATGATGAATCCGCGCCTGTCCCTCCAGCCAGATCCAGATCTTGACAGAGAGGTCGAGGACTCGGGAGATAGGGTCAAAAGGAGAGTCGAAGAGAGATATATTTTAATTTGTAAGAAACGGTGCTATGTTTCACGAGAAACGGTGCTATGTTTCACGACCCGCCCCTCGGCCACTGTAACAAATGGCACGAAGGTGGGCGTGCCGTATAGGAACAGCGGACCGTTCCCTACGGAACCGCGTAACAGTTTCCTACGGAACCGCGTAACAGGTACTAGTCCTAGGACTCCTTTACTGGTACCCACGGTAACAAGATAAAATCAAAACATTACTAATAAATAAGTAATACCTTTATGTTGCGACTTCGAGTAATCCCTGGGTAGCAACCAACAATTAGAGAGTAGCAGCAGCGGAGCTTAAAGGTAGCTAGAACACTAATCCACAAGCAGTAGTTTGGGTCTAGGAATGGAACTCCGTGGTGCCAACGACTTCAACCTGAACTAGCAACAAGGAGGGGAAAAACAACAACAAAGGGGTATGAGTACTTTCGTACTCCGCAAACCACAGAAAAAGTGTAATATGCAGGTTTCAAAGAACGACCATGGTAAGTGTAAAACATTTACTCAAAAACTACAGGTGTGTCAAGATTTTAATTATTTCCATATATTAATATGTGCATTAAAGTAGATCATAAAGACAACCGTGACCACGATTTGTCACAAATCTCAAAACATTCCCCAAACTCAACATCACCAATCCAAATCGACCACAAAGGTCTCCCGTCGGTCTCGGAGGCCGACTCAATGAATCCGCTTCCATTAACCACAAAAACCATTTCTTAAAAACGAAAAAAACAAAAACCTACGCTAAGGAAATCACCACACATTCGCTCTTGACCGTGAGCACAGCTGTTCGAACAATTTTTGAACACTCTGCGGAGGTTGCACGCTTTACCCACGCGACACTAAGCTGATACCGAAACCGGCCAAGGATCGGAAGTTCGTGACAAGGCCTTTCGATGGCTAAGTCACGAAAATCCCATGTCGCATGATTGGGTCGACTAACCACACGACCAGTATCATGCTATTCATGCAGCCATCATCCACTTAGAGAACACCCGAGGATACCCATAGATCCTGTACCCCCTCCAAAGGCGAGATACCGGTGATCCCCGAATCTCGTATCTCCCTCTCATAGGTGAGGTCCCAGCGATTCCCGAATCCCGTACCTCCCTCACATAGGCGAGGTCCCGGCGATTCCCAGACACACAACACCACATCCCTGGCGTGCCTCACAACCATCAACATACAAGATTATGATGAACTAACCACGTACTCATCCAGGGGCATACCCATTTTACCCGCATGGTCGTACTGTAGGATGCTTGGATGGAATTCCCAAAGGATTCGGTCCTTAAACGGCAAAACTTAGCCCCACCTCCAAGGCTTCCTGACTAAGTCTCACCCAATTTCGCAAACTCCACATTTTCTTTTAAAACTCATTTTCACTTCGCAAACCATTTGTCAACATATTTCTCAAAAGATAACATGGTGGTAAAGGGAGGGATTTGACCAGGTATCCATACTCGGGAGTATGAATACTAGAGAGTGTCATTGGGGTGTATCGACAAGGGGTTACAGCACGTGTTCAATTCCTACGGTAAATAATGCAACTGCTGGGTAGGTTCATCGATTTTACTAATCGAGGCCGAGTAGAATAATCGTGCTCAACCTAATGCGATTTGCAATCATTTTCTTTGTAAACTAGGAGCAATATGATCAAAGGGTGGCTTGCCTGGGTGACGATCTGACGGTCTTCGTGATTCCAAGAAAAACCAAGATAACTCCGATATACGGGCGATCCGAGAAAACCATCGGTCTGCGGGTCTCCTTGTTCCATAGCTTTTGTCGAGAAAACCTTTAGGACGAATGCTAGCGAAAAGCACATAGAAATCCTACCAAAGCATACAAAATAAAATAATACAAATATAATTAATAGTGCCATAGGGTAGACCTTAATTTTTGAGGAATTTAGGAAGTTGAACGGGGTCAATCGGACTTACGGAGCAAAAGAAATGAATTCTGGAAGGTCGACAGTATTTTTCTGGATTTACTGGAAAAGGATTGATTTGGGTATAGGAAATGAATATCCGAAAATATATCCTGAGTTAAAGAAGGAGAAATGGATGTTTTCTTGGTTTCATATGGAGAATAACTGGGGGGGGGGGGGGGGAAGTGGAGTAATGGGAATTTATTTTGCGTTGTGGGATGTAGTAAAGAGGGAGGACCAAAAGTGGACTTGACCTCTCTAGGCTGAGACAAGGGGGCCAAGAGAGAACTTGTATTCACTGTGTACTGTGCTTTTCGGGTGGAGAACAGAGGGACCTAAGTTGGACTTGTGCCTAGTAGAGGGCTCACAGGTTGGGGATAGAGAGGGACCTCAATTGGACTTAACTGTTTTCGAGAGTGTAGGTCAAAAACGGCCTGGGCTTGGGCTGGCAGAGAGGCCAAGGCCCGGTGCGGAAAAGGGAGAGGTAGGGTGAGGGGGGGAGAGGAGGCCGGCAAGTGGGGCCCGTCTGTCATCATCTTCCTCCTCCCCTCTCTTCTCCTTTCTTCTTCCTCTTCTTCTCATTTTTCGGTGTAGATGCAGGGGAGGAATGACGGTGGCGGCGGTGAAGGGGAGGGTGCATGGGTGGACGGTGGATTGGCGATGACGGGAACAACGGGATCGGCACCAAGGGCCACTCGGGAAGAAAGAAAGGTGGAGGAGTGGCGACAATGCGCCTTCTCGGCTTTTATAGCTGGGTGGTGAGGAGGGGATGAGGGCGGTGTGGTAGGGAACAAGAATGACAGGCGAGTCGTGCGGCGGATGGATGGTGTCATGTGCAGAGGGAGGCAGAGGAGTTGGTGGCGGCGCGTAGTGCTTGTCGCCGACAGGGTCCGGTGCGGTGAAGACATGACCAGGAGGAAACGACGATGCTGGCGCCGTGCGTGCGACGTGGGGGTGGCAGGCGGCATAGTGCATTAATCGTCGAGGCGTGGTCGCGGCAGAGGCCGGGTCGGCGCGACAGCGCGGCGTGCGGCGGCAAGGGGAGTTGCAGCAGGGTGTGGGGCACGGCGTCAGGGCAGCTACACGTGGGAATCTATCGGCGACGTGCGCGGCGGCTGGGACGACGGGCCGGTGGGCTGGCGCACAGATGATGGTCGGGGACGGGATCCGGCTCACCGGAGTAAATGCGGGTCGGTGTGATGCATGTGGCAGGGGGGTGTTTTTGCCGCGGGTAGAGCGGGCCGGCGGTCATGGTGGTGGCAGGCGAGGTAGGCGGAGGCCGGGGCGGGCCTGACCTGTCGGAGCGGGGCCGGCTACCGGCGGTGGTGGGGATGGGCATGCGAACGAGGAGCGAGCGGATGGCCGCTCAATGTACTTTTTCCCTGGGCCCACCGGTCAGTAGCAGATGTAGGGGTGCTGGCGAACGCGCGAGCAGGGAGCAAGGGACGCACGTGTTCTGCCGCTCGTGGGTCGTGGGCCGCGGTGGAGTGTGGAGTGGGCTGCGAGGCGGTCCGCGGGAGGGAAGAAAGGAGATGGGTTGTGGAGGAGAAAAAGATAAGGAGCAGCCAGAGGAAAAGAAATTGTCTCACCAATTTTTGTGGGGCTTTGGTGGATTCTTGGGAGGGGAGGGGAAAAGGGTTTTTCATCAAAACTAGCCTATTAAGTTGCACGTTCGCACGACCATAACCTCTTTCTAAGTAAAGTGTTAGGTGCTATATGATATTTTATGGAAGGTTTATCTATAAAATTAATATATTTTTATTTGTATTTTGCAACATTATAATTAATCGCAAGAAATAATTTACCATGCCATACTGTAAAATTAACTCCAACTATATGTGAAATTTATAAATGTGTTATTTGTAGTAATATTGTAAATACATGTTCTGAAATGTGGGATTTTTTTCCTGTCAAATGGTTCGGTTGTTTTTTTTCTCATCTTTTTAACAGGATTATTTATTTTCTCTCTCTTTCTATTCTCCAATTGTGAGGGAAGGAGAATGGGCTAGAAAGCTCCAGAATAGGCTATTTCATCTAACAATTAGAATAACCTCTTTCATCTTATGGCTGAGATTGAGTTTAACTATTTTGTCATTTTGCAAATCCAACGGCTAATATTATCAAGATGATGTGGCTCCTTCTTGCTGTGTTTTCTGTTTCACTTTTCAATAGGTAAGATTTGATATTTGATCTAGGAAATTTTATGGGCCCCTGGGGCTTACAGGAAAGAGATATTTCATGAAAAGAATATATTTCTCTTTTCTCTCCCTTTTTTTTTGTAAAAAGGCCCAGGAGTGGGCTTCTTTTTTGGAAAGTTTGAGAGGGGTTTTCTCGGGGTGCTTACGAGTAAAAGAGGTTTAGGGCTCGAATTCGAAACAAAGGTAGTTATAGGACTACGTGGATTCAGCCTTGAAAGGAATTTTTGGGATTGGAAGCTTTGAGCTAGGATAAAGAAAACAAGGAGTCAAGATCTAGCTGGCACTTAGAAATAACTATACAACCGAAGAACAAAAAATTTAAAAATATATTTTTAATTATAATAATTTTTACGGCGGTAAAACTTAGGTTACTACACTACGTTGATCCCACTTTGCTTTTTTGCGAGCAGTGCTCTTTAATTCATTTCTGCATTCAGCCTATAAGTGTCGGTCGCCTGTAAAAATACTTCTGTTTTTGCAGACGGACTACCTTATGGGCCGCCTGCAAAAATAACTTTTCCAGTTGGCCGAAGATGACGCCGGCCCGGTACGGTTTCTGTAGGCACCGGAGCCAGCTGTAAAAAATTAATGGTTTTTTGGCCTAGTGTGTGTAACATTAGGTTAGTGCAAATAATGTTTCTTAATCGGATCCGGACTACCACAGAAACGAGCACATCATGAAGCTGACCAGCTGACACGTCGGTTTGCGCTAACCAGCTGACACGTCAGATGTTTGCGGCGCATATAGACAAATAGGCTAAACTAGCAACCCCCTGAAACGGATGCATCTACCACGCGCGGTCCTCCCTCTCATGACACGATTCCCCTTTTTTCTCCTTCCTCCACTCCTTCCCCTCTTTCTTCCTCCCCACCGACCGATATCCTTCACCGCCTTCTGCCTCCATCTCGTTCCTCATCCTCCATGTCTGCACTTCGCCACCTCCCCCACCGCCGCTTCACCGGCCGCCTATCCGTTCCTGCCACCCACTGCCGGTCTAGCCGTCGCCCGGCCGTCCCTCTAAGTCCGCCGGCGACCCCTCGTTCCCCAACCAACCCCCAAAATCATAAATACATTGTGGGGTTCGCCGTCATCTGCCGCCACCACCGCCAAGGTTAGTCGTCATCGTCGCTCCAGTTGTCGTCGCCGTCGCCGAAGAAAAGCAGGGGTGGCGCCATTAGATCTTAATAGTGTCGTTAGGATCTAACGGCGCTACCGCTCATCCAGTCGAAGGCTGCCACGTGGCTAATGGAAACACGTTGCGCGCTGTCAGTCCGCGCGACATGTCACACAATAGCCTTCTCGTCTTCAAACTACACACTTATGCACCTTTGTAACAACTAACGTCCTTGTTTGGCAGAGGCCAAAATCTTGGCCCAGCTACCTAAATTTTGTTCAAAATTTCCGGCCGGCACAACGCTTAGGACGGGCCATAATTTGGGCCCAAACAGATTATGGAATTTCTATCGAAAATATTGAATGGTTATTTAGTCCAACCTTGTGTCTAATTGACCATAGGCAGAATTATGAAATTTCTATGAAAAATATTGAAACCAGATTATGAGTCAGCTGCTGAGACTGATGTCATGCCTAAATCATCATGACTCGAAATCTCGAATTAATGGTTATTTAGTCCATTCCCTTGACAAACAAGCTGCAAGTCAGTGGCAGCCGCAGCCGGATATGGAACAATTATGCGTGCAACCAGTTGTATCATCATAAAGCAACTGTAGTGCATCCACTTTTGCTATAATCACTCCGAGTTCATGGTGGGGGCCTCTGTAGTAATATCCATAACATGCGGCAACGATAATGCAGCTTACCAAAAATTAAACATTCAATTCGCGCACTTGTTCTTGTTTGTTGGGGCCTTGGAGGTTTCGGCTAGCATGAAAGTTACTAGGACCAGACCGAGTGTTAAACTGGTGGAGCCATCGGTTCATGGTTGAATTGGTTCAACCGGTTGGACCACCGGTTCAAAACGGTTTGAATAGATGAAGAATCTTTTGCATATCACGAAGCACAACATGTTGCAGTGGGAGGGAACCCCACTTCCAACCCTCGTGTCATTGGTTTGATCCTCCTTCCCTTTATTTTCCACTATTTACTCTACTTCCCAGCTAGCTTACATGTCGGTTGGTTGGACAGGTAGCGGTTTTCGATGAAAACCCAGCGGTATGAACGGTTTTTTCTAGGTCAATTGCACAACAAGTCTTTTACGTGAATCGGACCGGCCAAGACATGAACAGGACCGGCCGATACTCTAGTTCTGGTCAGACCACCGGTCCAGTATCCTAATAACTATCGCTAGCACTATATATAGCACTAGTCATGGCAGATTGTTTCATTACCTAGAATTGACATGAGAACTTTGCCAACCAACAATAAAAACTTTGTCACTCCCTATATAACCTAGGTAGACATTTACGGACTGTAATTAATTAATTAATATGCAGTCAATCAATTGATCTTCAACTCAGAAGCTTAAGCTCATAAGAGAAGATGAGGACATATAAGCTTGGGCCCCATGCATTATGTTAGAGTGTACTACAAATATTTTATTTAATTACATGCAAGTCATGATTCAAACTCAATACATCTAGATGCCACGTTGAATTATGTGTACCGACCAATTCAATCTAAAAGGTTAAGCCCATGACAAAATATGGACAATTGACTTATAAAATAAGGAAGGCCTTGCTCCGATGCCCCCACTGCACTGCACGTAAGTACATGAAGCTCCTAACGAGTGTATATATA
>CM002482.1:9049662-9081497 GCA_000325765.3 Leersia perrieri | reverse complement strand
TGTTATCTCCTGCTCATTCGCATGATGACTTGCTTTATACATGTGCAATCTTGATCACTGCTCTAGCTTTCTTGTTCATAAGTTACTATGTGATCTAGCTATGTACTCAAGATTGTTGAATCATGCTTTAACCATAAAAACAATTTGAACTAAATCAAATGTGCATAACTCTGTTCGAGTAACTAGTTCTTTTTGAAGTACCTTGCTCATATTCTTGCCATGTTTACTCATCTTTGCAATCATTCACATGCTTATTTGAATTGCTCATGAATGTATCTTGGTCAAGTCGAGCACCATTCATAGCTTTGGTTGGTTTCAGTTAAATCTTATTGAAAACCTTTTCCGGACATCGTTTTGCGTTTACGCATCGGTGACTCTGAAGGTAGTACGGAGACAGCCTATAATGGGAACTCCAGCTGGCTAACCTATTCGAATGCTTGGACGGCAGTGATGGCACAACCATTGCTTGCTGACTAAAGTCTCGATAGGGGTGTCATCGTGATTGTACTACATTTTTCTATGAAAATTCATGATAAAATTGAAATATAAAAAAATGAAAAAGATGAAAATGGAGTGTACAATTTTCTGAATTGGTTCACCTCTGCTTATGACTTGATGCTCACTTGAACTTGACATTAGCATGACTAGTATGGCTTGATTGCATAGCATGGGTAGGCATAGTATTGATTATGAGCTTTGCTTACTTCTTTATGGACTTTTGCTTGAATTGGGTTATTGCACTTGTTAAAACATGCTAAAAAGATAAATGTTAATGATAGCTTGATACACCTTCTTGTGCTACATATCCTAGATCTCAAACCTTTTAAACTTGTCTAAGCTAGATCTTCGCACATGGTTGCACATGTGTGAAACTTGATTATCTTTGGATGACTTTAGATAACTCTCAAAGCTCCTTCTAAATAAATTTGAAGATGCCATCCCATCTCATGTCATTCATGCTTTCTTTTGCATCTTTGATCTTGATGGCATCATTGTCAAAGGGGGAGAAATATGAAAATTAAAATAAACGCTGCATTCATTGAAAATTAAAACTTGCTTAAAAACTTGAAAGGGAGTTAGTGATTAAGGGGGAGCTTTTCACATTTGCATCTCTTGCATCTTCCTTGTCAGTTGGACTTGATTTTCACATTTTCAAGTTGACCAAGTTTACTTTGGCAAAATTCTTTTGCTTTGATTTTCAAAAACCAAAATTCAAAATTTTGCTTGGGTTGTCAATATTCCATCAAGGGGGAGATTGTGAGACCAAGTGTTACTTTTGGTCTATAATGATGGAAAATTGGCAAGTGTCCAGGAAGTGCCGATGTTGACTAACGTGGGTCAGGTTGCGACATCTGTGCCCGAAAGACGATGGTTCGGTTTATTTGTGTGCAGGGTTACTTGGGGTCAACTTTGGTCAACGGAAGACCGGGATCAAACTCAGGGGGAGTTGGGATCTGGCACGGTCAAGAAAGTCGGGTGACAAGATGGGACGCAAGTGTACACGGTGGACGGACGTCGTGGCGGGAGATCTTCGTAAAGGGCTTCATATGGTGGTTGTGCATGTGCCGGAGTACACGAAGAAGTTGGATGGATACAATACGTACACATTGCAGTGTATGTGTACTGTATTGAGCTGTTGACTTGGTCAACGTGTGATTGGGCTTTAGAGGTGTATGCATGCGTTGCATTCGATTGCAGGAGGCCTGCCGAGCTGCACATGACAGGAGATGGGCTCAAGGCCCATGGCCATGCAAAGCGTGGGCTGGTGCACAAAGCGTAACACACGGCTGCATCTCGCGAGAGCAAGCGGGAAAAGGCGGAGCCGTACGGCCACGCGGCAGGTGCCAGTTCGCGTGGACGGGGGCACGTGAACTCGACACGGGAGCATAAGGGACAGGTGGCGAGCGGAGATTCGCGTGGACCGGGAGAACGCGGATTGGTCTCGGGTTCACGCACGCCGATTGGCTCGGAGGGCGTGGGCGCGGATCGCTCGCTAGATATGCGACACGTGGCGGCATCCGGCGGCTCGCGGGCGAGCGCGCGCAGGAGAGCTCGTGAAGCTTCCGGATTCTCTGCGAACACACGGGATCGGCTAAGGAAACGATGCAGCCGGCGACGTGGCGCAATCTGAGCCGTTCAAAATTGATTCGATGGCTGAAATTTGTCCAAGATTAGGGTTTCGTCCTAGAGGCTTTTTAGACTTTTCCTTTGGGTGTTTAGGCTTCATCTTAGGCTATAAAAAGGGGTCTTAGCCTAAGGGAGAATGCGCATTTTTGGAAGAAATAGTTGAGAGATCACTTGGAGAGTTTTGGAGATGTATTCTCTCTTGTTTATGTGAGGTTTTTTTGTGAGGGTTATGATCTAGATCTTGTTAGGCTTTTGGTTCTTTAGGGAACTTGTGGTAGGCTTGTATTGAGCTTTTGTAAACTTCTATTCGATGAATAAAATTGGAAGTTTGCTGTGAAATTCGAATTATTCTTTGCACTTGTTCTTCTTTTATTCTTGCACTTCCTTTTTATCTTGCAATTCCGAATTGATCTTGCGATCTCGACTTACTCATAGCCATGGGCTAAAAATATAGTGTCGAGTGCAAGTTATCTCTTCTCTTCCCTCTCTTTTATCTCCCTATTTCGACCTAGTCTTTATGAATGACTATGATTGATTAGGTCGAGATTTTTGCAGGAATTTTGGGGGTTTTCTTTACCTATAGATTCACCCCCCTCTCTATAGCGGTGATGCGATCCTACAATTTGTGCCGGTTATCCAATCGGCACCAAGAAAGCGGGACAAATGTCCTCCCCTCATCTGTGCCGGTATAAATAACTGGCACAAATAGGATCCCTGGCAAACCAAAAAAAAAAAGACTGTGCCGGCTCAGTTCGAATTGAAGAATCAAATTGCAACTTACAATAGAAACGAAATCATCCACAGATTAATTGAAGAAATTTTAAATCGCAAATTACACAATGCATATATAGCTCAGTTTCATCCACGACTTGCATATAGTTTAGATCCATACCAAAATTACACCATATACCCGCAAATATCCTAAATCAAGCAAGAACAAGCGAGGTGGGGGACCAATCATGGCGCACCTCCCGTTGCCGCCCCAACCAGCAAGAGACCACCGCCGCCGCTCGTGGTGCACCCTCTGGAGCGCGGCTGCCAGGCCTCCCTGGGGCACACGGCCGCCAGGCCTTCCCGAGGCACGCGGCCGCCGGATCTGCCTCCCCTGGGCAAGCTGCGTCGCTGCCGCAGCCCGCTAGTGTGGAGGAGGACCACACGCGGCCGCTAGTGGGGAGGAGAGAGAGGAGCAATAGGAGACTGCCGCTGCCGCTCATGCCACACCCTCGCCAGGGCCACGCCGCCGCCAAGTCCGCCGCCCAGCGGCGCATGCCTGCTGGATCCGCCGCCCCGCCCGGTGCGGCCGCCACTTGCTCTAACACCCCGGGGCGAGCCACCGCCGCACGCGCGTTGGGCCACCGCCATTGTCAGGAGGAAGGAGATGGTGGGGGAGAGGAGGAAAGAACTGAGAGGAGAGGAGTGAGGAGGAGTCGGTGGGGAAAGATGGGAGAGATTTACTCCACTTGGTTGGCTCGAGGGATTTTCTAGTTTATATGCATTGAAATTAATGTAGGCTCATCGCCCCTACGCCGTCGCTCCGGCTAACTAGCTTGCACTGGATGTGTCGTGTTGTGTTGCGAGGTTGCGAACCGCATGCATGTACATGTGGAAGGGTGTGCTCGGAGGGTAGCTCTAGATACTAAGTGGGAGTACAATATATAATATAAGCAGGCTCCAAAATATGCCATATCTGATTTGTACTTATATTGACGCGAAAGGAGGGGAGAAAGAATAAAACTGGGCTCTAGATTTAGAGCTAAATCGTAGCATGGGCACCAAAAAGTTTTTAAGAGAGATGGGGCACTTATTAATAAGGTTAGATATATAGAGATGTGCTATTATGTTGGCTCTAGATATGTTAAATTTTAGAGCTAGTAGTTTGTTTGACTATTGACCTTGCTCTAATTAGCTTTTTCCACACGATCCTCGCAACAAATACACTCAGTCACCAATACACCCTCATGCTCACTGCCCAAATGGCATGAAGGGGCGGAGCCTCCGTGATTGAAGGGTCAAAATTTGGTAATTTTTTATATATTATTGTCCCGGCTGCGGCACACCTACACAGGGTGCCCTACATGGCGGCGCCAATGCGTCACCGGCCCTACGCCAGCCGCGGGCCTGCCCCTCCTATGACTCTTTGCCTCTCCGTCCCGACGTCTCCACCTCCCCTGTAAGTAAATCTGTAAAAGATGAAACTCTTCTCAAATACCCAAAAATTATAGATTATTATGCTTGATTTGAGACTAAATTAGTCCACTATTGAGTTGTAGAGCTTAAATTTGAAAATGAAGAAGAAGAAGAAGCAAGTAGATTTGAAGACGTGGTGGGAAAGTTCAGCAAGTCACAAAAGTTAGCATCCACCTCAACTCCAAAACCAACCGTTGAGTGAGAAGTCCATCCTGATCCAGTAGTTGTTGAGAGCAAGACGTCTATGGGCCTGTTTGTTTGAGCTGCAGCTTTTGGAGCTTTTCTGAAAAGCTGTTGTAGGCTTTTCGTTCTAAAAGCCAATCGTAGCTTTTAGAAGTTGTGTTTTACTTTCTGGGTTCAAAAAGCCACGGAAAGCTCAGAAATCTAAGCTTTTCAGCTTTCCATATAAACTCAGCTTTTCTGAGCTTTTGGCTTTCCAGAAGCTGCACGAAAAGTTAGCTGTTTGTTTGATCTTCTGTCTTTTCACGCTGAGAAGCTGTCCAAAAGCTCAAACAAACAGGCTCTATATTCCAGACAATGCACCTTCCTACCGACTGGCTCTGCCACTGATGGCATGTCCTTCCTTTTTGTCTCCTTTTCTTTTTCATACACTAGCAAAATGCCCGTGCGTTATAATGGATAAAAACAATTTAAATAAAATTTAAATCGTAATTAATCCATAAAACTTCACACATATGCACTGATGTGGTTTTAGTAGATAAAAGAATGAGAAAATCCAGTGCATGTCTATTCCTAGTTTATAGCAAGTAGCAATCCCTATACGATGCATCCAAACTGATTGCGTCCACTGTAGATTCTTTGAGCAAAAGTCTCCAAGCTGTATAAGCAAGGAATGAAGGTTTTGTGGGAATGGCATTGTACAAAACAGAGAAGTAGCATTTAAAATTCCACCTCATTTTGTATCGTATGTACTCGTTTAGGTTTCCATTCACCAACTGCATCAATAATTCGTTTCGGAAGTATCCTTTTTCTTTTGATGAAAATATTTCACTTGACCATCACCGATGAGAAACCAGGAACACGGTTGTCACACGGGATAATTAAGTTAATCCTGTTGGATTTATTTTTGACCTTGGTCAATTAAACTTGCGGCAAAAGAAGGAGGGTGCGTATATGTCCGCCCGACGCCGTCGCTATCCAATTTTAGAGTCTGATTTATTGTCGTGATCAGGAGGCAACTCTAAGTCCCTATGGGCTCGGCCCTGGGCCTACAGCGCTACTACTTAAGGAGAGGAACCACTGGGGATTTCTCACACCGTTCCTCACGTTAATTAGGCTTTCCCAAACCCTAATCCACCCTAACCGATCCTAAGTGCGCTGGAAGGCTCAGAAGCACGAGTTCCTCATCGCCGACATCCACTCCGCTACCAGAACACCGACGTCGCCCTCGCTGTCAGGTTCGTCATTCCACCAGCGCAATGGACACCTCTCCTGCTGGTAATTGGATTGATCTAACCCTAATTTCGCATTAGATTAATTGCTAGGTGTGAATATGCTAGGCTAATTGATCTGAGATTCAAGAGTTTCATCTAAGTATTGTTAATTAATACTAACAAATTCAACCAATTAACAGAGCAAGACTATCTACAGCCTAATAAAGTATAAAACTGTTTTTTTTTAGTTTTACACAGTACATCGTAGACACTCACAATGCACGCACACACGCAATCCTACCCCTATGAGCATCTCCGAAGACTGGGTCGGCAAATTATTGAGATTGACGAAGTCACCACGGGCGCCTCGCTATCGACGGGTACGTCGCTCCCACTGAAAGCACAAAGCCGTTAAATCCTGGAAAATTCGTTCTCACGGGGAATCGAACCCAGGACCTCAGGTGCTACTGAGGCTCTTGTAACCACTAGGTGACAGGCCCGTTCGCAAGTATAAAAACTGGTTGATCACAGGAAAATGTGTTCTTGAGGCACGACGCATACTTATTGATTGGAACGAGTGCACCTTGCTAAATTGGAACAGAAGATATTACCCCTCCAACTTCAGCCGGCGCAACCCCAACACGCACCCACTAACTTAGTGAGTACATCATCAATCCAAAAAAGTGTTCAGTGAACAGAAGCATCATTATGTTTTCCTACTGGATGTTGGCGTTGTCATACTTCATCAGCCTAGGATCTATGCATCTGAAATCGAATAAAAACAATGGTGAAATCAAATCGCAAACCTATATCTCAAACTGCAAATTTTGGTTCTCGCCATCGTCAAACAGGAATCGAAAAGGAACTCATGTATGATCTGCATGCAAGATATGGCTTACCAGATTAATCAGTCAGCAGCTGGTGCAGTGCAGCCCTCGTCAAGGATCGATGGGAGCTTCCATTCGTTGCTGGATGTCAGTGTGACAGGGATCGCCGCCGCCCGATGCGGTTGCCTTGGGATCCCTGTGATGCATGATGACTCCGCCGCCGCGGTCTCAATCACCAGCAAAATATTGTCGCACAAACTTGAAGCAGAGTCGACACCGTTGCAGAACGGTTGCATAGGATAGCCGATGGAGCGCCGGCTGAGCCGCTACTCGCCATCTCGCGAAGTCGCGACTGGGGTCGCCGACTTGCCGCCGCCACCGATTTCCGCCAAATCGCAAGCCCTCGCCACCGCTTGTCGTCGCCGCCATGGGCGCGGTCGTTAGCCACGCCTCCGCCTCCCCTCCCCCTGGCTACGCCGCCTCCTACACGGACGCCGCTGGATGCGGCTGCCGTGGAGGAGGAGGAGAAGGTGGACTACATGGACCTCCCCTGCCCCGTCCCCTACGTACGAGGAGCTGCAGCGCGAGGCGTACAGTAAGCCACCCGCCGCCGCCGTCGACGACAACGCCCTTGCCCTTTACATCATCCCTCCCTTGATCTGATAGATCGATGGTGAGGAGGGAGAAGAGGGAGCGGGCGGGAGGGAGGAGTGGCGGCGAAGGAGTTTGCGTTGGTTCTTGCCTGCTGTGTTTGCGCTGGGTTTGTTTCTATTACTGTGTTGGTTGACTGGGTCGATTGCATTGGTGGTTGTGGGCTACTGGGTTTACGCTAGAAAATCTGGAATTGCGCTGATGGCTGGGCCGATTGCGTTGGTTCTGGGATCGGGAATTGCGCTGTTGTCGCGATTTTGATGTTGACGACGTACATAAGGATAAAAACATTTCTAACTTTTTTATAATAGGTAAAGATGTAGTCACGCCCTGCACGAACTTTTTTTTTTTTTTGACTCGCCCCGCACGAACTGGGCCAAATCTGAGTGGCTGTTTGCTAGGCAGAAACTAGGAAATGTGGGCTTCATGGCTTAAATGATTCCTTTCGAAGTTGATTTTTGAATTAGTTTTAAATTCATAGGAGTAAGTTTCTATACAGATAGTTTTTATGCTTTGTGTTTCTATACTGAATGTTTGTGGAAGTTAAGTTGGCATTTTAATTGGTATGAAGTTTAATTGTATGTATCCTTTTAAATGAAAGGTGTAAACAAAACGTATTTTGATCTCGGGCAAATACAGGCATGTAAATCAGCTCGGAACGACTACACATTGTGGGCTCATATACGCATGGGCTACACGAGCGGCCCGCGTGAGGCTTGTGCATTCAGAACTCCCTTGCTAGCTAGGCCTCTCGCAATTGTTGGGAACAAGTACTTCTTGGGCTGCAACAGTATAGAAATGAATTTTTTATTTATATATTTATTTTTATTTTTTTTACAAAAATAAGTTACTGTTTTAAATATTACAAATATATACTCCTCTCGACCTAGAGGAGGACAACCCTAATAAAGGACGGTTTATATGACTTGGCACCTAATAAAAAGGCGGTTTAATTATATGACTTGGCATTTAATGGTAAGTGACAATTTTTAGAGTGAATTGTATGTGGGAGTACTAATTTTTACCTAGATTCAATGTTTCAAATAGCGGACTAAGGCATTTAGAGATAGGTCTTCGAAAACAGCTAATAGCAAGCTAAATGAAGCTATAGCGGTAAATAGCTGCTAAATTACACATGAAAACGAATAGCGGTATCATTCTCAATCAGCTATAGCGGGAGATAGCGGAGGCTATAGCCAACTATTTTGTACTATGCCTGAATTACATATTGGACTAGGAGTGAACTCACCTTTTCACTTTGGACCGGCTAACTTTACAATATAGTTACACAATATACAGGTGCGTCTTCTCCAACTCTCAATTAATTCACCTCTTCTTCTCCCTTAAGCTGCAAGCCTGTAATCCCAGCATTTGTTGATTAGCTTGCCACCACCGACGAGGCAACGAGTGATGAGCAGGTCTCCGGAGGATTATTCGGGCTTGAGCAAGCTGCTGCCAGTGAGCAGGCCCCACTCCCCAGCCACCACCGCTCAAGATCTGTTCGAGGCCCACATTCACCGGCACCAGGTTCACTCAATCTGAAGCTCAAGCTCCGCGCGGCTTCGTGCCTCCGTCCATGCATGCGCTCTCTAAAGCTCAACCTCCACCGTCATTGGCACTGCGATTATAATCTCGACCTCCACCATCGTTGAGGTCGTCGTGCAGGGAGCTATTCGAGGCAGCTAGCTACGAGCTTACGATTGGGGTGATTGGCCGGTTGGGTGAAGAAAATGTTGGCCAAGCACTGTTGTGGAGGAGATGTATAGCTGGACGTGGTTAACTGGAGGAGGAAGAGGACTTCATTTCATAAGCTCAATAGCACGCGAACAGTGGAGAGATGGGAACCGATGAGGGATTTACACTGACATATGGGCCATCGGTGCCAGGTGAAATGTTTTGGTAATAATACGTGGTCCAAAGTAAAAAGATGGGCTAATAGCTTGTCCATTGTACAACATGAGTAAGTAGATGTAGTCCAATATGTAATTTACTCCAATTTTTATTTAGCCCTTCCTTTGAACTCATATTCTTTTTATGTTTTTAATGTCCTATATAAAATCTCATGGAGCCAAATTATATATGAAACTTGTAGATCTTGATGAGATCTACAACTTTATACTAATTGATAATTCTTTTTGTTTGAATTAGTTTATTTGTCCAAATATTTTATACAATCTCTCATATATAATTGTATAAAATGTCAGATCTCCTTTTCAAATAAACTCCGATGAAGATAATTTCTATATGAAAGTTGTAGATCATGACAAGATCTATATCTTTTTAGTTGATCACTTGTTTGATTTAGAGTGTCAAATAAGTATTCCATCTCTTAAGTAGAAAATCACTTTCCAACAACATTTGCATTTAGACCATTTCACATCAGTTTTCATGCATTAAGGTTTTAATAAAAAAAAAGACATCAACTACAAAGTTATGAACCTTGTCTGAATCTACATATTTGATATAAACTTTGTCTTCATCGGTGGTTATTTCAAACGTAGATATGAGATTTTGTAGAATAATATATGTGATATTGCACTAAATATTTTGACAAGTAAATAAATTCAAATGAAAAGCTTATCAACTACAATGCTGTAGATTTCGTCAAAATCTATAAGCTTGATGTATAACTTGGTTTCATTTGACTTTATATAGCCCATTAAAAACATAAATACAATATGGGTTAAAAGAGACGTCCTAAATACGAATTATCCCGTACCACGTCAGACAAATCACCCTAATGAAGGGTGATTTTGTATAAATTGTGCTAATAGAGGATGAGTGAAGTATATTTTTTTAGTATTTTGAAATGTTTATTTATGTGTGTATTTTAAAAAAAAGAATATAAAAACAAAAAAAATTCTGCGAAAAGCACCCGCGTTGGTATGCCTGACTGATATTGCTGTTGCACTTAAACCATGAAATAGGAAAAGAAGTGGCACGTAGTGTGCTACTCTGTCGGTATCACAATCAAAAGTTAAACTAGTTTAACTTTGACCAAACTTGTAGATGCCTACATTTATATCACAAGATCAACTTTATTTTATTTATTTATCATTAAATGTGTCTTTATAGTTTATTTGTCTTTTTTGATAATGTTACTACCTTCATATGTATGCTCGGTTAGACTTAAGCGATTTGACTTTGGCTTAGATCAAAACTACGTATAATAGAGTACAGTACTACGGAACACTGCAAATATCAATTTATTGATGATGATGAGTGGTGATGATTGACAGAAAGCTTATCATTTAGAAACGAGCCAGCACTGCAGACATCACAGTTTGGTGGGTTGTCTCCTTTCCATAGCTTGTTTGCCTGCCACTGTGCCACACCCTCTCGTCTTTCCATAGCGATCGGTTTTCGGATAAAAATCCAAAACCACTATATATGTACAAGTAATTCTTCGTTTTCTTTTTATGGATCTGATATTCGTCGACCATATCTTTTGTAGTGTTATTTGAAGTTTGTGCTTAAGGCCGCATTTAGTTACTTAAAAATTTTGGCCAAAAATATCACATCAATTTTTAAACACGCATTTAAAGTATTAAATATAGACTAACAAATAAACAAATTACATATTTGGACTGTGCAATACGAGACGAATCTTTTGAGCCTAATTAATCCATCATTGACATATTTTAGTTACTGTAGCACTTATGTCTAATTATGACATAATTAGGCTTAAAAATTCGTCTCGTCGTTTACAAACCGGATATGTAATTTGTTTTATTACTAGTCTATGTTTAATACGTTAAATATGTGCCTAAATATTGATGTGACATTTTTAGCCAAATTCTTTTGGGAACTAAACACAGCCTAAGAAAGTTTGTGCCCCCCCGCCCTCGTCCCGTCTACAGCTATAAGGCGCAGGCAAACTTGGCACTGCCTTTAAAACTAATTTCAACATTTAATATCTCATATATTATAATATTTTTTATTATAAAATTATAGTCATATGAAAGTAGATTTAAATGTCATTTCAGTGATGTTATTCTTATCAAATAAAGTTTAAATAACAATAGACTAATTGTTGGTCAAATACTTGAAGAGTTGAATTTTGAAAAACGTACGCGTCTTATGTTATGAAACGGAGGTAGTAGATTTGTTCCAAAATATAAAATATTTTATCTTTCATACATTCAAATTGTGGCCCACATATTTATGATTAACAGGTGATCCTTCCATATTGAGTTGCATTTCCCACGCAGAAACCTTTAGGGTGTGTTTAGTTGGGGGTAATTTTTAAGAGTGAATGGGAGTTTAGAGAGATATGGATGTTAATTGTTTTGTTTGGTTAGAGGGTATGGGAGTTTTGGTGGGATGGGGAAGGGGAGTTGAGGGGGGCAACTCCCACCTTTTTAATACCTGGGGTGGGGTGGGAATTAGGAGGGAATTCCCTCTTACAAATCTAAATCGTTTAATTTTACTTTTGATCTGATCTCTGTTTAAACTCCCTACTAATTCCCACTTTCTCCACCAAACAAGATATTGGGATTAAAAATCAAATTCCTTTGTCAATCTCACTATTATATTAAGAAATGTGTTATTTATAATTCTATTTATTAATTGAAAAGACAATGATCCTACATATTAATAAGGAGTATTGTGGACATTTGAATTTGAATAGATCCTTATTATTTTTTAAAACGGCAATAGTTCTTATATTATGGGACGGATGGAGTAGTAAAATACAGGTATTTTTTCTTTAAGCTCGATCTAGTCAGTAGTAATATAGGAAAGTAGATTGCTGAATGAGAGATTTACGCAAGATTAGGTAGTTTAGGTGTTAGTTGTTTCCTTTTTTCTCTCATTGTGTTATTTGTTGGCCTTTGATATATAAGTAGCCAAATTTGTGACTCCAATAAAAGGAAGGATATACAATCAAGAGACCATGCACATATGAAAATAACAATACTGCATACATGTATGCTTAATTCCATGGGGGAGGATATGCATATTTTGACAAAATGTAAAACAAAGAAAACCAAGTAAAACTGTGTGCTTTCTACAAACGAAGGTAAAACTGTGTTATTTCCATGCGAGTATTCCTATAAAGTTCTCATATCGCATAAACAAGGTAAAAATTAAAACAAACATGTGTCCTTTAAATCTATCATATTCTTATGTGTTTCTTATCGATAAAATACGTTAAATTCTCAAATATAGCAAATATACATCTCATGAATTATGTAATGGAGACGATATCTCCCACAGTTTCTTATGAGTAAAACATAAATCTCCCGTGAACAATGTAAGAAAACATATTCCAACAGAATATATGTTCACAGATCCATCTACAACTAATTTTATAGTTTTACTCTTTTTTTCTCCTCATAAAATCTATATAAAAATACTTAAATACCTTTGGCGTACGTTATACCTAATGTTGTGTACGTATTGTTGGATTTTTACCATTTTCGGAATACAAACATTGTTCTCCATATAACACTAGTAGAGTTATGGGCTTCAATCCTGGTTGGGAAACCCTTTTAATACCAGTTTCTCAACCGGGACTGCGCTTCCAGAATTGAAGGGTCCCCTTTAATCCCTGTTGAAATAACTCAGACTAAAACTCCACATTTAGTCACCGTTGATGTTACTAACTAGGACAAAAAAGTAGGAAAAGCAAGCACCTCATCTCTATCTAGTTATTTTTTTTCTATTTTTACATTATTATTTTCTGCAAATTTTCACCAAAATACACAACAAAATCATCCAAATAACACTCATCCTTGCATCAGTATCAAATCAATAAAAATAAACAAATAAGTCGTGGGACTAAATAAATATTTGGTCCCGGGTCTAATTTGGTCCGAAAGTAAGGGCATGTTTGTTTGAGCTTCTGGACAGCTTCTCAGCGTGAAAAGATAGAAGCTCAAACTTTTTGTGTAACTTCTGGAAAGTTAGAAGCTCAGAAAAGCTGAGTTTATACGGAAAGCTGAAAAGCTTATGAGTTTTTCGTGACTTTTTGAACCCAGAAAGTAAAATACATGTTCTAAAAGCTGTGAGTGCAACAGGCCTTAAATCCCAAATAAACAGGCTCCAAAAGCTACAGCTCAAATAAACAGGCCTTAAACCTCTCGATATTTGCACGTTAAATACCCGATCGAGAACACACATTTCGATCCGGTACTGTGAGTGCAACTGGCCAATGGTGCCGGGACGGGGAGGCAGGTCACGGGCAGCTAAGAGCCAAATTAAGGGACAGTGGCGCACACACGTCGCGCATTAATCCGACTAGCTAGCCTTTGAGCGAGAACAACGTGGTAACATACATGGATGTATGCAAGGTGTCCTGTGGCCAGGTGCCTAGGCCTTTGCCAGCATCCTTACTACTCTGTCCGTTAAAAAATATGAACATTTGATTATCTGTCTTATTTAAAAAAATTATAGAAATATAAAAATAAATAAGTCACATTTAAAGTATATCTAATGATAAAAACAAATCATAACAAAATAAATAATATATTTATGAAATTTTTGAATAAGACAGATGGTCAAACATGACCTCTTGAAATCAAAAACGGAGGAAGTAACTAGATCAGATAACGCTGAAATTAAGCCCGACGAGAACCAACCATCGGCGCCCGAAGAAGCATGTCTTCTATTCATATATACGTACGCCCATGCGGCCATGCCCCCACTAGTAGTACATTTCATCGATCGCTGTACGCACCTACTAGTAGTAGTACATTACAGGCAGCGAAGGATTCGAATAATCGAAGATCCAAAGAGCTAGGAATGGAGAACAAGGCTGCAACTGCAGTAGCCTTGCTTCTTCTCCTCGCAGTCGTGGCTGTGGCAGCAGCTGGATCAGCAGCACTACCAGCTAGCTACAACTACAAGGACGACGCGGCACCGGCGCCTAGCAACGCTTCGTGGGTGGAGGACGCTGTGGGGATCTTCCCGGCGGAGCCGCCGGCTGAGATGATGCTGGTGACGGCGACGGCGGCCAGCGGCGGCGACGACCGTGAGTTCCACCGTCGTGGCCTGGCAGGAGGCGGCGGTTACATAAACCCGTCGGTGGTGTCAACCATGGTGAGGTGCTTCCGCTCCAGATGCCAGGGGAAAGGAGGGTCCTACACAGGGAGGGGCAACCAATGCTACTTTCAGAACCAAGCATGTCGGAAGTAACCGTATGAGATCCCTACTCTCGATTTGTTTGAGTACATCGTCGTTACGTTGTAAGTTCTTGATGATTCGGTTTCGGTGGTGGTGATGATCATGGTGTGTGTGGTTTCAGTTGTGTGGCCCTTGTGTGGGCATATAATTTTACTTCTAGGGATGTATCTAGGCCTCGTTTGATTCAACGTAAGGATTTTTTTTGCCTCGTTTCCGTTAGCACGCTTCTCAAAATGATTATCCGTGTGTTTTTTGCAAATAAAGTTTATATAAATTTTTTTAAAAAATTCATATGAATCCATTTTTCTAATTTTTAATAGTTAATACTTAATTAATCATGGCTAATAATCTTTCTCGTTTTGCGTGTCAAAAATAATCCACTCCCACAAACTTATTTCAAACAAGACCTTAGTCTCAGATTTGCATGTAACTAATTCCCGGTGTGGAAGCGATTAAAAGGAACAAAGAACCACGGAAAGCTGCGAGCATTCGGCAACGCCAAACATTTGTTTTGCATCTCTGGTTTTGCTATGTTCTTCAGTTCGTCAGTTCACTGTAGCTTGCACCAAAAGGTTCATCTAGCCACAAGCTCAGAGTTTCAGAGCGACTGAGCAGGTGCGTGATCCTGTAGCGTTGACAATTGGTATCTAAGGCTCTATATATGTACCCGTACGTTCTGGTTGATCAATGTTGTCCGCGTGTAATTAATTAATGTTTTTCCTGTCGAATAGGCTTGTGCTCACTCGCGAGGCTTCACTTTTGCGATCGCGATCAATTAATTACACGTGGCGGCACTGATCGGTCTGCCTGGCTTTCGAAGTGCGTGAGTTGAAGCAAGGTGCTGCTTTCGAAACTGACTGAAACTTTTGGGAAGCATCCTGTTCGGCTGGCTGAAATTGACTAGGCTGAATGATTTTTTCTATAGAGGCTGACTGGGCTGAATGAGTTTTTTTAAAGGCTGGCTGGCTCCAGCCAGCCGAATAGGCCCCTTCTTTCATTCAGGGACGCGAGGCAGGCAGGCACACGTTCCTTCCGCCACACGATCAGCCGATCAAGTGAACTAGCTAGGCTTCCTATGAAAGATTGTCTATCGATCGATATCGATCGAGGGATATAAACAGGCAGGCCAATCGAGCCCAGCCCACAACAAGCAGCTCATAGGAGTCTGGCCCACAAAAGCCAGGTTGATCTAAATTAGCGCCATGAAAATATATCCTTCGCAAAGGTGAACCGCCATGGAAATTGCTTATTCCTTGGCTGTCAATTGGAACGGTCAAGGAATAAACATTTTTCTTGTCACCACTTCTTCACCACCAAAAAATAATTATTTTGTTACTGGCGGTCCTTAATTTTGTTGTCAGATCCGTTCTAGCCGCCATGAAAATTCTGTCACTAAGGTTAATTATGTCGATTTTTGCGGCCGCGTAGTTGCGCACTACTAAAAAACGATTTGATAAAACACCTGTTTGTAAACAGATTCAATAGTCATTGGTTTGGTTGGAGGCCGCTGTTACCCAGACGGTCACCTGCCTCCATCCGGTCTCCATGACTAGTGGGACCCCTATTATTTAGGGAGACCAACAGCCCCCATTCTATTGTCTTCCTGCTGTCAACAAGTTGTTTTAGAATGGGCGACAAGTCAAAAGTCGTCTCTTTCTCCACGCTGGCTATTTCATTGTGCCCTGTGACCTATTCCCAGTCTTCGAAAGGCCTCTAAAATGACATCTAGCAAATAGACACATTTTTTATCTTTTAGCTAAGGTTGGACCTATGTGGTAACTCCTTTATGGTATAAAAGGAGGTCCAATACTCCTAGTGTAGATAGGGTTGGAAGATTGGAACTTGAAAGTGCATTGGGTGTATTCTTATCCCATATATAGCAAACAACACAACAATAGGCTGTTACGTTTCCCAGCAATCCGAACATGTATAACTTATGTCTCTATTTGGACCCGAGGCAAAGGGAGTCCTGTCAAGCCCTGCTCAAGTAGTTCACCATTCGATACCGATCAAAATATATATCAATATTGAAATAATCTGTGAAATCATAATCAACTATATCTCTACTATTATAAATATTCAAGATGTTTACAATTCGTCACATCCTCCGTCGTACGTCGCTTGCGTCATCCTGCGTCGTCACCGAGGACTCCGGATCGGGCAGTGCGGCGGGCGAGAATATGCCATCCGGATCGGGCGGTTTCCGTTCTCAGTTTTTCGTCCGTCACGTGGGAATCCCGATCGGATTCGATCCTTCGACGTCATCTCGACTCAGCGCTACGCACGATGAAGCATCGCAGGTCCGATCGCCTAAGTATCAGCCCAACTTAACGATGCCCACCATAGCCCATCGATCATCATTCGCTCACCGTGCGCACGGCCTTCCCAGGATGCGTATCTACGAATCCACGACCGTCATAGTTGGGCTCATATGTGCGTTCATCACGTTGATAAGTCAGAATGAAATTATGCCGATCAATTTATTTAATCGATAACTGAATTCACCATATAGTACACTAGATCATGCTCGAGCTTTAGCCGCGGCGGCGCAACCATTGCCATTGGGGACCGGGACAGATTAACGGTGAAGCTAGATCGTGAATACTGTACTTACAACCACAGTAATTCGTAAGAATCATTTTATCTTCAAAAATTTATGAAACCGTCTATTCCTCATCCGACTCTTTTTTTTTCCATTAATAACTGCACATATAATGGAGGACGTACGTGTCTTTCACCCGTTGCAACGCACGGGTATTTTTGCTAGTAATGTATAAAGTAGAGTTGAGCATACTCCTGTCCCTGTGCCGGCCATAGAGCTCCGTCTTGAACATTTGTCACTATGATTTTGGGCCGTGAACTAGCAACTAAGGCATTGTGTGGCAAAAGGCTCAAAGTAGGCCCAGCTACATAAATTATGTTCAAAATTTCCGGCATAACGGTTAAAACGGGCCATATTTATTTGGGCCCAACTAACATGTACCTTCGAGCCTAATTAATCGTAAGCAGAATTGTGAAATTTCTATCTAAAATTTTGAACCATAATTACGATTCAGCTACCGAGGAATATTTTTTTTGAAAATAATAGTTTTTTAACTAGACAATCACACAAGAGAGAATCTATCGTATACCATTGAGTTTGTTTCAATTCAATAATATGCCATCAACTTTATCACTCTCCATAATGTACCGGCCACTTTACCTATTGTTATACAATATACTATTAGACTGAGCATATTTTTAAAAATACCCAAATTACCCTCGCAAACATATAATGTTTATAGTTGATTTATCTCTTTAGAAGTATCCAAAAAATATAAAAAATTTATTGTAGCCTCCTTACAATATGGAAGTCTGTGTATAAGTTTTAATTTTTTTGCATTTTAAAATTTTGTGTATAAGTAGATATATCCATCTCTTTATACATAGAATAAGAATGTAAAAAAACTATAAAACTTAAAACATATAAAAAACTTCTACATTGTGTAAAAATGCTAGGTAAAATTTCATAATTTGTCTATACTTCCAAAGGGAGAAATCGACGATTAACTTTGTATGTTTGTAAGGGTATTTTGAGTATTTTTAAAAAATATGCTCAGCTCAATGGCATATGATAGAACAATATGTAAAGTGGTAAACGTATTACGGAAAGTAACAAAGTCAATGGTATATTGTTGAACTGGAACAAACTCGTTAGCATAGGATAGGTTCTTCCATCACATAAATGTTGGTCATCGAGGTATAATTGCGATTTTGGCACCCTGTTACCGTGGGCCGCGACAAGAGGGGCCCAGTCGCCAGGAGCTTCAATGATAGGCCGGCCTATCGCCACGGACTATGCCGACAGGACCACTCTATCTGTCACGGTTTTTTTTATCTTGGTCCGTGATAGGTACTGCTTTTCATCACGGTCCCCGTTCCCCCGTTACTGATATGCTGTTCGTGATGGTCGGATCTATAGTAGTGGGGTATCGTCGTTGATTGGGGGCGAAGAGTCAATGTGTTTAGGGGCAATGTGGAGTGTAGGTGGGGGGGGGGCGATGAAGGGAGACAGTTGCCAAGGCGCAAACAGCCTTAGGTAGAGAAATGGTAGCAAACAATGGTAAGGAGGAGGTTTGTTTGATTGGGATTGCACGTGGTGAAATCTTTATAACTGATAAAATGTGGAGAATAGTTTTTCCGTTGCGACGCATGGGCTATTTGCTAGTAAATATAGATTGATTTGTGTTTTATGGTACGTATTGTACTACTCGTATATACTACGATATGAACTATGTACTATGTAGTACTACGGAACATTGCGAATATCAATTTACCGATGATGAGTGCTGATGATTGACTGAAAGCTTATCATTTAGAAACGGGCCAGCACTGCAGACATCAGAGTTAGGAGGGTTGTCTCTTTACCCTAGCTTGTTTGCCTGTGCCACACGGCCCACACCTTCTCGTCTTTCCAGTCGGTCGACCTTTTTTTTTTTTTTTTTTTTGAGAATAGTCGGTCGACAATTTAAGAGGCTTACGCAAGATGATCATATCGATCGATCGGGTAACATGCATGAATGCAACATGCAACAGTACACATAATAACCCGAACCGGGCCACCCGGTCACGAGTCGCAACGAACAAAAATCCGGTGGCACATCGTGATCAGATCATCAAACACCGACGACCTAAAGCCTCATATAAAATGCCGCCGATCGATCAAGCGCTAGCTTGCAGCCTGCTTGCTCACAAAGGATACACAACTAATTAGCCACGTCGCCACCCACAATTTCATGGCGATCAAGGCCTCGGCGGCATGGCTCGTCATCCTCCTCCTTTTCCTGGCCGACAACGCTGCCGCCGCTGCGCCGGCCGGCGGCGGAGAGGTGATGGCGACGGCGGCGTGGCGGGGGAGAGTGGATGATTCGGTGGAGATTGAGCCGCTGCCGGCGGAGATAGACAGGGTCGTGATCCAAAGGCGCGTGTTGCAAGACAAACGGTATATCGCTCCGAGCGTGCTGAATCAGAACAACCAGGGCTGCATCCAGTCCTGCGTTTCGGGCAGCCAGTACAGTGTTCCGCCGCCCGGGTCGCACTGTGATCGTAGATTCTACAACCCGGGCTGTTGACTGCATGTATGCAGGTCTCTCTCTGCAACTATCGATCGATTTTCAGATACAACCCCGAAACCACTATATGTACAAGTAATTCTTCTTTTTCTTTTTTCGGATTTGATATTCGTCGACCATATCTTTTGAAGTGTTATTTGATGTTTGTGCTTAAGAAAGTTTGTGCCGTCTTCAGCAAATACTGGAGTACTACTATGTACTCTACTATGGTTGCTCCGTGGACCAAGAACTCATCAACAGTTTAATTTGGTGGGTTTTCTCCTGTCTGTCGGAGTCTCGATCGTAGTAGATATATAAATACCCGATCGAGAAGACACATCTCTGGTACGTACTGTGAGTGGTGACAAACGTCCAACAGCTAGCAACTGGGCAATGGTGCCGGGACGGCCATGCAGGTCACGGGCAGCTACGAGCCAAACTAAAGAACGGTGGCATTGGTGGGTAGGATACCATGGGAGACACGTTGCGTATTAATTAATCGAGGATTAGGCTTTGAGTTCTGTTGCCGGCAGTCGCAAACTAGTGTGGATCAAATTTGGTGTACTACTCACGGCGTCCAAAAATAAAAAAACCTACTTTTGGATTAAATATTTCTAGTCTAACGAATTTTAGTTTAGATTTATACCGTTCATATGATTTCTAGTCAAGAATAGCCTAGGGTGTATCATATCTTATCTTAAATACTTATATTTTATACGAAGGATCATGCATGGACGGGCACAATAGAGTGACATGAGTATTCATAAGAATAGCCAAGATTTTTAAAAGCAAATAGCTACATACACAATATAATCTATATGTCTATAAAAAGAGCTAAAAACTAAACCATACTCAATTGAAGAGGCCATATTAAAAAGAAAATAAGTAAAATATGTATTATACAATTAATAAGTGGTATTATATATGCCAATATTAAACTAATTGTCATAAAAAAAATTTAATCATTCATTCAAACTTTGAATACTCAAGCTCAAAATCATAGCCTTCCCCTGGGAAGGATTATATAAGAGATGCCAAATGAAAAATTTATGTCGTAAGTAACAAGAGTTATATTGGATTTTTATCTACATAAAAAAGAGAGATTGAAAAAAGATAAATAAATTATATGTTGTTTTGCAAACGACTTAACAGACAGCGGTGGTAGACAACGGGGGTAAGTAGTCTTACCATTATAGCACAGTTGGCACATATACATTTTAATTTTTTATGGACAAATTGATTATATTTGTAAGGACATACACTAATATGAATATAGCGTAACATATAACTCATTATACAACATATCTTATATACTCTTATGATGTAGAAGAAAATTTGTTTCAACGATTAAACATGCTCTAATATATAGTCCTGTATACAGGTAAACAGAAACACGTAGCAACATACATGCATGCATGCAAGGTGCCATGTGGCCTGGCTTTCCCAGCATCCGAACTAGCTATAGGATCAGATAACGCCGAAAGCCCGACGAGACAATTAACCAACGGCGCCCGGAGATGCACGTCTCTATTCGTATATGTACGTTCGCCCATGCACCTATACTACTACTAGTACAAGTGCATTACAGAACTACGGAGAAATATACTGACTCGTGCAGGCAGGAAGCGTAGGACTCCCGTCAATTCAACACCCAAGATCAAAATGGAGAGCAGCAAGGCTGCAATAGCCTTGCTTCTTCTCCTCACAGTCGTGGCCATGGCAGCAGGATCAGCAGCGCTGCTACCAGCTAGCAACAACTACACGGACGACGCGGCACCGGCGCTTAGCAACGCTTCGTGGGTGGAGGACGCCGTGGGGATCTTCCCAGCGGAGGCGCCGGCTGAGATGATGCTAGCGGCGGCGGCCAACGGCGTCGACCGTGAGGCGGTCGACCGGCGTGTCCTGGCAGGAGGCCGCCGTTACATACACCCGTCGGTGATGCCAACCATGGTGAGGTGCTTCCGCCCCAGATGCCAGGGGAAAGGAGGGTCCTACACAGGGAGGGGCGACCAATGCTACTATCATAACAGAGCATGTCGGAAGTAACCGTATGAGATTGATCCCTAGCTTTCTGCCTTTCTCTTGATTTGTTGGGTACATCATCTTCGTTGTAAGTTCTTGGTGATTCGGTGGTGGTGATGATCATGCATGGTGTGTGTGGTTTCAGTTGTGTGGCCCGTGTGTGGGCGTATAATGTTATTTCTAGCGATCGATGTATTTAGTTAGATTTGCATGTAACTGATTCCCGGTGTGGAAGCGAATAAAAGGAAAAAGAACCACGGAAATCTGCCAGCATTCGGCAACGCCAAACATTTGTTTTGCATCTCTCTGGTTTTGCTATGTTCTTAATTTCGTCAGGTTACTGTACCGTGTACCAAAAGGTTCATCTAGCCACAAGTTCAGAGTTTCAGACCAACTGAGCAAGTGCGTGATCCTGTAGGGCTGACAATTGGTATCTAAGGCTCTATGTACCCGTTCTGCAGGTTGATCAATGATGTCCATGAGGGGTCTATATCATGTCTCTTTACTCAGCTGCGAAGAAGCGCACTACTAAAAATCGATTTTTGAAAACACCCATACGTGAAAAGATTTAAAAGATGCGAATAATAGACAAATATATGGAAATCCATTTGCAAAAAAGGCTCTTAAGAGGCCCGCCTGCAAGAATGTAACAACCCGCCATTTTCAAAACCGTGCAGTCCAACCTATTGGATGGACAACCTACTTACAAATACTACCCCACTTATACTTTCATCCTCATTTCGTGTAAAAAGGTTAACCTGTAAGTTAAATGGTTAGAGAAACAAGGCCTTATATGTTGGCTCCGCTTTTGCTAAACGAGCAAGGTGGTACTAATTAAGTGCATACCGCACACATAGGCCATATGGACCTCATCCTTATTGTACCAGAATGTAATAAAGTCTGTCCGTCTCAAAATAAAATCTCGCTCTCTCTCTCAAATCCCGCCTTGCTCAGGGTAGTCTCTCTTGCTCTCGCTCTTCGCCGGCTGCTAGGGAGCGGCGGTACGGTGCAGGGGAGGGGGGATGGAGGAGGGCAGCGGAGGTGATGGGGCGGCGGAGAACCTTGAGACGCCCCTGAGCACGAGATCCAGCGGCATGGTGGGCGGAGGCGGCTCGTGACGGTGATGGCTTGGCGATAACGACTCGGAGGTGGAGTGGGATTGTTTGGGATTTTTTTTGTCGGTTTAGCCTTCTATGCAAAATTCCATCTTCTCATAAAGACTCTAGCCCACCTGCAAAACTGGGTATTTGTACGAACCAACTGTCGCAGGTGGTGCCCGTCTATGAAGAGACTTTAGGCCCATTTGTAAAAACCTCGTGGTAACGAAAGCAGCTGCAGTGGCAAAAGTAGTTGCGCAAATGGCAGGGGCAACAACTTGGCAGGTGGCGGCGCGGACACCGGCCATATGCCACTCGTTGTGGTGTTGAAAGATGTCGGCATAGTCGTGCAGCTGCCAGCACGATGGGGTAAGGCTAATGCGCGTTTGACCGTGCGCTTGGGAGCCTGCGTGGCGGTTGGCGATCCTCTTCTTCTATGTATGCACAACATGTGCATCCCCCTGCTGGTCGCCCTCTCTCTAGGTATTTGTGCGGCATGCAGGGTCCCCACTCACCTGGTCTCCTCTTTTCCCTTCCAAACCAGTGCACATCAATCCTATGTTACATATTTGTATAATTTTTTTAATGTACTATTCTAGTGGTATTTATCTTATTTATGTAAACTTTTGGTTATATAAATTTGAGTTGTACAAATTTTGAGTTTACAAACATTGGTTATGTAAATATTAGATGTGTACACGAGGCCAAAAAAGCCTTTTGCGGGCAGCCAGTAACAGTCTTTGCAAGCGGGCACCCCCACCGCCTACAAAGGATTTTTCTAGGTGGTGGATGGGGTGCACCATTTTCAAAAATAATTTTCGATGAAAAAACAAATTCAAAAAAACCTTAGAAATTCCAAAAAATATCCCAAAAATCAGAAAAAAAAATTCCTTCGCCGATGCTGGCTTCAGCTCTTTGTCAACGTCTGGGATTACCGTTGGCATCGCCGCTCCCAGCCTCCAGCCTCACCGCCTGAGATCATCGTTGTTGTCGTTAACTTTAATGTCTCGTTAAGGTGACGAGCTCAAACAAGCTGAGCTGGTTCATTATCCACTCCTACTCATGACGATGATTTAAAGAATCCATAATTGATGATTCGAGGTGAAACTGTCCTAGTGACATTGCATAGCAGTTCGAGCATATGGGTCTGAGGAGAGGCGCCCCATTGTCGACGTCTCAATATAGGGGCCCCAACAAAAATATAAAATCGATGACGATGACCATAAACGCATCAAGGAGCAAAGCAAAAACACATGTTGGAAAGGTAAGGAGAGGCAGAGGGTGAATGAGGGTGTTTTTTGTCTGATGGTATGATCTGACTTTCTCGCTTGGAGTTGCTCTTGTAAATTTCCAATGCGCTAGTTCTAAGGGATTTGGGTAGGTCATAAAACAGTTTTAACTTATTTTGTATAAATATTTCAAATTTATAGTGTAGTTTTGGTTGTTAGGTTGTTGTGAAACCTGCCCATCTAATTTTAATCTCTTTGGGTGTTGATTTTCACATTATTCATGGTAGGCGATATACCTATCGACAACGAGACGTCTATGTGATTTTATTAATTCTAAATATGCTAACGTTAGTTTCAAGATATGTCGATATAGTCTTTGAAAGTTGTTGGGATTAGTTGTGCGTGTATGTTTTTGTGTTTTATGGTCGAGAACTTGAGAGTGTGGGCCCATATGTGAGAGGATGCCTCCGTAACATGTTTTTAAGTAATAAAGTAAAATTTACAATGTAAAATATTTAACTGGCTGTGTTTAATAAAGAAATAATAATTTTCTCTGTCTCAAAATATATCAACCTAGGAGGCGATGTGACCTCCCCTAAAACAATGTATCTTGACATAACCCCCTAAACAATATATCATTGTCATAGGAGAAGTAATATTCTTTTCTAGGTTGCTATGTTTTGTGAGGAAGGAAATATATGATAGATACAAGTCCCTCTAAACAAACCATCTCGATCGTGAACCATCCATCAGTCAACCACGGGATCATCTTTCAGTAGTTACGTGCTCTAATGGAGACGAGGCTCTCAACGTAATGGAGGACGTCGCGTATAATCCGATCCGGACCGCGGTTGTTATGCCTGAACTCGCAAGTCTGACTCTGCAGATCAACAGCTTTCACTTGGGGCTCACTCTGCTCGTCGTAGACGAATAGCTCCTCGCGGAAGAGAGCCAAAACCTTGTTGATCTCGCCCCCACCGACGGCGAACGGGACGAAGCTGCGCAAGTGAGTAGAGTGCCAAGCAACCATAGGAGGCACTCGGCAGCGCGGCGACCAATTCGGGCTCGCCGAGGGGCCCTCGACCGCGGCCGTCCAGACGTCGTAAGTCTGATCAGCCGCTCCATCCTCACCGTTGTGGCGGACGTAGCACAGCTCGCCGTCGATTTCTGTCACGTAGTCGTTGCAGGAGCATTTGGGAGTGGAGACTGGTGGACACGGAAAATTTGTCGCTCTCGCCGTCCTTGCGGAAGAAGAACCTGCTGACCACGTACCTGTTTCGCCACGGATCGTAGCCGATCGCCACGGTTGGTTCCATAAACCGTGTAGAATAATCGGGGTAGTTACCTGGTGGAAGCGACACGAATTCCTTGGTTGATGGGTTGCATACGAACACAATTCCCGATTGGGTCTCGCCGGCGACAAGGCCGTCACAGTGGGTGGTATGGCAAGCGAGACCTCTTGGACATGAGTCACATGACTCCTCTGGAATTGACTTGTCGTGTAACAGATCTGTCTCGGCTGTGACCGTCGACTCTCCCTCTGATCCCTGGCCTAACCTGAGTCGGTGGAAGCTTGCAATATACTCGGGGGGGTCGTCGACGTGGTAAGGATAATCCCAATACTCGTCGTCCGTGTAGGCGACGGCGAGCAAGGACGATGACGACGGCCTCGCGCGGGTAAGCTCGAGGTGGCGGCGGACAAAGGCAGGGTCGTCGATGGCGGCGCGCCACGAGCGGCAGACGGCCTTCAAGCGCACGAGGGATTTCACCGGGAGGTTCACCAAGATGTGGGAGAAGAGCACGTCGATTGGGACGGCGGCGGCGGCCGCCGGTGACGCGGGAGTCGGATTGATCCGGCGTTGTTTGTTGGGGCGGCGGCACGTCTGATGACTTTCCATGCTAGCTGTAGCTAATCTGCATGGGTTCGTTTTCCTACGCGCAAATATATATATCGTATCGTATCGTATCATACCTGGAATCCTGGAATTTAACAAGAAGGTTGTGATGCGGTTTGCAGCTCGAATTCTGGGAGCCACTGGTTACGGATAAAAGAAGTCTTTCAAACATGCTTTGCTGTATATAAATCCGTTTTGTTTTGCAACGATACGTAGATTAAAAGAATCATCTTACACTATACAATCCTAGGCATAAAGATAAGTTTATACTTTCTATTACTAGTACGGGATATGACTTATCCTATTACGGGATGTGACTTATCCTATTACTATGAATCTGGACTGTCTACATTTATAGTGATAGAATGTATCACGTCGTATTCGTATTTTGAGACGGAGATAGTACAATCTCTCTAAAAAGATTAGATCTGCAAAATAGTCAGGTCTGTACAACATAATCAGTTCGAGGGGATATATATGCCTGAAAACTAACTATCGGTATACCAATCAGTTTGTGGGAAGGCTCCACAATCCGCAGGACATCTGCACAGCCTTGCCTTAAATTGAGGCAACAAAAACGTGCATTTGCAGTCTTGCAGATCGATCACACAATGGGAAACCGCACGCGGCACAAGAACCTTTCGACGACCCACGCGGCAGAAACACCGCGAGATCAATCCGGCGACGACGACCACATAACTGACATTGCCGGCGAGCTGTGCTACGCCCACAAGAATGAACATACTTGGGACAAAAAGACCTACGATGTCTGGGTTGCGGCGGTGGATGACGACGACCCCGTGGCGGCTCCAGAGTGGTCGCTGCGATGGCGAGTAGATCTGGACCTCTGTGGCCTTGCTACCGGCAAACAACGATGGTTCCACAACTTAGTCCCAACTGCCGACGGTGAGGACGTGGCGATGTTTATGGCCATGCTGTGCAATGACAAGCGCAGGTACGTGTGGACGTGGAGCAAACCCATGGTGAAAATTGCAAATCACGTGCAAGGAAGCCGGTACAATTGTGAACCGACTCCGACTATACACCATGTCATCCGTTATGTCGAGAGCCTTGTCTCGATTAGATCATGTAACTACGGAGTTATTATCATGGAACCCAGTGTGCATGGTTGTATAGAAGCATCTAGTATGCAGGTTGAGGGATGCTGAGAAATACATGCGGCTAGAAAAATAATATGGAGTTGTCTATCATCAAACAACAATATTAATATATATGGGCCTGGCTATGTAATTCTTCAAGGCTTTGGGGTGCTCATAACATTTGTTTTTTCAGACGGACAGGACTAGGCGTCGGACGTCCGATTTTAGAAAAAAAATGTGTGGAACCAATTACATCGTGTATTTTCTAATAAATATTTACAATAATATTGTATATGATTATATTCCAACAAAAAAGAAATATGTCAAGATTGTTTTACCACATCAGAAAAATTGCTTCCTCCTTTGACAACCCATATAATAACATAATTCAGAATATAACTTTATAAAAACTCACTGCAACATCAATAATCACTATGAAACATTGAATCACATAATACTTGCCGAATCATTTATATATTGGGAGAATAGCCAATTTGGTCCTTTAAGTTTTACTCTAGGGTCAATTTAGTCCATGACGTTTCAAATGGTCCAAATAAGTCCTTAAAATTAATCTTTTGGCTCAATACAGTCCTTGGACCCACCAAAACCACCACATCGGCGTGCCACATCATCCACCATGCATGGTTAATAATCAAATGATCAATGTACCATTACATATTTACCATAATAAAAAAATAATTATAATGGGCTGACCAGATATTTCTATCATGTGTTTCATACGCCAACCGGCCGTCTTCAAAAGTACCAAAAGAGATTTGGCGTGGTAAAATTCAGAACAAGGTAGACCGTTGAATATTGGGTGATCTTGGGCTATCGTCTGAATTAAATATACATGACAAATATTTAACAGTATACGTATGAAAACTCTTTTACTCAATCACCTCAAGTTTCAACGCAAGGGTAGATTGGTCATTTAATTATTAACATTGCATGTGTGGATGACGTGGCAATGCCGATGTGGCGGTTTTGGTGGGTCCAAGGACTACATTGAGCCAAATGATAAATTTTAAGGACTTATTTGGACAATTTAAATGTCAGGGACTAAATTGACCCTAGAGCAAAACTTGGAGGACCATATTGACTATTCTCCCTTATATATTTCTAGATATTCGATTTATTGAAATATTTCTATATCATGCATGAAACATTGAGTTGTGACCACTGAAACATCACATAATACTTGCCGAAACATTTTCAAATAAACTATTGAAACATCGTCTTATATTTGTTGAGACATACAAATAACATTGTGTGCAACATTAAAAATATTCATTACAACTAAAAATAAATGTTGAAACATCAAGAAATACCATGTGCAACATTTGCAAATATAAAGTAGGGAAACATAATAAATATATTTATGAAACATCAAAATAACAGTGTGTGCAATTCTATAAATAGCCATTAAAAAAACAAAATATGTGCAACATAGATAATTTTAAGCTGAAACATTTCTCTCACACACGTGAAACATCTAATATTACTAGTTGAAACATATATTGTTTTTTAAAGAAATATAATCATGTGAGATTTTGTTGTAAAGATTTAATTGTAACGAATAATATGATGCAGTCAGATCATGGATCGAACTTGATGTTATGTAGTTAGAAACAAGTAATATCTAGTTAAATATGAGTTACATTGTAATTATCGTCCAAATTATACTATAGTTATATTTTTCCAAAATACAGTACACATGTAGACGTCCACAAACACGCACACTTACCCTATGAATACAGACACGTATACCCTATCCCTATGAATATTTTCAAAGACTAGGCCAGCATACCTTAAGATTGACGAAGTGACAACAGGCGTCTCGCTGTAAAATTTTCACTAAATCTATAAAATCCATAAAATTTTCTCAAATTTATATAGAATTTCATGATGGATCCCAGGCCGAGGGGTTCATGGTGCACAACTATGGAGAGGGCAGATACATTCGCCATCACCTCGAACTCTCCTACGTAGAAGGCCTTCCGTTCTAGTTATCCCCCACTACAACCTGCCTGATTGCAAGGTACGTGTAGGTATCGAGAGGTGAAGCAACATAGAACATATGTCAAGAGTTTCAAGGTACCAAATGAAAAATATAGCAACTAATGTGTACTGGCTTCGTCCATTTGGCGATTGGCTTTGTGATCTAATATTTTAGTTGCAGGATTAAAATAACGGCTTCAAACCCAATTTAGAACCTACACTTGAGTAAGTAAATCTCTCGAGGCTTCGTATATGACGTGCACATTTTTACGCAAAATATAAAGCGAGGCAGGACAAGATCAAATTAATGTTCGGAAGCCAAGGTGGGACAAGGCCAAATTACTGGTACATTATTCCATATCATCAACAATTCACTCTTAACAAAGTGTTCCACGACTCTTTAGTAGTTACGTGCTCTAATGGAAATGATGCTCTCGACATATGGCAAGACGTAGTGCATCGTGTCAGTCGGATCGCAAGTGTACCGGCTTCCGTCTGGCCGCTCGTACCGTAGCTCTGTCTGGGCGTCGATGACTTTCACAAAAGATTCGGTCCGCACGTCGTATATGAACAGCTCCCTGCTGAGCACGAAGAGCAACGTTGTCGTCTCATCCCCGCCGCCGAAGGAAACAACCGGCATAAAACCGTGCATACCGAGGTGGTCTGCCGGGTCATTCCGTAGATCCACATGGTATCGAAGCGACTATTCTGGCCTCACCTCGATGTCATCCGCCGCCACCCAGACGTCCAAGTTTTTTGGGCAAATTTGATCGTCGCGGTGGACGTAGTACAGCTGACCGGCGATGCCAATCATGTAGTCGCGGTCAAAAACGCCGGCAGTGCAGCCCGGAGGGGGATTGACCAAGTCGAAAGTCTCGTCTCGCAGGCTAAACTTGAGCAGCGCGTATGGCTCCAACTCGGCGAGGAACCAGTAGATTGCCCCGCTTCCCGTGCAGGCGGGTGTCCGGCCATTAGAATGGATGGGCCGGGGCGGGTCTCGTGTGGCCTCCCACCTGCCGCCGCCGAGCGTGAAGATTTCGTGCCCAATGTCGTAGTCCAGCGTCGCCATCCCGGCGTCCTCGTCGAACAGCTCGTCGTACTTGCGATAGAAGTACCTCGACACGTAGTACCTGTTGTGCCACGGATCGAAGCCGATCGCCGCCTGTGGGTCGGGTCCGTGATAGCTTTCTTCCTTGGCGTCGGGGCTCCCGAGCGGTAGCTCGACGACCTCACGTGTCGCCGGGTTGCACACGAACACCGGGCCGGTCTCATTGGCGATGGCCACGAGGCCGTCGCAGTGGGTTGGGAGGAACCTGCAGGCGATCTCGTTTCTGAAGGCTTTGTCAACCATCAGATCGGTCTCGGCTGTGTCGAGCCGGAGTCGGTGGATGTTGACGTCCTCGAAGAGGGCGTTTGGATCGTTGTATACGTCATCTTTGCTGGGGATGACGAGCAATGACGGTAGTGGCGGCCGGATCGCCGTACGGGACAGCTCGAGGTGGCGGCGGACGAAGGCAGGATCGTCGACGGCGGCGCGCCACGAGCGGCAGACGGCCTTGAAACGGAGGAGGGATTTCACTGGGAGCTTCAGGAAGACGTGGGAGAAGAGCACGTCGTTTGGGATGGCGGCGGCCGTGCCCGGAGGAGGCGTTATAGTCCGGCCGCGTTTGTGTGGGCGCGTGTTGGTTTCCATGGTGGGTGTCGATCGATCTGCGTGCTTTGCGCTTTTGCTTCCCCTTATGCCGTCATGCTAGGAATTTAAAGCCGGTCGGTTGTCCGTGTGCATGTGTACGTGGTGCGGACTGTATGTCGGCTGCCTTGATCAAACTGATTACTAGTCGGACAAGCAATTAAAGTGGTTATGTTATATATGAGCTATCATAGTGTCCGTATGTTGCAAGGGAAAAAGATAAACAATTAGCACAAACTACTATCCATCGATCAGGCATGGTGAACTCAAGGAGATGGAAAAATCACATTCATGCAAAATTTCAGACCCTACATGGAACAACTAATTTCAGGTACCCAAACCATTGAACAGAAAATGCAACTTAACAACACACTCAGTGCTAACTAAACGGGGTATAATTCATCAAACTTTAAGCATATGAATTATCATTTCTTTATTGAAATATGAACTATCAATCACTCCTAAAAAAGTTTGGCACGTATCAATGTCGATGTATTTATGACAAATTGACCGTATTGATCGAGTTATTGACAATAATGAAAAATTCGTAGTGTTTGCTTTACCTATTCTGCGGAAAGAGAGCAACCTAGCTCTTCTTGCACCCGTAGAGCCCAAGAAGCAGTCAGCATTGCGCGTGCCATCTCAGGTTCGTGTTGCTGCTCTTGATCGAAAGGCAATGGAGCGGAGCGGTCGATCCGGACTTTAATGAGCAAACATTGACGTGGGCCTCCTGTGTGCGAGCCGACATGGGCCTCCTGTCTGCTCATGCCCATCCCGATGTGTTTCCGATGTCTCATGTTTTCTCCTACTATCTCCATCTCAAAATATAACTACTTCTAGCTACAAACCTAAATAAAAAAATATGTCTAGGTTCATAACTTCAAGGAGTTGTATTTTGAGACGGAGGTAGTATCAATTAACACACTCTACGACGTATATAACGGACGAAAAACAAAGATTACAGAAAGATAACAAATTCATCTTTAACTTTTATATAATACTAGTAAATGTGTCCGTGCGTTCCAACGGGAGAAAACGAAATTTTCGCCATCTGACTAATATAACTCTCTAAATAATTTTTACATTTGTTTAAACTACTTAATAAACAATACATTCAATAATCATCATCATACAATGAAATGCCTCTAAAATTGAAAATGGATAAAAAAACAGACTTACTTCCTAGGCCGAGGGACCTACCATAGACTTATTCCGGCCTTAACTGTGCGGCCCACAACCATTTGCATGTGCGCGGCCGTTCTCGCACTCCTAGGGAGCAACCTAGGCCTAGGGCAGGAGAGCGGCCTGCGCGCCGCGCACCAGGGCCACTTCTCTGTTCGGGGGAGCCCAGCCGTCCGATCAGCTAGAGTTTCGATCGGACGGCCGGGCAGCGAGATCGG
>CM002482.1:9009388-9048324 GCA_000325765.3 Leersia perrieri | reverse complement strand
CGCGGATGAGCGGGGAAGCGCGGCGGCGAGGACGAGCGCCGACGGCGAGGTCACGCGGCGGCGAGGACAAGCGCGGCGGCAAGGGACTCCGGCGGCGAGAGGGACTCTGGTGGCGAGGGACTTCGACGGTGCTGGGGAGGGTGAGGTCGTTGACAATTGGGACCCATATTTTGGTGGAGTGGGTTGTAACCGAACAGATAGTGGCTACAATAGCTCCAAGCTGGAGAAGATTTTTTTTAAGAGGAGCTCATTTTTCTGGAGAGGAGCTCTCCCAAACAGCCTTTAGTCGTAACAAACCTAGTAAGTAATTACAATGTTTTTCGTCAATAAATCACCTAACAGACTCAAGTTGGTAGACGTAATAGTACTTGATCACCATTAATTGCTTGGCTGCCCTGATTCATCTATGCTTGTATGTTCGAAGCCTGGTTACACAATCTTTTCTCGGAATTTCATTGAAGCCGACTCGTGGCCTGGTTAGTGCCTTGGTCTTTCGAGTCAACTCAGTCAAGTGCTCTTCGCCTCTACAGCGTACTACATCTGGGCTGGGCTGGCAATACTTAGATAGACACGGACCGGGGAAAGCGCACATCGGACAGATGGTGGCACGGATCGGACACAGGCTTTGTTGGGTTGGACATTGTCGCTGGGAAGAGAACTCGCGCGGACTTGAAGCCCACGAAGTTTTACATAGAACCAGACAGATAAAATACACACCGAGGATTTGGGAACTAAATTGAATCGGAAGAATTGGAAAAAGGAGTGACGGACGACGGACGACGGACGAAAAAAGTTACGTACCATGGAAACATCCCTCTCTTTTATAATAGTAGAGAAGAGAAGAGATAGGTATAGATTTCCTGTACCCGGCCTTCCCCTGAAACCAAAGTTTGGTGGAATCGCTAAGCATCTGTCGATAGTTTTTCCTAAAAATCACTCTGTTTAACACCGTACGCTTCGGAACCCAGAACTAACTAATTCCTATTTCTATTCCATAATACTCCATAATCATATTGTAGTCTGCAGATATCATGTGCGTAAGTAGATTTTGCTTCGGTTTAGAGAATCCACATAATAGTTGGAGTGGTGACCGGTTGGTTTAGTTCCTTCTGAATCAAATAGAAAAGTCCACTCCAACACTGACTCTCCTGTTGCCGTGTATATATAGACTCGGCTGTAACGATCCCGTTTGCTTTGTTTTTTTTTTCTTTTTCAGGATGTGCCAGGTTATAATGGGACTTGTATATATATAGCACAAAAGTTCATAGGTCTTAAAGCTGTGTCACGCTCAAACTCCAACTATGCTCTTGCCGCGCGCGCGCCCGTGTTATCAGTGTGTTCGAGACTTATTATTGCTACGTACGTACTGGACATACGGCCGGACAGAGATCCGCGACTACGTGGCGGCGGCGAATTAAGGTTGGTCGGTTGCACTACGTACCATGGCTATCCCCAACGACCTGCTGATCTCCGAGGTGCTGGCACGGCTGCCGGTGAAATCCCTCCTGCGGTTCAGTTCCGTGTGCCGCTCATGGCGCGACGCCGTGTCGCCCGCCGCCACCTCGACCTCTCCTCCTCCCGTGCCGAGAGGACGCCGTCGGTTCTCGTCGTGCAAACACGCGTATAGGTCGACCCCGATCACGAGGCCGCGGCGCCGGAGGACGTGATCAGCTTCCACCGCGTCCGGCCGTCGCCAGGACGACGACACTCTACCGTCGTCGACGTCGAGTTGATGCAGGAATAGGCGCTGCAGTGCACGGACGCCACCCACATGAAAACCTCGCACTGCAACGGCATCGTCGCCGTCATCGTCAAGGTGGGGAAAATCTTCGTGTGCAAGTGAAACCCTGCCACCAGAGAGTTCTTCGTGCTACCGCCGGGAAGTCGTGGCACCTACGACCGCAACAGAGAGGAGGCGGCGACTCTTGGCTTTGATCCCATCACTGGCAGGTACGTGGTGGCTAGATGCCTCTACCGGCACTACGACTGCCACACCGACGAGAACTCCGGCGAGCAGTTTCTGCAGTACGACATCGTCCATGAGGTGTTCGTTCTCGGCGCGTCCGGCTCGGGCGGCTGGGAGATCACCGAGACGCCACCGTGCCCGATCGACGACGTCGTGCCGCCGGCATGTGCGCACGGCGCGTTCTACTGGGCCGCCAACGATCAATCCAACGAGGCCGAGAGGGAGCGACCCAACGCCCTTCTCCGGTGGTCGCGGCGGTGGCACGTTGACTTTGGCTACCCCGTTGACTGTGCCATCGTACGAGGACACGGCGCATACAATCTACCGATTCGACGATCGGAACAACGTCCTGGAGAAGGTGGTGGACGTGAACGAGGTGTACTGGCATCTTGTTGACCAGCTGGGCGGCGGCAATTACAGTAATTCCGAGCAATGTAGCCGCGAAGATTACGATTACCCTGTGCAATGTGGCAATGGCGGTAACTATGATTGTGAGCATTGTGGTGGCGGAGATTATGACTGTGAGCAATGCGGCGGTGGCGAGTATGATTCAAAGCAATGTGACATGGGTGATGACGACAAAGTCAATGCGACATTAGCCGAAAGCGATGATTATGTTGTCGAGCAAAGGGACAACGAAAACGAGTATGGTTTTGATTACGACATTGTCGACCAAAGGAATATGTAAACTATCACGGCGCCGATGCTACAGAATGGAAGGAGAACGGTTACATGTATCCAGTGGCGGAGCTTGGCCTATACTTTGGAGGGGGCCAATGTAAATATATTCATTGAAATAAAGATTATTTTTCTATTTTTTAAATGCTAAAAAGATGAAATTGAATGACTTCAATGTAATTTTTGGAAAGCTGGAGGGGGCCAGAACCCTCTTTTGCCTCAACTAACCTCTACCACCGCATGTATCACTGGGAGATACGGTACGGAAGATGGCAAAAGATAAAGGGTAGTCCTGCATTGCCTAAAATGCAGAGCCTCTCTATGTACGTGGAAAGTCTAGTGCGGATAAACTAGTACATAAATTTGTGTAGGAGTGCACTCATATTCGTGCAAAACATTTCGAATCACCTTAATCATTCGACACCAGTTTTTGGTATTTTACGACAATGATATGGATGCAACCTATTGTCTCGTGTAAAGATATATTGAATTGTTATTTTGTTTGGTAAATTTTATATAATTCCAATTTATCGTACGTATTTCAGCAAAATGTTTAGCAGTAAGCTAACCGCTCAACAAAAAGTTTTTTAATAAGATGAACGGGTGAAACGTGTGTCAAATATTTAGTGATAGAGGAAGTGGTGGGGGTTGGGGGTTACTGATCTGTTTTGTTGGGGGAGGCCTAGCCCCTCCAGACCCCTGGCTTCGTCGACCTTGTTAAATACTCCCTCCGTCTTTAGATGTCATTTTGGGCTTTTTAACAGTACATGTGGGCCAGCACATCAACAGCAATGACCCGTGATTTCGGGAGAATGAAAAAAAAATCCAGCCTTATCCTTTGCTCGATCCTCTCTCAATCGATTCCTCTCGATCCTTCCTCCGCTCGTCTGCTTCTTCCCCACCTCGACCCACGATTCTTCTCTCCTGCGCAGCGCCGCAATCTTCTTCGATTTCCCATCCTCCTCCTCATGTTTAGCAGCAGAGAGAACCAAAGGGACAAGGCCGGCGATGGCAAGCACCCAAGGGGCGGCGGCGAGCACCCTAGGGGCGGCGACGGAGAGCACCCTAGGGGTGCCGGCGTGGACCGTAGCGGTGCCGGGCACTCTTGGGGAGCCGGCGGCAGGGACCCCGATGCCCCCCTCCCCTGTTGGTCGCCAGTGCGGCGCCGAGACGCCGTCGGACTGGGGGATCTGCATCTCCACCGCCGGGTGGGGGAACTAATCCCGCTAGGCAATTGCTTGTCGCCAACCTCGCCGGAACCTTCTGGATGCCGTGCCACAGCCCCATTGCCGATTCGATCTACACCACCACCGGCCAGGAGGCTCCGTGCCTCCCGCGTCCAGCCCGCCCCATCAACTCTACTGATCAACAAGCTCCCTCAAGTCTTCACGGACGCCGGCGGCTTTGTCGGCTTGACCGCCGAGAGGACAAGGCCCTACCCTTACTTAGCCTTTGTGGTCGACACCAACTCCTGGGAGGCGGAGGCGGCAAATCCCCTATGGGGGCGACGGTGACGAATCCCCTATGGGGCGACGTCGGCGAGAGGTTGCAACAAGGGCATATTAGTCATTTGTGCTTAGTCTTATTTTGGCTCTCAGATCCAGAATGACCACTATTCTGGGAACAGATGGAGTATTGCTTATTTAATTAAACTTTTAGCCTGGGTATTGATCTGTTAATTCTAAACATCCCACTGCAACGGCCTCGTCGCCGTCGCCGTCAAGGTAGGAAAGGTATTCGTGTGCAACCCTGCCACGAGGGAGTTCTTCGTGCTACCACCGGGAAGCCGAATCCACCACTACCACCTGAACCAGGAGACGGCGTCTCTCGGGTTCGATCCCTTCACCGACACGTACGTGTTGGCCAGGTGGTTGTATTCCCGCTACGACCTCTACACCGATTTCTTCACTGGCGAGCAGTTTCTCGACTACGAAATCCACCACGAGGTGTTCACTCTCGGCGCGTCCGGCTCCGGCGACTGGGAAACCACCGAGACGTCGCCGTGTCCGATACACGAGTCGATGCTGCCGGCCTGCGTGCGCGGCGCGTTCTACTGGGCCGCGAATGATCAGTCCGACGAGGCCGAGAGGAGGTTCCCCAATTCGCTGCTCCGGTACGACATACACGACGGGGAGTTCGCCGTCGTCTCGCTGCCGTCGTGCTACGCGTTCATGGTCGGCGACGGCGGCGACTCGCTGACGGATCTACACGGGGAGCTCTGCTACGCGCGGCCCAACACCGAGACGGCCTTCGATTTCTGGGTGCTGGAGGCCGATGAAAATGAGGAGGAATTCAGGTGGTCGCTTCGGTGGCATCTCAACCTTGGCGTCCCCATTGGCATCATCGTGCCGCTCTCCGTGGAACGCGATGGCACGCTGATTATTTACGAGGAGGGTCTCATCTGCCGACTCGACGAAGGGAGAAACGTTGTGGAGAGGGAAGTGGACGTGGAAGAGGTGTACTGGGATCTGGTCGGCCAATGGGGCATCGACAAATACGATTATCCCAAGAATTGTGGCAACGGCGGTGCCTATGATTGTCGGCTATATGACGGCGGCGGCGGTGGTGGCGGCAATATCAATGTTGACGAACTGGTGATGGCGTTGAGGAATGGGACGATGGAAGCGGCAATGATTATGAGCAATATGGCGACGACGAAGATGTTGATTGTGAGCAATACGGTGGCGGCGGCGGCGAGTACGATTTGGAGGAATGTGGCATGGACGACGACGATGGTGACACATTCATAGATACAATCGGCGCAAGCGATGATTATGGTGTCGAACAACGGGACGACGAAAGCGATTACATGTCCGATTACGATGAAGGCAAGGAATGGGACGAAGACGATCCTGCATTGCCTAAATTGCGAAGCCTCTTCGCGTACGTGGAAAGTCTGGTGAAGATAAACTAGCGTAATTTTAACTTATCTCATATGAAAATATATTCTAGTGTACTTCTATGAGGAAGTGTTGCTTGAAGTTTTATTTGCCAAATTTAATAATACTACATGGAACAGTACTAAATTCTATGAGGAAGTGTAAAAGGATTTCTCTCAAATCAACCACCCACAGGCCACAACCCCCCACCCTCTCAGGCTCTCAGCACTGTTCAGCGCGGCTGTTTTGTTGTGCCTCCTCCAACGTGGCCCAACCAACCTAAAATCACATATTCACACTAGCAGTTTCGTCTATCTCGGCCGGTCGGCCCAACCTACCTTAAATCTTGGCTCGTTTATTCAGCTGGAGTACCACATAAGCTCTACATTTTTTGGATTCAAAATGCGTCACAAAAAACAAGTATTCCTTTTTTTATGTTGTATACATATAATGATCCCTACACATAATTATTAGTGTATAAACTTTATTAATAATTTTTGTGTCTATACTTGCTTTAATATTGAAAAATATCCACATAGTGCGAATTCAAAAGGTGGGACCGGTCACAATATGTGCGCACTCTTAAGATATTTAATATAATCCTTTATGAACTTTATTCAAAACGTGTTACGTCCATACATGTTAGGATGGATATCTTATTTCTGACCAAATTTCCCAGAGGAAGTTGGTACAAAATTCCCAGATATTTAACATAAATCCCAAATCTTGCTACCTTATGTGCAATCTTGCTATGAGAAATTGAATTTAGAAAAAAAAACATTTTTATTTGAAGTTGTTTAACTCAATTAATTTGAAGACAGCTGATTCAACGTGAAATTACGGGGCAATAATATCCGGGGAGGACTTGCATGGTAAAATATCACGAGATACCGACGATATCTTGTCTATTAATCCGTGTTCAATACTAGATTATTGTTAATGCTTTGGATAAAGTGTAGATTTATCATAGGAAGCAATTGATGCATATAATGGTAGGATGAGTTGCTCTTCAACTGTTGGATTTCGATCGAACAATACAAACTGCTTTTGTAAAGGAATAAATATATGAATATGTAATGTATGGATAAATTACTCCTCTACCATTTTGATCAAACAGTACAGATAAATTTTGTGAAGTCTATAAATAACTAGCCCTGGTGCTAAACAATTAACACCGTGTCCCAACTAACTCCGTGTAAAACTTCGAAAACTCCACTACTGGCAGCCTTTGAGTACCGCCTCGTCATCTTCTTCTTGTGTAGCTTCGCAAGCTCGAATGCTGCCAGCCTTTGAGCATCGCCCCTGTTAGTGAAATCCCGCACATCTTGCTTTCCTTTTAGGCGGTTCCAATCCTTCCCAATTCTCCCGATATCAGTTGCTATAAATTGGTAGAGGCTGAGCTTGGGTTGGGCCTATATATGTATAATCATCTCCTAAGATCAATACATGCATGAGATATTCTGCTATCATGGTATTAGTTGCCATCACCGATTCTACCACTTCCACTAATTTCTAATCTTCCACCTAACGCCGCTGGCCTCCTTCATGGCACGATGGCTTCGATCCCCCCTCCACACCCGCAGCGCTTCATGCCGCCCTGGAGTACCTCGTCACCGCAGTCGACGATGCCATCCACGCATCCCTCTAGATAATCGACTCCACGACGTCCGCTGACGATGTTGCCGCTACCAACGACGTCGTCGCCAAGACTGCCGCTGCGACTGCCTCTGCTGTCGTCTAGCGTTCACCAAACTCGTCACCACGATCGATGCCTCAACATCTACCTCGGTGTTGATGTGAAATTTGACTTCCACGTGTACTACGCTAGGCCTAGAAAATTTGCTTTACTCCTGAGTGCAAGTCCTTGAAAATGGGTTCTGAGCGTGCCATGATTTAATCCTGCAATCAACAAGAATAACAAACTTAAATTAGATCGGGTTCGTTATCGGCCACTGGGCCGATAACTAGATCGGACCGGCTGTAATAAAGATATAAACTTATCAATATTTAAATTCTGTTATAGGCAAATCTAGTAGGTCGGACCTAACCGTTGCAGCACTAAATCGCCTTTAACGTGATTAAATATCTTACATTCATATTTTAAAAGTATTTAGCCGATACAAGTAAAAGAAAGCAAAAGATAACCTATCGGCTGAAACCCCGATAGAACCGTATATGCTTTTAACCAATACATCCAAACCGATTATTTCTAAACTTGGTCCGAAGGATAGAGCGGGGCCGAGACAGCTTGAACCAAGATTATCGTTAACTAATCTAGACAAACCGATGAAAAGCATATACGATGGTAGATATATCGTGTCGTATAAAGCATTGCCATGACGTGTTATTATCAGAAGCAACCCGATCAGAATATTGGACTGAACCAAGAAAGTCCCAATCGGCATCTCGTTTAGAATATTGGACTTAACCAAGAAAGTCTTAAACAAAACGATCTAGTGCAAACACATCATGATTGATCTAAAATCTAACGATATATATGATACACGACATACAGATCAGCATCTAAAGCGATAACCGATTGGCATGAAGTTTGACGAGATCTTACCAACTGCCATAGTTCGAACCAAATCGATGCCGCACGACTCGAGAGCTCAATCCGTCGAAACCTAGCAAAAAGCTAGGGTGGCGATGTGCCGAAAGTTGTATTGATAGTCCCTTACAGGTACCCGGGCTTACAATATTTATACCCATGGGTATTCGACTCCGACTCATACACGATTCGATCGACTCAACGTATGCGATCGGTTTACAAAAGGAAACTGGACTCCCTAATTTACAAAACTAGGACTCCGAATCTATTGCGAAAGGAAAACATCTAAACTCCCTAATCTAGATACAATCGGTTTCCAATCATGGAACCCGAACCGTACTGCATCTGGGTTGTGGCACCGTCTCTAGTGTTGACGTTATCTTCATTGGCATCACTATCGGTTTCAACCATCATCGGCTTCAACATAGCTTTCCAACCCGATGCAATATCCATCCCAATGAAAATCCTCAACTTAACTTCATTGTCCAAAATCTGGTGTTAACACATGCCCCCCGATTCCGAAGTACTTGGAAAATGCTTCGGAATATCATCACAAGTTTGATTTTAGTCCTCAAGCCCATCTACTCCGCAGCCCATCACCACACACGAGGATGGCGCCTCGATTCTCGGAGCAATCATCATCATGGGGTAAAAATCCCTTTTTACCGCAACCCCTCATCTTCTCCGCTCCATTCTTCCCGAAGTCTCCTCTTTCTCATCTCTTACCTCGGCGAGTACTCCGGCGAACATCCACGCGAACCTGATGGCGTCCTTCAACTCCGTTCCCAAGGTAAGCTTTCTCTTCTCACTTCCATTTTATATTGTAGATTCATTTTCCCCTCCTTTCTGGCTCTGTAGACGCTTGTTTTCGCTGTTCGTGTTCTTCATGTTCCTTGCTATAAGATTTTCACCGGATTTTAGGCCTGATTTTCCTCCCGTTTTGATCTTGATTTTCTTTTAGGCCCTAAAGAACCAGATCTTGATTCCCCGATCCGATGTATCAGATACATTCTTCCTGGGTTTGATGGGTGATGCGGACCCGACAGTTTTTATCAACGCGGAAACCAATCAGGTTCCGTTCAAGACATCAGTCATTGACATAACAGATTGGAAGAATACTCTCTGTTCTTGGCCATCCACCATGCCCAAGATTGAACCCTGGTGGAATGAATGGTTCAATCGGGTACAGAAAGCTTATCGCACATACTGGGGTCAAATCGGCATCGAGCAATGCCTGGACTTATCAACTGTCGATTACGAGAAAGATGAGCCGATTCTGATAGCTGCCCCTTATTTCTGGTCCAACAGCTTGAATGCCTTTCTGTTTGGAAACGGCCCGATGACGCCAACCTTGCTTGACGTCAAGATGATCACCGGTCTGAAAATCTCTTCTCCTGTCAATTTGGTCGAGCTCAAGAACGACATCGTCCACCATCGGATTGATACTGGTAGTAAAGGCTGGTCTGGCTACATGGCCATTCATATGAAGACCGGGAAAGTCGACCGGCGAGATCATGTCGCTTTTTTGATGATGTGGCTAGAACACTTGTGCCCCCACCGGCAATTATTAGCTGCTAGCAAAGCAATTAGCCGATAACCAAGACATCTCTTTAGGTTGTATTTTGCTGGGTGAAACTTATCGGATGATGAACGATACATCCGTTAAGTTGATCAAGAATGAAGCCATCACTACTGGTGGTCCCTGGTGGTTCGTCTAGATGTTTTTATATCTATATTTCTAAAAAATACATGAATGGCCAGCTCTAAAAGACATCAGCTACTACAGGGATCAATACCAGGTGGCAACCCACATAGAGCAGCTTATTGCTAAAGGTACCTATGACGAAGAGACCGATTACACCACACGCTGATGCACCTCCATTGGCGAAGCACTTCGCATGTTCCCAGGTCATGCCACGAGTAAGAAACACACATCTGAATGGTTTCAACTCTTCTACATTGGCCTGAACGACGACAATGAAGTTTGGTATGCTTATGGCGATCTTGTCAAGGATTTTGAGAACCCGTCGGATATATCCTTGATTACCCCTTTTGAATCCGATACAAGTGCCAAAAATTTTCTTGCCTGCATTTGTCCAAGTCTTCTTCCATCGGGAATTGCATCGGGTCGCAAAAGTCACTTGTTGACTTATGAGATCACCTGTCAATAGCTGCTCGTCAGCTTGGGTTCGGCCAACTTCCCCCAAGATTAACTCTCACCGAACAGATAAAATCTAGGGAAGCCGTTACATCAGGCTTGCACTACAACCGAATTCTGAATATCGCCATTCCTCCTCTAGCCCAAATCAACACGATCGAGTTGAAATCATCTTCTTCAGCTGCATGGGACAATTTCTAGGATGAATGGAACGATCATCTCTTCAACGAGAAAGTTTCCAAGTACAGCCTTCAATTCCATCCCAAATTCAAACTCAACGAGGTAATCTCAACCCCGCTTTGTATATCAACTATTAAACTTCGCAAATCATCTAACTACCCATTTATTTTTAGAATGACATATCAACTCCAGCTCCAAACGCAAGCCAATCTGGCAGGAACATCAAGTACGCCGATGCAATGTCATCGCCAATCTTCTCTGCAACCGCTCTGACCGCAGAGTCTTACATGGCAGGTCTCCCAAGATTGCTGATCAAGAAAACAGCCACCAAGCGTAAGGCTCTCGCCTCTGCCCCCATTTCAACATCAAAGGCAGAAACTCAAAAGAAGAAGAAAAGGATGGCATCAATGCCAGATCCATCACCAGACTCGGAGGACATCGAGCAAGATATTGATGCTGCAGCGGCAACCATTGATGATGTAAACATCGCTCCTTCTCCACAAAGAACTACTGTCGAACATCAATCACCAGCCTCTCCTCCACGTTAGCCATCGGCTTGTCCACTTCATCAGCCATCGGCTTCACCAGGTCACAGGACATCGTCTTCACCTCCTCCTCAACCTGCTCAAGGTCCAACAGTTTCTCCAATCCGGCAGCCTACATCGATAATTACATCCCCTGGGCGATCGGTAAATATTACACCTATACCCATTTTTTCTCCTTATTACCGATCCATATTAATTTGTTTTGTCTTCAGCAACCACAATCACCGACCCAATCCGGCAATACCCTCATCGTCGAGACCTCTTCACATTAGATTAACTTAGAGGTAATTACCGCAATTTTATCGTCTTAAACTGTTAAATCCGGTACACTACTGACTCAAATTTGCAGGACGATTTTGGCTTCAACATCCACGAATTCGTGACTGATGAGACACTTGATATAGCTAATCGGCTCGAGGTCCCAATTGATACACTAGAGGCCGACATCGGAGCAGTTAAATCAAGAATCTACGATATACAAGATCAACTCGATACCGATCTGGCAAAAACCCTTGTCTCTGCGGCCCATCTTGATGCTAATCAAATTCCAATTGCCAGATCACGCCAGCAGATGCTAGATCGGCAAAACTTCATCAACCAACAAGCTAATTGGGAATCGGCTAAACTGGCGGCTCAAAACGAGAAAAATTTATATGACTCCACTCTGGCTGCCCTTCCCTCCATGCAAAACAATCTTGAAAACTTGAAGAAGCATGAAGCCGACCTAGTTGCTCTTCTTGCCAAGGTTAGAGGAGATATCTAGAAGGCTGAACAAAACATTGCCAACCACCCTACTGCCATAGCCGCTTGCAAGGAGAAGGTGAGAGCTGCCATCGTCCACGCACAAGAATTAAAGAAAAACTTGAAGCCTGTACCCAGAAGCAATGCTGCTGATGCCGCCGTTATTGACGAAGCCGATCTCATCCGTATCCGCGCCATCGAAGCCATCAAGAATCTTCTAAACTAATGATTGGCTTGTAACAAAACTCATTGCTCAAACACTCGTGGTAATAAAATTTGAATTGGTTTGCGTACCGACAACTCAAAACACCAATGTAAATATTTGAATCGGCTCTATTGCAGATTATGATAGCGTAGTATCCCTTCTTTTGTTTTTGTTTTGTTCTTAGGGCGATAGTTTATACCAGCCATCTAAAGGCGATGCATCAATGTACATCGGCTGTTACGCAATCGGCTAGCCAACCGATCAAGTGTTTATCCAAACGCTAGGGTAATATCTTTTCAAATATTTTCCATTAAGCGCTCTTCCAAAAACTTCTCAATTCAATCCTTAAAGTAGATAAGCGTTACCAGGCACAACACGATGAACCTTAAAAGGCCCTTCCCAATTAGGAGACCATTTTCCAAACCGATTATCACGTGATCCAATTGGCAGAATCAATTTCCACACCAAGTCTCCAGCCTCAAAAGATTTCGACACAACTTTTTTGTTATAATACCTAGCAACCCTCGCTTTAGTCTGTTTAATCTTTTCCAACGTTTTCAATCGGATTTGAGTCAAATCTTCTAACTCATCAACCATTAAATTATAATACTCATCGGCTGTCAACTGATCCTGTAATCCAATTCTTCTCGAACCGATGTTGGTCTCCCATCCTGACCATAAACTAATTGATAAGGAGGTACTTTAATCTATCCATGGCAAGACATCCGATAAGCCCACAATGATTCCGATAGCGTTGAATGCCATTTTCTAGGCTGTTCACTAATCTTTCTTTTGATCAACTTAATCAAACTTTTATTCGATGCTTCTGCTTGCCCATTGGCCTGAGCATAATATGGTGATGAATTTAATAACTTGATGCCCATACTTCCTGCAAACTGAACAAACTCATCCGATACAAAAATTGAGCCTTGATCAGTAGTTATAGTCTGTGGGATGCCAAACCGACATATAATGTGCTCCTTAACAAAATTTATAGCATCAGCTGAAGTAACTTTCTTCAACGGAATGGCTTCAACCCACTTAGTGAAATAATCGGTTGCTACTAGAATAAACTTATGTCCTTTACTCGATGCTGGATATATCTGACCGATCATGTCAATCCCCCAACCCCGAAACAGCCATGGTTTGATGATGGGATTCATATCCGATGCATTTGCTCGTTGAACTACTCCAAACTTTTGACAATCTTGACAACCCTTATAGTATCTGAAGCAATCTTCCAACATTAAAAGCCAAAAATATCCAGGCCTTCTAAGTAACCATTTCATCTTGTAAGCCGATTGATGTGTACCACAAATTCCTTCATGTACTTCACACATAACAACTTTTGCTTCTTCCAAACTTACACATTTAAGGAGAACACCATCAATCGTCCGATAATATAGATCATCATCCAATAACACATATTTCAAAGCATGATAGTTTAATCTCTTAATAGCCGATTGCGATGGATTTTTCAAGTAATTATAAATTTCATACCTCCAATCATCTTTTCCCATCGGCATATCGGTCTTAATCGGCTCATCGCTTTCAAATTCATCACTATCATCCATCAGATCCTTCATAGCTAATTCTTCATATTCGATGGTCTTGAAACTAGAAGCAACCTGGGCTAAATCATTTGCCTCCAAATTCTGCTCTCTAGGGATATGCATTAATGAGACAATTTTAAATCTCTCCATCAGATTCAAACATTTATCATAATAAACTTTTAAATTATCATCTTTGCATTCGAATTCCCCAGATAATTGCTTGATAACCAATAATGAATCACCCATTATCTTTATGGCATCGGCTTCAACTTCATGCAATAATTCCATCCCCTTTAATACTGCTTCATACTCGGCTTGATTATTAGTATGATAAGGCTTGATAGTAAAGGCAAACTCAAAACTTGCCCCTCGAGGCAAAACAATAACCAATCCGATGCCACATCCATGTTTACAAGCCGACCCATCAAAAAATAAAGACCAAGGCACCGGCTCAACCAACTCAACCGATTTATCTCTATCCTGAACAATAAAATCGGCTATTGCCTGTCCCTTAACGGCTTGCCATATCTCAAATCAAATTCTGACAATGCAAAAATCCACTTGCCGATCCTCCCTTTTAAGATTGGAGCCGATAGCATATACTTGATCACATCGGCTACACATATCATAATGCATTCATTATTCAATAAATAAGGTCTCAACTTAGTGCAAGAGAAATATAGGCATAAACACCACTTTTCTACTTGAGAATATCTTGTTCAGCGTCAATCAATCGTTGGCTTAGATATAAAATCACTCTTTCTTTCCCTTCAAACTCTTGAACAAGAATTGAGCCGATTGCATTATTCTCAATGGATAAATATAATCTGAATGGAATTCCTTCTCTTGGTGGCATTGATACTGAAGGAGAAATAAGATATTCCTTTATATCATCAAAAACTTTTTGGTGCTTTTCTTCCAAGACAAATTCTTCACCATTCTTCAATTTCAACAACGGAGTCCAGGGTTTAATCCTTCCCGACAAATTCGATATAAACCTCCTAATAAAATTTATCTTTCCAAGTAAAGACTGCAATTCTTCTTTATTTGTCGGTGGCTTCGTTTTGCTAATTGCTTTGATGCTCCTCTGGCTAATCTCTATTCCCCGCTCATGTACTATAAATCCTAAAAATTGTCTAGACGATACTCCAAAAGCATATTTATTGGGATTCATCTTTAATCCATATTTCCTCGTCTTTTCAAAGACCTTTCTTAAATCGGCTATATGCAGCTGGCGTTCTTTGGATTTTACGATAACATCATCAATATAAATTTCCACCAATAACCCGATCAAATCATGATAAATATAATTCATAGCTCTTTGATAAGTGGCACCATCACTCCACAATCCGAAAGTCATGACGACCCACTCATATAACCCGATAGCACAGGACACCTGAACGCTGTTTCATGGACGTCTTCTTCAGCCATAAAAATTTGTTTGTACCCTGTATTACCATCCATAAAACTAATAATCTTGTACCCCGCTGCAGCATTGACAAGCTCATCGGCTAATGGCATAGGGTATTCATCTTTCGGAGTTGCCTTGTTGAGATCGCGAAAATCAATGCAAACCCTCATCTTTCTATTTTTCTTCCATACTGGTACTATATTTGAAACCCACTCTACATACCGACAAGGTCTAATGAAACCTGCCTCGTATAATCTAGTAATTTCTTCCTTAATCGGTTCATGCAAGTCTAATTTGAATCGCCAAGGAGGTTGTTTATAAGGACGATATCTCGGCTTGATCGGCAACCAATGCTCAACTATTGATCGGCTTAAACCCAGCATCTCATAATATTCCCAGGCAAAACAATCTCTATATTCTTTTAATAATTCAATCAATTCCTTTTTATATTCCTTGGGCAAAGCAGAAGTAATATACGTCGGCCTTGGCCTATCTCCAGATCGAATATCAATTTCCTCCAACTCGTCGACCGATGTAAATCCTTGCCCAAGTTTTCCTTCATCTTCCATTATGGCGCCTGTTAGAGCCGAAGGCTGCACGCCCCGTCAATAATCGGCTGGATCCCGTCGCTGGTCACATCAAGAAACTCTCCGTCCCAAGTCTTTCCCGATATACACTCAATTCCTTTGAATTCCCAAATAGTTAAATCGGCTGTTGCAACATTAACTAATTTATCAGCCTGAACAATCTCAACTTGATCACCATGCCACTGCAGCAAACTCTGATGCATTGTTGAAGGAACACAGCAATTGGCGTGAATCCAATCCCGCCCAAGCAAAACACTATAAGACCCCTTGCCATCAATAATAAAGAATGTTGTCAGGATCAGCACGACTCGAGAGCTCAATCCGTCGAAACCTAGCAAAAAGCTAGGGTGGCGATGCGCCGAAAGTTGTATTGATCGTCCCTTACAGGTACCCGGGCTTACAATATTTATACCCATGGGTATTCGACTCCGACTCATACACGATTCGATCGACTCAACATATGCGATCGGTTTACAAAAGGAAACTAGACTCCCTAATTTACAAAACTAGGACTCCAAATCTATTGCGAAAGGAAAACATCTAAACTCCCTAATCTAGATACAATCGGTTTCCAATCATGGAACCCGAACCGTACTGCATCTAGGTTGTGGCACCGTCTCTAGTGTTGACGTTATCTTCATTGGCATCACTATCGGTTTCAACCATCATCGGCTTCAACATAGCTTTCCAACCCGATGCAATATCCAACCCAATGAAAATCCTCAACTTAACTTCATTGTCCAAAATCTGGTGTCAACACTTGGCCGCCTCACCGATGTTGATGCCGGCTATCTCCAACCCTTCCACGTCGGTCTCCTCACCTCCAACCATGTCCCCCACACCCGTCGGTGGCTCGGCCTGATGACGTCAACGACGCGCCAACTTCCGGTGACACGGCTCTTACCGCTGCCAACAGCAACAGCATGACCGACGCACCGCATGCTTAGGTTGTCTCGGTCCTCATATTAAGGCACTCATTCCTGTCATGCTCGACACCCATGCTGCGAACTACACCAAGTGGCATGCGTGGCCCTTTTCTCTTCACGCTAACAAATACAACTTCTTCGACTATGTTCTCTCCGACGACTCCTTTCTGGATCAACCGTCTTGGCTATGGATGGATTGTGTGGTGCTGATGTGGCTCTACATCACCCTCTCGCTAGAGCTTTTGGAGATGGTCGTGATGAGCAACGCCACCACGCGCCTCATCTGGCTCTGTCTTGAGCAACAATTCTATGGAAATCGGGAACACCGAGCGCTCAACCTCTCTGCTGAGTTCCACAATTTCTACCAAGGTGACTTGTGGATCTCCGACTACTGCTGGCGACTCAAGACCATGGCGGACAACCTCCTGGACTTCATCTAAACTATCCTCGACCACACGCTCGTCCTCAACGTTCACAACATACAGTGCGACAATGGTCATGAGTTCAACAACTCCACGGCCCGAACCTTCTTTCTCATCAATGGTGTCAATATGTGAATGTCCTGTCCTCACACATCTCCCCAAAACGGTAAAGTTGAGCGTATCCTCCGTTCCATCAATAACATTGTGCGCTCGCTTTTGTTTCAGGTCAGTCTCCCTAGCTCCTTCTGGGTCGAGGCTCTCCAGACAGTCACCCACCTCATCGACAGACACCCCCACAAAAACCCTACACCAACACACACCCTACTTAGCCCTATATGGTATCCATCAATCCTATGACCACTTACGCATTTTTGGATGCAAATGCTACCCAAACCTCTCCGCCACCGCACCCAACAAACTATCCCTACACTCCACTATGTGCGTCTTCCTTGGATACCCACTTGAGCATAAAGGGTACCGGTGTTTTGATCATGTCTCTAATCGGGTTTATATTTCAAGTCATGTGGTGTTCGGTGAGCATTCCTTTCCTTTTACCGATTTACCATCTAACAATGCATGTGCTACTAACTTATCATTTCTTGAGGACTTTTAGGCACCTGCTTTGCCCCCAATCGGCCATGAAGTACAATCCAGTGTACACATAGCTCACCGCACCACCTTCCTACTAGATCCAGCCCATGGGCTGACCATGGCCACCCCACAACACCTCACCCACCAGCGGCACCTCATCAGCACCATTGATCACTCCCATCAAACAAAGGCCCACGACATCTTCCTCCACAGCCACTCCCGCCTCACCTAGACTGCCCTCTCTAATGGACTTGTGACATTGGCCTGCTTTGTGTCCTCCTCAAGGCCTCTGTCTTCAGCCCATAACGATGAGTCCTTGGCCTGCTCAGGCACCAGACCTTCTTCGGTAGCCCAGCTCCCGCTCCCGCCGCTCGGTGCCTTTACTCGCACACGGATAGCGCTCATGGCCCAAGATCGACCACTGACGACAGTCTTCGATGCCTCTCCTATCGTCAACTTCCACACAATAGTGACGCGTGGCAAGGCCGGTGTGCGGATCCTGACTTCACGCTTAAACCTTCACACCTCTCCTTTGTCACCCATTCCCAAGACCTAACATGCCACCCTCGCCGATCCAAATTGGCGGGCCGCAATGGAAGAGGAGTACTCAGCACTCATGGTCAACAACACGTGGAATTTGGTTCCACCCCCCGTGGCACCAACATCGTCACCGGCAAGTGGATATTCGGCCACAAGTTCAAGGTCGAAGTTTCCCTCGATCGGTACAAGGCCTGTTGGGTTCTCTGGGGCTTCACCCAATGACTAGTGTGGACTTCGAGGAGACGTTCAACCCGGTCGTCAAGCCTCCCACCGTGTGCACCATCCTCAACTTGGCCACCTCTCAGGCTTGGCCAATCCACCAACTCGACATCAAGAACGCCTTCTTGCAGGGTACACTCGATGAGACTGTCTTCTACATTCAGCCGTCCAGGTTCGTTGATCCTGCAAAACCTGATATGGTGTGCCACCTCAACAGATCATTCTACAGCCTCAAGCAGGCCCCACGGGCGTGGTATAGTTGGTTCACCTCGTACCTCTTCTCCATTGGATTTGTTGAGGCAAAGATTAATACTTTTTTTATTTCGTCTAACTATATTACTAGTACATGGTTAAGTTTACTATTAGGACTTTAAGTTTTTTATTACTGGGACTCTTAAATTTTTACCTTTATATATACCTTGTAAGCCACACGTGAAGGGTACGATGGTTCAGTGTATTCACTTCGTGTATTAACTCCTCAACATTGATAGTTGCTCGTGGTTTTTTCTGTAAGGGTTTTTCACCTTAAATGTATTTTTCACTTTTACAAATTTTTGATGGATTTGGATTGAATTTGAAAATTTTTGCTTCAATTTGGTTAGTTTGAGTTAATTTTTCATGTAATAAAGCACAACCACAAATATAGCCAAATCATATACAAATTCATGCCTATGGTTAAATCTGGAAGAATAGTAGAGGAAGAAAATCAATTATGTGCTGACTTCTTCCTCATCTGATGCCAGCATGGCGACCTGGCGCCTCCTTCCCTGCATGCGCGCGACGCCTGGTTGCCGCTCTCCACTCACCGGCCAGCCCGCCCGAGATGCACGCGCTACGTTGCACCTAGCCGGGCGCTGCCTGGGGTATTTTAGTCCAAATGCTTTTTTAAAAAGAATATTTTATATCGTGTATTTCTAATCCTAACGTCCTAGTTAAAATGTGCCAAACGGTTCCTTTGTTTTGAAAATGCAGGGTCAAATGAGCAAACCTAGAAAGCAAGGTCAGTTTGGTAGTTAGGTCTCCAAACGGGTCAAATGAGCAATCATCCCTTAGTGTTATGATGGCCTATATGTGGTCAATTAATTGTTGGCAAAACACAATTAATTGTCCCAGCTCAGTTGGCAGGTGTTGGTGGTTTCCACCCTGCAGACCTAGGTTCGAATCCAAACCTGCTCGCATTCTTCCTTGATTAAATAAGGGTTCGAAATATTGTTGCTTCTCATATATTAGTTACATTGGAAACATTCCAACAATTTTTTTAAGAAACAAAAGGATATAAGTATATATTAAAAATATAAGCACATAATGATTTAATCTATTCCATGAATAAATCATGACACCACACAAATAAATCATGTCAGAATACAAATAAACGAACAAAATCATACCATTCCATCTTAATTTAGACATGTACAAAAGAACTACACACAAATAGATTAAACAGATTGCAAACTAGCTGCACATGATTGATGATTATCACTTACCGAGGGTCCTGATGACGAGGAGGATTCGTAGCAGCATAACACTCAAATAGATTGAAACTAGCTTGCCCATGATTATTTCGTGCCGAGGGTTCTGATGACGAGGAGGGTTCACAACAATGGAAGAACATATTGAAAACTAATTCGAACATGATTATCATGTACCGCTGGTTCGGACAATGAAAAGGATTCACAGCAACAGAATACTCATGTACCACACGTACAACCTCCGGTGGATGGTGTGGATGACGGCGTGACTCAACCGATTGACGAGGAAGGCGTTCCGCGGTGGACAAACTGTAAGTAGTCGTGCAGTGAAGCTTCCCCCATGTAGGACTTCACGAGGGCGACGTTTTCAAAGACATGCTCTCCTGATTACTAGTGCACACCAGCAGAGGGGAAGAAGTAGGCCATGGCGGCGAGTACATAGGAGAGGTAAAACCCTAGATTGTACTTGTATTTACAACCAGGAGGTAGTGGTTCGGTATATAAAAGATGTTTTATTAGTATGTCTTCCATGTCACAACTAAACCAGATAGATCACCCGTAACCTACCCAGATTCTACACTACCATGCACCGGGTGATCCGGTAAGTTTTCAAAACTAACACCGAAAAATGCGTGGTGTAGCAAAATAAAACCGCAAAAGAAAGCCACATCTATGTAAGTAGGAGACACAAATTTCGGCGAACCATTGACACGCATGTGGTGTGCCCGCATCCCCTAGACTCGACCTATGCTCAAGCCTGATGAGGTGAGGCAAGTGAGCGCACGCATGTGTTCCTCTACTTCTTTTCTTTTTTCTCAAGTGGCTAAGAACACTCTTCTATTTAAAGAGGTCTGACTCTCTAGAACTAGCAATATGGTGCTAAAGGTTTAAATGTGTGATTCTCATAAGATGGATTTTCATGATTTTCCTTAGAATTAATCTTCATATGGGGCTTATATGCCAAATCCAAGTATGCATTTCATTGGAATATCATTAAAATTGAGCTCACCAATTATTTGCATTGACATACCAAAGGAATAAATGTAACAAAAAGAAACTGTGAACAACATATCTTTATTGAATCTTTAATCCTGCAGGATTTGCCTCTGGATACAATTGCTTATGGTAATGGTCTACAACATCTCAAACACCAGCAACACTTGCTTCAATTCCCACCATTCTGGGGGATCACATAGTTGCATTGGCTAATGGAGACCAGACTCTCCACGTAAGGAACAACGTGGTACACTGCCGGGCCTAGCTCACCACAAGTGAGCTTGCTTCCATCTTGCCGCTCGTACTCTAGATCCTCACTCAGGTCCACAACCTCCGACATAGAATCGCTCCACACATAGCACTTGTACAACATCAGATTGTCCACAGCTAGAAGCATCTTGGTACCTACAGACAAGACTGGGTAGAAGCCATTGGTACCAATCTCCTCAGAAAAGGCATCAATGCGGCAGCGCAGCGACCACTCAGGTTCTGGACCATCACCTACCAGCTGCCAAAAGGCAAAGGTTTCCTCACTGACAGTGTGCACGAAGCACAGCTTTCCAGCCAGTTCCGCAAGTTCACCTTTGTAGCAGCCCAGAGGGAATGGCACCAAGCTGAACTTCTCATCACAGAGGTTGAACCGGAGGATCACGTCCACATCGAGCTGCAGGTCACGAGTGCACCAATAGAAGGCTCCTCCCACACAAACCGGCCGTGAGTTGGCTTGAATAGCATGAGGAGGGTCCTCAGTTTTCTTCCATGAGTGTCCTTCACCGAGCGTGAGCACCTCGTGCCCAATATCATATTCAAAGGTCAGCTCTCCTGTAACCTCGTCCTCCGACACCATGTAGCTCTGATAGAAATACCTCGCAACGACATACCGATTGCGCCACGGGTCGAAGCCAAGAGCAGCCGCAGGGCTCTTGACCTCACGGACGTCATGGCTGCCAAGTGGCAAAGTAACAAACTCCTTTGTAGCAGGGTTTAAGACAAATACCTGATCTGTGGCTGTTGCAATGGCAACCAGGCCGTCACAGTGTGTCGGGAGGATATCGTGTGGGATCACCTCCGGGCACACGGCTTCTAGCATCAACTCAGGCCTGGTGACGTCAAAGTGTTTACCCAGCGGCTCCCGAAGACGGTACAAGTTGATCTCATCAGAGATTGGAATTTCCTCATCCTCATCGTCTGAGCAGTCATCGCGGGGTACAACAAGGACATCCGGTGGCATGGCACGGGAAAACTTCAAGTGACGAAGAACAAACCATGGTGTCTCAGCAGCGGTTTTCCATGATTTCTGCACGCACTTAAAGCGTGCAACAGACTTCACAGGGAGACGTGCTAAGACCTCCGCGATGAGCAGGTCATCTGGTATGTTGATGGCAAAGGCAGTCACCGGAAAATGCATGATGCGGTGGCAATTTTCTGATCCTGTCATGCAAGATGCACTTTGCCGTTAAACATAGATCAAACCTCAAAATTGATAATAATGTTTTTTAAGTGAAATATAATAATTGATTATATATTATATAAAAAATGTACAAATTTAAAAAATAAATATGAAAAGAAAATTGAGACAATAATTTTTAGGACACTATTTGCTTGATCCAAATATTAATTCTACCCATTTCCCTAATATTGAGCACCTGCACATACTTTAAACCATACTCTATTCTAACGGCCAAGAGAATTCCAAGAGTAAACTACAATAGGATTTACGCACCATATGTGCTAGGGGTACATCCCATCCCTATAGGCCACTCCATTCTATCGGCAAAGAGAGTGGTCGATCTAATGGTGGGTAGCTTTAAACTGGAAAACAATAAAAACAGTGATCCTTACCCGAGGACATGACGAGGTCGGCTGCAGGCAAGCTTGCGAAGCTATACTAGAACAAGATGCTGGGAGGTGCTCAGAGGCTGGTAGCAGTCAATCTTCTAACGGTGTTAACTATCATTTAGCATGAGGATGGGATATTTATAGACTTCGCATAAGCAATCCATATCGTTCAGGCGAAATCCAACGGACATCCAACGAACATATCCGTTACTTCCAAAGATAAACCTACACCCTATCCAAAGCATTAACAATAATCTAGTTTTAGACATGGATTAATTTATCACGAGATTGAACCGCCGACGCCGATATCTCGTGACATTTAACTATCACATGTCCTCGTAATATATTATTTCCAGATACAAAACTTTCAGGTTCTATTACATTTCTGCAAACTAATTGTTCTGTTTTTCATACTACATCAACTAGAAATAAAATATGTTCAAAATTTATTTTTTATAGCCAGGTTTCACCTAAGGTAGCGAGATCTGGGCGATTTTTCTTGCTAAAAAAATCATCGAGCCCGCGAACTATTGTCTAGGGTGATTTTATTCTTATCCAACTAAATAAAAGTCAATCCACCAACAAAATGTCCACGGAATTTGGTTGAGTTAAAAAAAATAATGTCCATAACCTATATAATAATAATAATAATAATAATAATAATAATAATAAAGTAAACAAGTTTGAAATTTGATTCAAAAATTTTTAAAATTTGGATTTGAAAGTTTTAAGATTTTTCATCTATAGTTTTTCAATTTAAGTTAAAATTTTTAATTTGAAAGGTTTGAAAACTGAGTTGAAATTTTTAAAATTTGAGTAGATAATTTGGATTTGTTTTAAGTACTACAACTGAAAATGGATTTCAAAGTTTCTAACTATGAACACCTACATTATTATACAATCCAGTGCCCAACACGACCACCACAAGCTATCTGAGGAGTGAGATTAGGGATGAAAATGGTCAGAACTGGTCAAAAATGTATTATATTTTAATAATATTTTTGGAAACGATGCTGGTATGGTTGGGAAATTTCTAAATTTATGAAAAATTATGAATTGCACAACTAATTAGAGGTGACTTCAATACAACGTAGCCAGAAATTAAAAATATTAAATTTTAGAAATGGTAATGGTCTGTAAGATATCTTTTTTATATTATTATTTTGGAAACCATATCAATATGGTCGGTACCATACCGTTTTCATCCCTAATGTGTGATCCATGAACGCATAAATAGCCACTCGTACTTAATGTGTCCATGATCACGCTTGACACCTTCTACTATAATAACCAGAATGTCAAGTAGTGAGCACAAGAGATAGCCAAAAGATATCTCGCCAGTCCACTCCGTCGTATACCCTTCAAGCTACATGATGGTGGCAACTAGAAATAATACATACCCTGGTGGAGTCGAACCAAAAGCACTATCCCCAATTATCTTACGTAATCGAAATCCTTACTCATGCTTAGCTAGTCCCCAACAAAGTGACTAGCCTCACACTTTTATCATAAGCAATTAGAAATCATCACGAGTGTATAAACATAGGTGAAAGGACAGCAAGGTATATATTACATGGTGGGATCCATAATCCTAACATACAACACATAAGATAGGAGCGGAAATCTTAAATAACACACGCAAGCATAAGGTAAAACTGGTGGTGCCATAAACGCCACTAGGGCAACCAACCAGACAAGAGCCAAGCTGCATAGAACTACTCACTGCCCTCACTGACCTTAGGAGAACAGTGACCACACAAGAAGCACAGCTTAACATTGGAATCCTCTCCTGAAATTGTATACAATGGGTTAACTACAAGATTGTACTCACAAATCTAACCCTAATTCATAAATATATAAAAGGAGAGAGAAGTATGCAAGCTTCTACCTTAAAGTGGATCTCTAGGTTTAAGATTTGCATAATGCTAATTTTTGTTAGCAAATAATAAGTTAAACACATAAGTAATTGCAAAAGTAGCATCATGTAAGTTATTGGACATCAGGCATATGAATCTGAAATTGACACGTAAGTAAGCACATTGCACAACCAGTGCTCTCATCATCAACGATGGGCTACCATTGCCCAAACCAACATGGCACAACATGCCAACAACATCACCATGATTATCCCAACCATTTTAACCTAAGTTGTATGCTAACATAACTGATTAACACATCAAGCCTCCGTAACCATGGACACGACTATTCAAATAGAATACTCTGATCAAAGGGGTACAATTAGACCTACACAAGATGAACAAGGATCAAATGCTTTGCACCACACGGGTGTGACCTACAAGTGATTCAAGCTCGTCACGAAGTCCTTTCCTTATCCAACCCCAACCACCTAAACCACAACAGGGCTCCTGACAACTCAGTCACATGCATGTGATGTGACTAAGGTGGGGTCAGCACATTGGAGATACCCTTTGCCAAACTCAGCAATCGAGCACTCCAAAGGGTTACCTACCCTCTCACTTCTCCAATGGGCATAACTAATCACAGTAGAACTAGTACTCAAACTTGTCGTTCCATGCCTGGCATGCGGTAAGAACGAATGGTGCTTAAATAGATGTCAAAATATTCAGTCCTTAACAACATATACAAGGCTACTTGAATCGGGGCTACCACTGTCCTGTCATCGCTCCATCACCCATCCAAGTCAACCATTTTGAATGACAAATTAATTAGTATAAGTTGTCAGATTTTATGCCCATTAACGTAAGTTGTAAATATACTTCAATCGATGACTCCAACCATTGATTTTATCACACTAGATCTAAGCATGGCTAAGCATCAAAAATAAAACTTCCAAACAATCCCAACCAGAGGTGACAAGGGTACAAGGTAGCAATATAACAAGGAAGTATGCATGAATAGGATATCTATCACATAACCCAAATACTGACATTTCAATAGCCAGTCGATGCATGCATATACATAGATATGGTTTCACAAAAAAAATCTATTTAAAGCATGGGTGCTACAAGCTTATGTTCTTGCCTTCTTGTTGAGATGGATCACGCTGAATCTTAGGGTACGGCTCGTTACTCTCCGAAACGTCCAAATCTATTGTAAAGAGACAATATGGAAATAAGAACCAAATAAACATGCACATGCAACATGATCGATAAATCAAGACAAAAATACAGTGTGTGGAAGGTGTACTAAAGCTAATTTAGGTGAAAGAATCATCACAATTTTATTTGGAACAATTGCATAACTAACCCTATTTTGACACCTAACTGCATATTTGACCTCATTTTCTTACTTTGCATTTTGACCCCTTTTTTCAAATTTGGAGGTCCCCTTTGACCCTACTGTTACCGCTCTGTGAGAAACCATCATAAAAATATTGAAAATTAAATTTGGAATGATAAAAAGACAAAAATGCCCCTAAGGCCCTACCCTTATCATGCAAATAGGAGGGGTGGTGTTGGTGTCAGTGAGTCTAGCGTGCTGCAGCCATCGGCGCTTCAGGCGTGAGTGCACGTGGCAGCGGGCGCAGGCTGCGATCGACCGGCAACGATTCTTCAGTCATGCGCAGGAGTGGCGCACGCAGCGACATGATGAGGCTGCAGCATTTCAGTAGTGCATGAGGGTCTGTGTGCGCGCAGGCTCTAGCGTGGCTCCGACCAACGGGCAGTGCTCAGCGGCGGGGGCTGGGGGGGGGGGGGGGGTAGGGGGGGGCGTTGGTGCGGTCTCCGACTGGCGGGGGAAGCGCATGGCAGCTGGTGCAGGCTCCTACCGGGGGTCAGCGGGCAAGCGCGCGACGGTGGGCATGGGCTCTGACCGGTGGGAGGCAGCACGTGGCAGGGGGCACAGGCTCTGGCTGGCAGGGCTTGGGCAGCACTCGGCAGCAGGCGTGCCTCCGACCGGCAGGGAGCAGTGCGCGGCCTGCGGGGCTTCGGCACCAGGCGGCGGCGTGCACTGGTTGAATGGGTGCAGATTTTACAATGTGATGTGAATGTATTTTTACATGAATATGGATGTATCACTGTATGCAATTTGGGATAATGAGCAATATGTTGTCAAAAGTTTGTTGAAATTTTTGTTAAATTTAATTCAAATGCCAATCAATTTAGTTCAAATTTATCAACTTTTAGTCAAATTTCACCAATTTTAGTCACATATCATTGACATATGTCAAATGTATCTCAAATATGTTAAATATATGTCAAATATTACAAATACTTGTTACAAATATGCAAGTGCAAAAGCTGACCAAATATACAGCAAGATTTCACATAGTAGGTCAAATATGTAACGGCATAAACATCAATACATACCTCAGTTAACACCGTCAACTCCACTTAATGGACTAGAGTTAGTCCTAACCTTCAAATTTGAAAAGCACAATTAGAGCTTAAAATAGGGTCAGTTATGCAATAGCCCCATTTTATTTATGGTTTAGGAGCTACAAAAAATACCAAACCGAAGATTCTGAAAATGGCCGTTGTGTAAATATTTTGGTACTAACCTAGGGCATTACAAGTAATTTGCATTTTCTCTCAAGATTTTGCAAATGTGATCGTCTTTAGATTATTGTGTACTACTTACTAGTCCTAGGAAAATTATTCCACGGTAATAAGTGTTGGCATGATTTAATTACAGAATTTACAACTTTAATTACAAGAAAGACTAATAACACTTTATACATGTTTTAGGAGGAAGTTTTGTCAAAATCTTAGTTGCAATACTGAAGATTACTATTTTATAAGATTAGCAAAGTTGGTTTCATAATTTATGCATCTTGCATGAGTTTATTAAGCATTTTCAAATTTCTAAGTGATTAAAAGGGCAAATAAAACTATTCACAATTTTAGATATGATTCCGCGGTACCGAAGTTGGCACTTTTTATTCTACAACAATAAATATCACATTTTTATGACAATAGAAAAAAGAACTAGGATGAATTACTTATGATTTTTCAAAGTTTACATGTTTTCTGATATAAAACAATTGCAGAAATTATTTTTCCATTTTCTCTTCTATTTTATTCTTTTCCACACTGCTGAGCCCACCTGTTGGCGACCCAGCACAGAGGCTTGCATAAGAGAGACATCCCGTCGGTATTCTCGCTGATGGTGATGATGAACGTTGTCTCGGCAGGGGTCGTGATCAAACGGTAAAATGAAGAAGAGGCGGCAGCGAACACGATGGTGCATCCTAGATCACTGGGAGACGGTGATAGATGGCGGAGAGGTTCAGGTCAACGGTGCAAGTGACGATTCGCGAGCAGGAGGGCACAGATGATGCACGAAATCGCATCCAGGATGTCATGGGGTACTCACCTAAGTGGCTGGCCGAGGCAGAGGAGCGACAGCCACAAACTCCAGCAGCAAAGCGAAATGATGGTAGCGCAAGGTGGCAGCTCGGTCTGGCCCAAGAGGCCCATCCGCAAGCCGTGCGGCGGTTAGAGGAGGGCCTAGCGATGGTAGAACTCGAAGGACGTTGAAGGAATATCACCCGATACGGAGGAATCATGGCGAGCTGTGATGACAGTGAAGGGGACGACATCAATCATTTCACATGTATACCTATTCCATTTATCTTGCACCTTCATATGTAGTTCTTAATTTCTACCTACAAATTCCCGCAACAACGTGTAGGGTATCTTCTAGTTTTTAATAATAGTCAGGGTAATATTCTTTTGTAAGGTTAAAACATATAAATATATTTATATGGTTAGTAAAATCCTTGTATTTCACATGATTATGATACAACTTTTTATGAATCATTTTCATGCAATACATAGCTTAAGTGGGCCCCCTCAAGTCTAAATCCTGGCTTTGCCACTGATGTTAAGGCACACCTGTTACACGGCATAAGCCAAATCAGGCCGTGTTAGGGCGAGGCTCCGAAACTCCGTTGGATCATGAAGTGATTCCCCGTCAGAGACGGGGACCTTGGCGTTGGTGTCCACTAGGGTGGACATAGGATGGCACTCGTCCATGCCGACACACTGGAGGATATCAATGGCATACTACCGCTAAGACAGGTGAAGACCGTCGGAGGTTCATTTGACAGAGATGCCATGGAAGTGTTTGTAGGTCCCCAAGGTCTGTCATAGCAAACTCGTCATGACGCGAGTAGTGAGGTGGTGGAGAAGTAGCGATGAGGAGGCAGTGAAGATGATGTTGTTGATGTAGAGGAGGGGGTACGTGATGTCACCTCCACTTTTGTAGATGAAGACTGATGTGTCTGATGCTGATGAGGCGAAGCCGAGTTGGTGGTGGTAGCTGACAAAGCACTAGTACCATGCGTGAGGAGCCTTCTTGAGGCCGTACAGAGATTTGTGGAGGTGGCAGACATAGTTGAGGTGGACAGGGTCGATGAAGCCTGACATTTGTTGGCACTAGATTGTCTCATCGAGGTTTTTGTGGAGAAAAGAATTCTTCACGTCGAGTTGGTGAATAGGACACCCATGAAAGATAGCCAAGCCGAGGATGACATGGATGGTGGTCGTCTTGACTGCAGTGTTAGTGAAATATAACAACAAGAAATATTATATCTAATTTAGCATTAGGGGTTATTACTAATGTGGTACATAAGTGTTGTGAAATATTTAAATTTTTTGAAAATAATAGTATTTTAATGGAAAATCACAAAAATTTGGGACTCGATGGAGAAATCATGGATTTAGAACCCTATCGTCATATGGGCCGACGATTGGTCCCCTATCACCTTCTGGGCCGACGACTGGCCAGCCTAGTGTTAAACCAAATGGTAATAGGGCCTTGTCATCATGGACCTCCTATCGTCAGGAGAAATGGCGATAGGCCATGTTGCCCCATTGAATGCTGTTTGGTGAAAATTAACACATAATGTATTGCTCTGTATGTTTGGTGAGAAGTGATTAAATCAAGCATGTCTGCACGTTTGGTGAAAAAGTGCTAATTAAATCAAGCTTGCATGCAGCCTATCGCCAAACCTTGTGGCGACATGTCTCTGGCACGGGCAGACGTGGGCAATGTAGCCATCTGTTTTGGCGACAGCCCATGACCTGCTAGGCAGTGGGCTCAAACCCTGTTTGGACACATACTCTTTTTTAAGTCCCTGTCACATCAGATGTTTGACACTAATTAGAAGTATTAAATATAAACCCATGGACTATTTCGCGAGACGAATCTATTGAGCCTAATTAGTTCATGATCAGCGAATGTGATGCTACAGTAAACATTTGCTAATCGTGGATTAATTAGGCTTAAAAAAATCGTCTCGTGAATTAGCCTTTATTTATGCAATTAGTTTTATTATCCGTCTATATTTAATACTCTTAATTGACGTAGGACACGAACTTAAATAAAAAGTCCATGGATCCAAACAACCTCTCAATCATCAAACAAAGCGACGACAGGACAGCTTCTCGTCATTGCAGCTGGCGACCGGTTGTTCTTGTCCTTGCGCGCGACAACATGCCGGGTATCGTCAGATGTGTCTATGGCAGCATACTACTTCACCAAGACCCACAATTTTACAATTTTCCATTTAAATACAATTATTTTTTTTAAAATTAAATATTTGTATGTATGTATTTAATGAAGAAAACACACTAGTCATGCAAAGAAACACACATCTAGCCGATCAGACGAAAGTACAATGATTAGACACGGCCCATATCTCAGTCCAAACCGACTCATTTCGGTCCAATCAACTATGCACCATCTTAGAGGCCCACTTGTTAGTGAGCCAGCCAAAGGCGATGGCCCTGGTTTCATCGAACCAGGGAGCCGGCTGATGTTACATCCTAAAAAAATCAAAAACCATATAAATCATTGTTGAGAATAAGTTGAAACTCAAAAGAAAGACTAGACTCAAATCTATGGAAAATTTTATCATAAAAACGGGAAATATAATTTTCTAAAAAAATACTTTGACGGTTGTAGTATTCTTAGAAATTTTGGGAATTATTTGAGCGTACTTTTAATAAATTAAACATTGTTTGAACAATCATTTAAAAGAAAATCCTTTTAAAACCCTGCAAAAGCTTTCGGGCCCAGCCCCCGTGCACTCCCCCTCTCTTGTTTTCCTTTCTCTCCCTCCGCTGGCCGGCGGCCCACTAAGCCAACCTGCCGCTCCTCGTCTCCCCTTCTTTGGGCCGGCCCACTAATAGGTGGGGCCAACCCCCACCTATCACGTCCACTCCGCTGCCGCCATGGGAAGCCGCGCTGACCTCCGAATCCTCATCATTTTATGTTGAAACGTGTCTGACTCCTAAAAGGAAATTAGTTTTTCCATTCGTGTCCAAAACACCTCCCGACATTTGGTCAATCGTCTGATGTGATGTTTTCGTAAAAAAATTTAGTGAACTAGGCCTTACTGTAAGATTAATTATAACGATGGTAGCACACCAGTGTGTTTGGTTGCAACCACACTTTGCCACAATTGCCACGCCTAAGGTTAGACAAGTTTGACTAACTTGGTAACTGTTTGGTTGTTGCCACAGTTTGTGGCAAGATTCCCTTGGTCCCACGCGTCAGTGATATAAAAAAATGTGACAAAATTTCCTTAAGCTAGCCAAAGTGTGGTGAAGAATTTATTCACCTCAATTTAGACAAATGTGGCAATTTTTATTGGCTAGTGGTGGCAATGTGTGGCTAGCAACCAAACACACCCTTAAATGCACGTAGCCACTTATTAGCTTATTCTGTCCTGATGGCAACAGTCGCGCGTCTTGACTTTGTCTCAGTTCCGTTCATTTGAAATGGTCCCGATTTCGTTGACGGACAACGACACTCATGAAACGCGGTACTAGAATTAACGGCCGATCTCAGAGTCTCCTTTCAAAATGAACGTGTATAAAGTTTGGCACGTGGCAGCTGACTCGTTCAAAATCAAACGAATGAGTACTCTGACTCACTTCCACTGTTCCACGCACCTTGACATCTCGCTATGTAAGGCTGGCCCTGGATGCCACCAGATGGCGAATCAGAGTTCAATCGCGAGTAAGCCCCAATCCCAACAAAGAGAAAGGTTCCTGTATAAAAATCCAAGAACGACGCAAGTTGTTACACAGGAAGACGCAAGCTGCAGTTCGATCAGAATTCACACACTACTCCTACCTAGCTACAAATGGGGAGCAGGCAGGCGATGAGGACGTTGGTTGTCTTCTGTGTAGCGGTGGCGTTTCTTGCCGCCGCCGCCGCGGCTGCGACGACGAACGAGACGGCGTGGCGGCGTGTGGAGGACATTGCGGCGGAATGGGAGCTTCCGGTGGACGCCGCCGGCGAACTTCTCTACACAACGGCCATCTCACCGGGAGCCTTGAGGTTTAACGGGCAGTCATGCGTGGGCGGGCGATGCGCGGGGAACGGCGGTCGAGGGTACCAAGGCAGGGGATGTTACAGGGTTAATGGCTGCCAGGGCTAGTTAAATGTGTACACTGTCATTAATTGATGGATTTATTGTTTTACTGAGGAATGATCGAGATGGTCCATTGGCCCCTTGATGCTAAATACGAGTAATAGTTTGTTTGCTATTTATAAAAGCTTCTGGCAGCTGCATGCTCTCCTAAACAGGCCATATATTTTAAATATTAGCGTCTACATGTAGAATCATGAACGTCAGTGCTCTACAACAAGTTTTGTAAATATATTGTAATTATTGTTTGCAATAGGTTATATATAATTTTAATTAAAAACCATTTATACTTTTTCGTTGATCACGTCACTCCTCTGATGTGCTTGAGATGAAAAATGGCATAGTTGGTTTCTTCAACAAATTTTAGCGTCTAAACAATAAGTTCCATTCCCCACGTGTAAAGAAAATAAACTGGTTAGCACACCACAAGGTGTCACCTTCAAGTTACAAATAGGCTATCACGTAGCGACCTTCTTTTCTCCAGCCACTCTTTGTTAGCCCTCTCTACATCCTCGTCTGATCACTGTCCACTCCTACTGTCCAACCTGGACAGCCCAAGCAAGGTCCCTGTTTTTTGTTTTGAGAACTTCTGGACAAAAGTAGAAGGTTTCATGGATGTTATTTCTCAGGTTTGGAACGTAGAGGTGCCAGGCTCAAATCCATATAGTAGACTAGCTCTAAAGTTGAACAACACTGCACGGCAGTTGAGAGTGTGGAGCAAAGCGACCTTTGGACAGCTCAAGCTTCAATTATGCATGGTTCAGGAGCTGATCCTCCGCTTGGATGTTGTCCAAGAAAAGAGGAATCTTTCGGATGATGAGCTTAGCTTCAGGAAAGACCTTAAGGCTAGAGTGCTGGGACTGGCAGCGGTTTCAAAAGCTAGGAAAAAGCAGGCTGCCCGGATCCGTTGGATGAAGGAGGGCGACACAAACACAAAATTTTTCCATATCAGAGTCAATGCCCGGAGACGAAAGAATTTCATCCACTCTCTACAAAAAGACAATATCCTGGTGCATGACCATGAGGGTAAAGCGGCCATAGTGGATGAGCACTTCTCCTCGGTTTTAGGCTTCCTAGAGGCTAGAAGAACTCTAAACTGGGACATCTTAGATTTCCCGGTGGTAGATGTAGGTGATCTTGATAGACCTTTCTCGGAGGCGGAGATTTGAAATGCATTAAAGCTATCCCCGATAGATAGAGCTCCAGGACCGGACGGCTTTACATATGCCTTTTTCGGATCATGTTGGGATGTCGTCAAGGAGGATGTGCTGGCAGCTTTTGTTTGGTTTCATGACCTCGGCCCTGGAAATCTTGGTAGTCTAAACAGAGCAAATATTGTCCTTCTCCCCAAAAAGGATTCCCCAACATCGGTGGCCGACCCATTAGCCTTGTTCACTCCTCAAAATTAGTAACCAAGGTTCTAGCAATTCGCCTGGCTGCCCATATCGACTCTCTAGTGTCCATCGCCCAGAGCGCGTTCATCAAGAAACGATGCATACAGGATAACTTCCTCTATGTGAGGAATCTTCTCCGCTCTCTCAAATCAAAGAAAAGGCCAACTCTGTTTTTCATGCTGGACATCGCCAAGGCGTTCGATTCTGTTTCTTGGGATTATTTGCTAGAGTTGCTTCAGGTTAGAGGTTTCAGCGCTAGGTGGAGAGACTGGATCGCTACCCTTCTCTCCACTGCTTCGTCTCAAGTGCTTCTTAATGGGACGCCGGGTGCTTCCATTGGGCACCGCCGAGGTCTCAGGCAAGGGGACCCCCTTTCACCCTACTTGTTCATCATCGCCATTGATCCTTTGCTTAGAATGCTTCAGGTTGCCACACAGTTAGGGCTGCTTTCTCCAATAAATGATAGGGTAGCAAAGTTCAGGATTTCCCTCTATGCGGACGACACAGGAGTCCTTCTAAAACCCACTCATTTTGATGTCTCCAATCTAGTGCGCGTCCTGAAGATCTTTGGCAATGCTTCGGGTTTGCATGTTAATTTCTCCAAGAGCTCTGTTGCCACAGTTTGCTGCCAAGATGTGAATTTGGATGAGGTGTTAAGTTCTTTCAATGGGAAGCGGACCTCTTTCCCGCTAACCTACCTGGGTCTGCCGCTAACACCTAGGAGGCTCCGGAGAGTGCATTATCAATACATCCATGACAAACTGAAGCGTCGCCTTGCTGGTTGGGTGGGGCGTTACTCGCTCAGAGTGGAAGACGTACTTTTGTAACGTCCGTCCTATCATCCATCCCGGTTTACTTTCTCACGGTGATCAAACCTCCAAAGCAGTTCTTCTTAGACATAGATAAGGCTAGGCGTCACTTCCTGTGGGCGGGGGATCAGGAGATTAGTGGAGGCAAATGCAAGTTTAACTGGGGAAAAGTTTGTATGCCTAAAAATCTAGGTGGCCTTGGCATAGTAAACATCAAGTTCTTCTCCATTGCCCTGCGGCTGCGCTGGTTGTGGTATGAATGGGCTTGCCCCGACAAACCTTGGGTAGGCTCTCCGGTGCCCTACGACGGTCATGATCGAAGTACTTTCGCCGCTGCTACAAGAGTCATAATAGGAAATGGCGAGAAGGCGATTTTTTGGGAATCTAACTGGATAGGGGCTGGCCCCTTGAAAGAGCTTGCGCCTGCTCTCTTCGCTCATGCAAAAAGAAAGAATAGGATTGTCAAAGCTGCCTTAGAAAATGACTCTTGGATTGCTGATGTGCAACACGATCTGACGCCTGATTTAATCGCTGAGTTCATCTCTGTTTGGACATGCCTGAACCAAGAAAACATATGCTTAACACAGGGACAAGATGATAGCATTGTGTGGAGATGGGAGTCTTCAGGTTGCTACTCTGCTAAATCTGTATACAATGCCCTTTATGCAGGCAAGGTCCTCTCTGCATCTGCGAATGTTGTTTGGAAGTGTTGGGCACCTTCCAAATGCAAGTACTTCGCATGGCTTCTCCTTCAAAATAGGCTATGGACTTCCGACAGATTACAACGACGTAAGTGGCCCAACAATTATTTCTGTCAGTTGTGTTTCAGAAACTTGAAGACTGCGGAGCACCTCTTCAAAGATTGCCCGATCACTAGGGAGATTTGGGAGCGCCTTTGCTCCAGGCCCCAGTTGAGGTCGGTGCACCTTACTTTTGATGCTACTACTAATTTGTTGGACTGGTGGCTTGAACAAGTTCAGTGTCCAACAAACGACTCCAAGGGGCTTAAATCGCTGTTGTTGTTGGTTTCCTGGAAAGTATGGTGCGAGCGCAACAGAAGGATCTTCCAGAACAAAGAATTGCCAATTCCGCGCCTTGTCAGAAAGATCAAAGACGAGCTTCTCTTTTGGTCCATGTGCGGTGCAAAAGATTTTGTGAGATTATCGGTCTAGTTTCTTTCCTTCAGCGTGTTCTCCACGCTGTGTAATTCTACCACCCTGTAATTTCGCAAACACGTTTCTTGTCTCCTTCATATAATACCAGCATTTGCTGGCTTCGATTTTCAAAAAAAAAAAAGTAGTGTAGACAGAGAAAGAAAGAGGGCAAGTTAAAGCACGCAGGAAAAGGAGGCTCTGCAGCCAGGCAGTCTCCGCCTCGCCTCATCTCACAGCGTGTGTCCACGGTCCACCAGACTGGACTGGATATCGAACCATTCAATACGTCGGTTCACGGTTTGAACGGCGGCGGTTCAAAAGTAGACGAAACATGCATGCACCTCAGCCTGTTCACGGTTTGGGTTTAACACGCCCAACCCGTTAAACCAAACCGACCCAGCCCACTTTTTCCTTTTCACACGGGCTGGTTTAGGAACCGGAAAACCCGTTGAAACCGCCGAGCTCTTCTTCCTCATGGCGGCATCCCCTTGGCGGTTGCGTCCCGGCGAGAAAAGCCCCACTCCGGCGGCGGCGGCTCTGGCCTGATGAGCCCCTCGGCGGCGGCGGCCGCATGTGCAACGAAGACGTCCTGTTTCTGTGGATTCCACACACACGATGCGATTTCATTCATCTTCCATGGCTGCTCTGCGCTGCTTCCTTTCTTCTTCTTTTTTTTTTTTGAATCGTATTCAGCTTTGCTTCCTCTGTGTGCAGTGACAGAGGTTGAAGACGAAGGCACACACGGTTCAGCCCGTCAAACCGTGTAAACCAAACCACCTAAACCATTCATTTCTATGTTGGGTTGGTTTAAGGTGCTAACCCGTTATAAACCTGACATGAACAGCCTGACATGCACCTGAACGCGAGACACGTAGCTCAGTGCTGGGAACGTCCTTCGGCAATTGGAAGTGCAAAGGTTTCCTTTGTCCCAACTCCTAACTCAATGTCAACAGTCACTATAAGGCAATTGGAAATTAATATCATGAACCAAATAAATTAATAAAGCCAACATATAAGATCATGGAATGATCATGAGTATCTGGACAACATATCAGAATTTAGGACCAAGGAATTCCATTCAAATGTTATTTAAGGTTAAAAAATGAAATTAAAATGATATGACTTGTTTCCACACCGACCACTATAGTCTATTTTAACATAGCACAACCTCCATTTAATGAGCATATTTCTAGCAAGAATTTGGTTGAAAAACATAAAGAAATAAAAGGTTCCACCACCCCAGCCTATGATTCCCCGATAAGGGGAAGAACTGCTCTAGGAGCTCCAGCTGAGTTGATCAAGAATTGAAATGAAGAAATCAAGAATGTCAACATACAACATGACGACAGCTATAATTTGACCTGAGGCTGATTACACATAACCAATTACTTAACCTGTCTGCTCACATAAATACAACTTATATATAGTCAGGAAGTTAAACTGAAATTTAGTATATCTATTATTGTATATATGCCAATAAACAAAAAAATCAATAAAAGAAATATACATAAGCAAACATTCAACATAACATCCCACTGAGACAAATATAATAGCATAACTGGGTATATCCTTTTAGCAAACAGAGAAGGCAAATCAAATTACTGCAACCAATCAATACTGAACGACAAACTGCCAAACATCACGAAACCACAATATTTTCATTCCATAAAAAAATATTGACTACCTCACTCAAGGAAAAGAGAAAAAGTGGAGAACATTTTCTAACCTTCCCTTAGGAGACGGGGAGAAGGGTAACTTTGGAGCCGGTAGCTGAAAAATATTGACCATCACATACTCGAGTCAGCACTCTTTGTTGGTGAGTATCTTTGGAGCCGGTAGCTGAAACATCATGTTAAAATGTTGTAAAATTCACCAAGTATGCAGGAAAACAAAGGCTAGAATTATGGTACGTAACCGCTATATAGAGATGAAGTTTCTTGTTTTTTTTTCGTTGTATGTACTGACGGTTTTGTTCAAGCTTAGCTTCTTTCTTCTCAGCAGAGAGAGAAACATACTTGTCCCTTAGCATGCTTTCTCTCAAGTTCGATAGCAATTAAATTAGTAGTATCGACAACTATACCTACGGAAACTTTGCATAAATCACTTGCATTAAAGTTGTAATCACTGAAGAGGGAGGACATACAGCACAAGACATTGATCTTTTGTAGTACAACGCATAGGTGCGGAACCTGTAGTCATTGGCATATTTTCAGCATCATTGATCTTTTGTAGGACCTAACTTCTGGACAGGATTGATCCTAGGCAGTAAAACTTGGATGAAGTCGTAAATATGTGTAGTTCGTGTATGCAATTAAACATAAGACGGTATCATAGTACCTATTAGAGATGTAGGGGTTGTTTGGTTGAGTGACCCAATTTGCCAATACTTACCACAATTTTTTGTCTAACTTGTCTAAGGTGTGGCCAACAAATTTTGTGCCATACTTTTGATTAGCATGAGTCATTCTTGCCACACTTTTTATCTCAATGACATATGAGTCCTACCTAATGGAGGAGAAATCTTTGTCATAAGTGTGGCATGAGTCAAACAATCACCTAACCTAGCTAAAATGGGCTAACTTAAGTTGTGGTAAACTTAGGCAAGTTGTGGTGGCCAACCAAACAGCCCCATAGCTGCCTCCTGCTTTTGCTGCTTGTACTAACGGTTCTTTCAAAGCCTAGCTTCTTTTTTTTCAGCAGAGAGTAAAGCATATCTCTCCCTCTCACATTTTCTTTTAGTATTGTCAACGGATATATAAGTTAGTAGCATCGGCAAGTCCACAAATTCCTATAACAAGTTCAAGAGAGCAAATACATCGTTATCCGGTGCAAGTTCATGACTAAAAATTTGGTGAGTAAAAAATTAGCTGACAAATCTGGTGTGGATCTAACGTTGTCCATTGAATTTATCTGCAAGTCCTTCACAGGGTAGTGGCAGCACAGAAAAGTCACAAGATTTACAATATACTTGTAAACATGTATTCGTCAACAAAATCAAAATTAAAAAGGGAAAAAAATACAAATTGACTATTAATAAGTAGTTGTACTACTCTTGTTGCTGGTGGAGTTATACTACTCTTGATGCTGGTGGTCCTGCATAACAAGAGTGCTGGCAAGCAATTGTCAAAAAAAAAAAAGACTGAAACTTAGTGGAACTCCATGTCTCAGGGCAAACTGGGTGACATTGTGCAGCTTAATCGGTATGCTCGGCACTTTATACCCTAGACAAATCGACTTGATTCCTTTTCCATGATGAATCGATCATCATTTTGATATGCTTTACTAGTAACTAATTAATCTACCTTGTTTGCCTACTTAGAACATTAGGAATAAAATTTTAATGCCTCTGGTAAAACTCAACTGGTTATGATAAACGCTAAGTGATCCGGGAACAAAACTCTACGATGCACGGATACGGCAGTTTGTCGCCGTACCGATATCCGATACGTACGGGATACGGCTGCGATGGCGATACGCGTATCGACGGAGTATCGGGTATTTAACGCTCAAAGACAATAAAAATTAATTTTCGATACCTCGTCGATACGGCAAGGATACCAAGCCGATACGTGTGCCAGTACATACAAGGCCCAACTGAATGACAGAAGAAAAGCCTCTTGCGTTATGTCGCATCGCTGCATCGTCGTCCCTGGTCACTACGTCTTTGCGGAGAATGACCGCCGCCGCCACCGCCACGGTCGCGTCCGTGGCTGCCGCCGACCGCTGCCGCCCGGTCGCACCACCGCGAGCAGCCGCCAC
>CM002482.1:8941903-9009288 GCA_000325765.3 Leersia perrieri | reverse complement strand
GGCGGCGGGGCGAGAGCGAGGAAGGAAGAAGTGCGGCTGGCGATGGGGATCCCGTGCGGTGGAGCTGAACGAGGAAACTAATTTTTTTTGTGGGTCCCACACAAAGTAGCTCTATTAGCACCTCTTAGAGGTGCTAGTTTTTTGGGGGGTTAGATGCAAATAGACCAATCTAACCCCCCATGTTTGGATCCTATTGGGATAATTGGGGATAAAAATTGCCAATACTAGCTCTAGCACCCAATCCAAACGGGGCCATTGTTCGATGGTTCATAATGTTTTAGTGCACCGTAAAGAAGTCCTGATCTATATTATGCGTCTTAGGTTTTATCTCCGACGGTGTTTTAGAGTTCGTCTGGTTAAAGCCATTTGTTTTTCTTGTATCTTTGTAAACACCTATTCCATTTTGGAGATGCTTGATGAGAATCCAGGAAGGCTTATCTGTCAATAATGTGTCTTTAGGGATCGGCACACTATTTGTTCAGTACCGCCGGTCAGCTGATTTGTTTCAGATGGAAAAGGATGATGGTTGATGCTTCTTTGTTTACTTTTACGTAGTCATGTCAAGTTGGACGCGGTTTTGGGCATATGTTTTACTATCGTATTACACAAAACACCAGGTTTATTACTTAGTGGTATAAAACCCTAGATATTATGACTTACTAACATATAATCCATTTTAATCCATTTTATTTATAGTACCTAACATTTCAAAGAAAATCCCACATCTATAGACTATCACTACTAGAACATTGGTTATTAACGACCAAACAATAACAATAACTAGAATTAATTGGTCGCTAATACTGTTTTGGGTGGCCCTCGAGACAAATTTGCCATTCGTCGTCTCTGGTCGTCAATACCAGCAAAGCGTCACTACTAGAGAAAAGGTTATTAACGACTGGAAAAGTGGTCGTTAAAAGTTTAAATGTGATCGTTAAAGTTCATCAACAACCACAAAAATATGGTCGTCTCGGTGGTTACTTAAAAATTTAATTTAAAGTTTTTATGAAAAATTCAATTTTTCGTTTCCTAATTAGGGTTGTGTGTGTGAAGCATTTTTATGTATTTTACACACAACTTGTGTAAAAATGTGATTATTTTTACATCAAGGATGGTCACTGTGTTTCCCATTTTTTTTATGAGAAACTTACACACTTTAACAAGTTCCAAGATAAAAAAAAAATGTGTTGTGTTGTGTTGTGTCCTAGTTTATGAGACAATTACCCAGCGGCTCCCGGAGACGGTACAACCTGATATCACTAAAGACATCAATTTCTTCGTCCTCATCATAGATTAGTCCTTGAGGGGTACAACAAGGACACAAGGTGGAATGGCACCGGGAAACTTTAGTGATGAAGAACGAACCAAGGTGTCTTGGTAGCGGCGGTCCATGATTTTTGCATGCACTTAAAGCATGCAACAGAATTTACGGGGAGGCATGCTAAGACCTCCGCAATGAGCAGGTCATCTGGTATGTTGATGGTAAAGGTAGTCCCTGGAATATGTGTGATGTAGTGGCAATTTTCAAGGCCCATGGGTCGACTAGATCCTATCATGCAAGATGCACTTTGCGGTTAAACACAATTCAAACCTCACAATTTAAGATAATGTTTTTTAAGTGAAATTATAATGGTTGATTGTACAATCAATATTACAAATATGCAAATTTGAAAAATAAAGTTAAATAGGAAATTGAGATAATAATGTTCAGGACACTATTTCCTTGATCCAAATATTATTTTATACTCATTTCCCTAATATTGAGTCCATACACATTATTTGAATCATATATTCTAGGGATAAACTACAATAGGATTTCGCCACCATATGTACTACCTCCCTTCCCTATCCCTATAGACCACTGTATTCTTTTGGGAACAGAGGGAACCTTCAAAATAGAATAGAAAAGCATGAAAGAGTGACGCTTACCAAAAGACATGAAATGGTGGCTCACAGAGGTCGGTGGCAGGGGAGCTTGCGAGGCTACACCGGAGGAAGATGACAAGATGGTGCTGAGAGGTTTGTAGCAGTCACGCATCTAAAGTTTTGTGTAGAATTAAGAAAGACAGGACACGGTGTTAATCATTTAGCACGAGGGGGGTTGAATATTTATAGACTTCACAGAAGCAATCCGTATCATTCAATCGAAATATAATGGTTGGAGAGCAACTTATCCAACCATTGCATATCCGTTACTTCTAAAGACAAACCTACATCTTATCCATAGCATTAACAATAATCTAGTTTTACACATGGATTAACTTATTGACAAGACATCGCTGACATCTCATGATATTTTACTACCCCAAGTCCTCCTAATATATTATTTCTCAATAAAAAAATTTCATGTTCTATCATATTTCTTGAAACTAATTATTGTTTGTTCAAACTACTTCAAGTAATATAAAATATGTTCAAAGTTCAATTTTGCATAGCAAGGTTTCAACTAAGATAGCGAGATTTGGGCTCTCCCGAGATCAGGGAGGGGCAGGGGTGTGATGTGAACCAATGATAAGAAGGAAAGTAATGGAAAAAGGAAATAGAAAATAAAAGAACCAATGGATCCCTCCCACTGGATCAGCATGGGAAAAAAGAAAATAGAAAAGATAACCTGCCGCTCAATCAGGGGTCTTTAATGTGATCGGTTTTGTCGCATGCGTAATGGTGATGCGTGCTAATTAGCGCACCAAACTGGTGACCAACACCGACGGTTCACATGAATGGCCAAAGGTTAGCTTTGTATATGGTCAGCCTTTTGGCAGTGGCCAACGATTAACAGATTCACTCTCAGCCATTTGATTAAGGAATTTTGCACCAAACAAGTAATATGGAAACCTAACCTCTAGCGGTAGATCATTTATCTTCTACTCTTCTATTCCTAAATTAATGTGATCACTCAGTGTGCTGATATGCTATAAATATGCCGACGGTTTTTTTGGAAAAGAAATAGTCTAATTTTAGACCCCTAGAACCAGCTCTTCTATGCAGTCGCACCCACAACCTAGTTGTCACCTCCGTCCGCCGCCGTCATCTGCATTCGCTGCCATCTCCGCCTCCTGCATCCGTCGTGGTACTCACCATCGTGAAACATAGTTAAAACCTCACAACTTAAGATAATGTTTTAAGTGAAACTATAATAGTTGATTACACAATCTATATTATAAATATACAAATTTAAAAAATAAAGTTAAAAAGAAATTGAGATAATAATGTCAAAGACACTATTTGCTTGATCCAAATATTAATTTCTACTCATTTCCCTAATATTGAGTTCATACACCTTTTTTGAATCATATATTTTAGGAGTAAACTATAATAGTATTCTCACCACCATATGTACCAGAGAACCTTCCTTCCCTTCCCTATAGACCACTGCATTGTTCTGGAGAACGGAGTGGTGGATCTAACAATGAGAACCTTTGAAAGGGAAAAGCATGAAAGAGTGATGCTTACCAAAGGACATGACGAGGTGGCTCGCAAAGGTCGGCGGCAGGGGATCTTGCGAAGCTACACTGGAAGAAGCTGACGAGATGGTGCTCAGAACGTTGGCAGCAATCGAACATCTAAAGTTCCACACCGAATTAAGAAAGGCTGGACACGGTGTCAATCATTTAGCACGAGGGCTGGGTATTTATGGACTTGATGGAAGCAATCTGTATCATTCAATTGAAATACTACGGTTTGAGAGCAACTTATTCAACCATTACATATCCATTACTTCCAAAGATAAACCTACATCTTACATGTGATCTCTCAGTGTGCTGGAATGTTATAAATATATCGACGGTCTTTTTGGAAGAAAAAAATGACTAATTTTAGACCCCTGGAACCAGGTCTTCCATGCAGTCGCGCCTAGAACCAGCTCCATGTTGCATTCTATTCAGGTGGCCGATGTTGCATTCTCTTCTTTTGGCCTAGTTTATTCTATCAAACTCCATGGATGGTATTATTCAACAAAACAATTTTATTATATTGGAACTTTGTAAAAAGTGTGCAAGTTACTCATAAAAATTTTGTGAAAAAAATGTCCATTCGCGATGCACAAATACACACATTTTTTTCAGAACTTGTGTGTAAAATACATAAAAATGCTTCTCTCTCTCTCACACACACAAATATACTACACACACAAACTTAATTAGGAAAGGAATAATTCAAGTTTTTCATTAACACGTTAAATTTTAAGATTTTAAGTAAATGCATGCTCTACATGTGTATAGTCTATAGAGGTGTGTTTTTCTTTGAAATATTAGTACCGTAAATAACATGGATTGTATGACGCTTAGTCATAATATCAAGGATTTTATACTGTTATGCAATTCAATGGTTCCCTGAAAAATAAAAGTGATTAACCCGGTATTTTTAAGCAATTAGATGGCAAAAACACATGCGCCTCCGAAATTTCCTATTAAAATAGGATAAACAAAATTCTACTGTTAGATCTCAGAGCGTATGTCTGCAACCGTGTCCAACTTCGACATGGGTATGTAAAAGTAAATGAAGAAGCATCGGCTACTATCTTTGTCCACCCAATATAAATCAACAGACGCAAAGGGAAGCTGAGCCAACCGGGAGAATGGACGCAGTCACGCAGCGATCCCGCATGGGGGTGGAACCAAAGCGCGCCTGTTGCGTGGACAGTCACATAGGATTTTTTTCATGGGCGATAATACTTGTGCACAATGCTTGCATTCACCAGAACGAAGACATCTTCCACCACCGACCGTGTCCGCCGCCATCGTCCAATTCATCACCTCCCTCTACTGTCGCCGCTATGGTCCCACCCTCATCCTTGTCGTCGCCTCCATCTACCGCCGTCACCTGCATTCCCCACCATCGACACCGCCTGCATCCGCCACGGTATTCACCCTCGTGAAACATAGATCAAACCTCACAAGTTAAGATAATATTTAAGTGAAAATATAACAGTCAATTATACAATCTATATTATAAATGTACAAATATAAAAAAATAGTTAAAATTTTGATATAATAATGTTTAGGATACTATTTCCTTGATCCAAATATTAATTTCTAATCATTTCCCTAATATTCAATTCATACACATTTTATAATCATATATTCTCTAGGAGTAAACTACAACAGGATTTTTCACCACTATATGTACCACCTCCGTTCCCTATAGACCACTGCATTCTTCTAGGGAACGGAGTGGTGGATCTAACAATGAGAACCTTTCAAAAGAAAAAACATGAAAGAATGATGCGTAGTGACAAGGTGGCTCACATAGGTCGGCGCCAGGGGAGCTTGCGAAGCTACAACTGGAAGAACCTGATGAGATGGTGCTCAGACAAGAGGTTGGTAGCAGTCGAGCATCTAAAGTTTGGCACAGAATTAAGAAAGGCATGACACGGTGTTAATCATTCAGCACGAGGGCTGGGTATTTGTAGACTTCACGGAAGCAATCTGTATCGTTCAACCAAAATACAACGGTTGGAGAGCAACTTATCCAATAGATACATGTTATTTCCAAAGATAAACCTACATTTTATCTAAAGCACTAACAATAATCTAGTTTTACACATGGATTAATTTATTTCACCACCCCAAGTCCTCCTAATATGTTATTCCCGACAGGAAAATTTTATGTTCTATCACATTTCTTCAAACTAATTATTTTTTGTTCAAACTACTTCAAGTAAAAATAAAATATGTTCAAAATTCAATTTCGCGTAGTGAGGTTTCACCTAAGATAGTGACATCTGTGTCCTCCCAAGAATTACTTCAAAAATAGGATATTGGTCCCAATATGCATGCATACAAAAGTATTTAAAATATCACTACTAGAACCACAAGATTAGCTGAGTGTCCATATGAATTATTGATGGTCTATCAATGACTATATATATAAGTGGTCAAGGGCCGTAAACCCTAGCTTCCCCGCAAAAAAAAAAGGGCCGTAACCCTAGCCAATGGATACTAGCAATACTCTCCGTTATTTCCTTCTTTTTTTTTTGGTTTGACTGCTCCCGACATGCAAGTCAACTTGGTAAGTCGCGCACAAGCGAAGCAGATCGGGGAGGGACAGGGGTGTGATTTCTCTTTTTTTTTAGATTCTTCAAATTTGAACTGAAATGTTAGGTCGAGAAAGTCTTTATTATAATATTTTATTAGTATTTAGAAATATCTAGAAAATATACAAATTCAAAAGGTACTATTTTATTCATTAAATGTTCAACTAGAATTCTAGAAATTTTTTCTGTGTCGTGAACCAGTGGTATGTAACGAAAACAGGACTTAGAACAAAAAAAGAACGTACGAATCCCTCCCCCTGAGTCACCATGAGAAAAAAGAAAATAGAAAAAAAAAACTAACCTACCACCGAATCAGGAGTGCATAGGTAAATGAGAAAACCGAAAAAAAAACGCATCTACAATACGAGGTCATTAATGTGATTTGTTTTGGCATAGTGCGTCGCTTTCGACACAATGGGCAACGATTAACAGATTCACACTCGGCGGCCATTTGATTAAGGAATGTTGCACCAGTGAAGTAAGCCGGTGAGAGATTTAACTATTTAAGGTAGCAACTACATACATATATCTATACGGATATGAATCTCCCATATATCAAAACCAAACCACCAGCATTAGATCTTTTATCTTCTACTCTTCTATTAGATGCGATATATCGATGTGCCGACATGCTATAAGTATATCGACAGACTTTTTGGAGAGAAGTTAGTCTAGTTTTAGACCCCCTGCAACCAGCTCTTCTATGCAGTCGTACCTGAAACCAGCTCAATGTTGTATTCCTTATGTGTGGCCAATGTTGCATTCTTTCCATGTGGCATAGTTTATTGGGTTAAACTCCACGTCTCCACGGATCATATTTTTCTAACATTGTCAAATAAAATACAACAAAACATTTTTCTCATCTTGGAACTTTGTCAAAAGTGTGTAAAATACTCATAAAAATTTTGTGAAAAAATAACCATTCGTGATGTGAAAATACTCGCATTTTTCAGAACTTGTGTGTAAAATACATAAAAATGCTTCACACACACAAGAAAAATTTTAATTAGGAAAGGAATAACTGAAGCTTTTCATAAAAATATTGAATTCTAAAATTTTAAGTAAATGCATGCTCTACATGTGTATAGTCTATAGAGGTGGCCTTTTCTTTGAAATGTTAGTACTGTAAATAAAATGGATTGTAGGCTATTTAGTCGTAATATCTATGGTTTTAAGGTTTTATGCCACTAAGTGATAAACCCTGTGCCCCACATAAGAAAGTAATAAACACAGAGTTTTATGCAATTCGATGGTAAAACACATGCGTCTCTGAAATTTCCTAAAAATTAGGACAAACTAAATTCTACCGTTGAATATACTAGTAGATCGTATGTTAGGAACTAGCTTCACATGATTATCATGTACCAATGGTGGGTCTTCTGGCGACGAGGAGGATTCGTAGCAGCATAACACTCAAACACAGATTGAAACTAGCTTGCCCATGATTATTTCATGCAGAGGGTTCTGATGACGAGGAGGATTTGCAGAAATGGAAGACAAACATATTGAAAACTAACTCGCACATGATTATTACGTGCCGACGGTTCGTACGATGAGAAGGATTCACATCAGCAGAACACTCGTGTACCGCACATACAACCTCCGTTGGATGGTGTGGATAACAGCGCGACACGACCGATTGAAGAGGAAGGCGTTCCATGGTGGACAAACTGAAGTAGTCATGCAGCGTATCTCCCCCCCTGTTGTAGGACTTCACGAGGGCAACGTTTCCGAAGACATGCTCTCCTGATTACTAGTGCATGCCGGCAGATGGGACAAAGTAGACTATGGCGACGAGTACAGAGGAAAGTAGCGGTACAGTATATAAAAGGTGTGTTATCAGTACGTCTTGCATATCACAATCAAACCAGATAGATCACGCGTAACCTACCAGACTCTACACTACTCCTAAGCATCGGGTGCTCTGGTAAGTTCTCAAAACTAACACCGGAAAATGCATGGAGTGTAGCAAAATAAAACCGCAAAAGAAAGCCGCATGAAACAAATTTCGGCTTCACGCGCATGTCGTGTGCGCGCATCCCTGGCTTCGGCCAGTGCCCAAGCCTGATGACGTGAGACAAGTGAGCGAGCACATGTGTTTCTCTACTTTTTTCTCAAGTGACTAGAAAGCACTCTTCTATTTAAGGAGATATCACTCTTCTAGAACTAGCAATATGGTGCTAAAGGTTTATATGTGTGATTATCATAAGACGGGTTTCATAATTTTCCTTCGAATTAATCTTCATAATTTTAGCCCATGTATCAATTACGATAGTATATGCCAAATCCCATTATGCATTTCATCAGAATATCATTAAAATTGAGCTCACCAATTGTTTGCAGTGACATACCAAAGAAATAAATGTAACAAAAAAAATTTGAACAACATATCATTATTGAATATTTAATCCTGCAGGATTTGTCTCCGGATACAATTGCTTATGGTAATGGTCTACAACATCTCAAACACAAGCAACACTTGCTTCAATTCCCCCATTCTGGGGGATCACATGGTTGCATTGGCTAATGGAGACCAGACTCTCCACGTAAGGAACAACGTGGTACACTGCCGGGCCTAGCTCACCACAAGTGAGCTTGCTTCCATCTTGCCGCTCGTACTCTAGATCCTCGCCCAGGTCCACAACCTCTGACATAGAATCGCACCACACGTACAACATCAGATTGTCCACAGCTAGAAGCATCTCTGTACCTACACACAAGAGTGGGAGGAAGCCGTTGGTACCAATCTCCTGAGAAAAGGCATCAATGCGGCAGCGCAGCGACCACTCAGGTTCTGCACCATCATCTACCAGCTGCCAAAAGCCAAAGGTTTCCTCACTGATAGTGTGCACGAAGCACAACTTTCCACCCAGTTCCGCAAGTTCACCTTTGTAGCAGCCCGGAGAGAATGGCACCAAGCTGAACTTCTCATCACAAAGTTGAACCAGAGGATCACGTCCACATCGAGCTGCAGGTCACGAGTGCACCAATAGAAGGCTCCTCCCACGCAAACCGGCCGTGAGTTGGATTTTATGCAATTCGATGGTAAAACACGTGCGTCTCTAAAATTTCCTAAAAATTACGACAATCTAAATTCTACCATTGGATATGCTAGTAGATCATATGTCAGGAACCACGTCCAACTTCAACATGAGTACGTAAAAGTGCTTCACACACACACAAAAATATAAGGAAATGAATAACTAAACACTTTGAATTTTAAAATTTAAAGTACATGCATGCTCTACATGTGTATAGTCTATAGAGATGGCCTTTTCTTTGAAATGTTAGTACCGTAAAAAAAATGGATTATAGGCTATTTAGTCGTAATATCTAAGGTTTTATACCACTAAGTGATAAACCCTGTGCCCCACAAAAGAAAGTAATAAACATAGAGTTTTATGCAATTCGATGGTAAAACACATGCGTCTCTGACATTTCCTAAAAATTACGACAAACTAAATTCCACCATTAGATATGCTAGCAGAGCGTATGTCAGGAACCACGTCTAGCTTCGACATGAGTACATAAAAGTGTATGAAGAAGAATCGGCCACTATCTTTGTCTGCCCAAAATAAATCGATAGATGGAGAGGGAAGCTGAGCCGAGGGGTGGAACCAAAGTACACCCGATGTCTGCACTTAGAGCATATACAACAATGGGCCATAGTAATGCCACGTAAGATTTTTTGATGAACTTAAGGAGAGAAGGGATGACAGAGAGAATGAGAGGGCAACTAATTTATCATCCGGCTACATGCTCGTCATGAGCGCGCGTGGGACCCATGCCCATCCACTTGCACACGTTGCTTGCATCCACCGGATGAAATCGTCTTTCCACCGCCATCGCCCAACTCTTAACCTCGTCGCCACCGCAGTCCCGCTCTCATCCTAGTTGTCGCCTCCATCCGCCACCATCACCTGCGTTCGTCATCGTTGCCGTCACCTGCATTTGCCGCCATCACCAGCACCTGCATCCGCCATGGTACCCACCCTCATGAATTTCATAGTTCAATCCTCACAATTTTAGATAGTTTTTTAAGTGAAAATATAATAGTTGATTATACAATCTATATTATAAATGTACAAATATAAAAAAATAGTTAAAATTTATATAATAATGTTTAGGACACTATTTCCTTGATCAAAATATTAATTTCTAGTCATTTCCTTAATATTGAGTTCATACACATTTTTTGAATCATATATTCTAGGAGTAAACTACAATAGGATTTTTCGCCACCATATTTATCACCTCCCTCCCTATAAACCATTGCATTCTTTTGGGAACGGAGTGGTGGATCTAACAATGAGAACCTTTGAAATGGAAAAAACATGAAAGAGCGACGCTCACCAAAGGACATGACGAGGTTGTTCAAAGAGGTCGGCGGCAGGGGAGCTTGTGAAGCTACACTGGAAGAAGATGGGAAGATGGTGCTCAGAGGTTAGCAGCAGTCGAGCATCTAAAGTTGGGCACAGAATTAAGAAAGACAGAACACGGTCAGCTTTCGGAACATTGGCCAACGATTAACAGCTTCACACTCGACCATTTGATTAAGGAATGTTTCACCAATGAAGTCGGTGAGAGATTTAACTATTTAAGGTGGCAGCAACTACATATATGTAATATGGATATGAATCTCCCATATCTCAAAACCAAGTCGCCATCGCTAGATCTTTTATCTTCTACTCTTCCATTCTTAGATGAGATCCATCGATTTGCAGACATGATATAAATATGTCGACGGTCTTTTAGAAAAAAAGCTACTCTAATTTTAGACCCCTGCAACCAGCTCTTCTATGCAGTCGCACCTGAAACCAGCTCAATGTTGCATACCCTCCGTGTGGCCAATGTTGCATTCTTTTCATGTAGCCTAGTTTATTGGGTCAAACTCCATGGATCGTTATTTCTAACATTGTCAAATTAAACACAACACAACTCATTTTTCTTATCTAGGAACTTTGTTAAAAGTGTGCAAGTTACTCATAAAAATTTTGTGAAAAAATGACCATTCGTGATGTGAAAATGCTCACATTTTTTGGAACTTTTGTGTAAAATACATAAAAATGTGTCACACACACACAAGAAAAATCTTAATTAGGAAAGGAATAATTGAAGCTTTTCATAAACACTTTGAATTTTAAAATATGACAACGTGGCAAATATAAGAATGTTAAATTATGTTAAGAAAGTGTCCCATGAAAAATTATATGAAATAGTTCTTATATTTAATGTTTAGTGTGATGGTTACTAAAATAAAAGAATAAGAATTATGGGGGTTTAAAGTCCCTCTCCTCTCCCTTTATAAGAATTAATGTTGTGTGTAAAAAAAACTATTGAATTTGGTATCAAAGAGACATAAACATTTGAGTATTAGTTATACGTAATGCACCAATTAGTTTATGCACTAAGTTGATGGAATCAAGTACATATTGCAACAAGAAAATCAGTCATGTGTGTATTAGTGTGTTGCATGCATTTGGCTTAAATTGCATGGTTAATGTATCAGTTTTTCATGCATTAATCATGCACTAAAGTGTTGTGAATATGTGGTGGTTTCTTATGGCATTAAGGCCAAATTAAAGACCAAATTTAGTATGTCCTTGTGAATGTCTCTTATGCAAACAGTATATAAGCATATGAGATGTTTCCAACAAGAATGGAGACATAGTTAAAAAGAATCACACATCAAAGTATATTGTTCTCTTATCATCGAGGGAACACGAACGGTAAGAAGGAAGAGAGGAGAAGAAATTCATAGATGTTTGATCATACAAGTCAGTGACATGCCGCAAGGTGTTGGCATGACACAGGGTAGGTTGTGCATCTACTTTATTGGTTAAATCAAAGTGTGCTAACATAATCCTAATGCTTCCACTGTCATGACATGTTTATTTTGCTTATAAGAAGTTCCAACAGTTTTGATAAATTTGGTAAGCATTACCAATATTCAATATTTGGTACTTCCTCCGTCTCATAGTATAAGAACTTTTGTCTTTTGGGTTTGTTTCCACCGTATAAGAACTTTTAGCTTTCACACAATCAATTAGTGGCCCACATATATACCATTAATTAACAGTTAATCCTTCCATATTGAGTTGTATGTTTCTATGCATGTCGTCCAATATGTGTATTGGTATTTGTTGGTATTTGTTATTGTCATCCTTAGGAACAAAGTTCCCAACGACAATAACTTAAAATAATCAATGATATTCTATGGTTTGGCAGAAATGAATCCGCAAGCGCACGGATATATCATTGTAGTATTTCACCCGGGAGTATTCCAAGATATCGTATTTATCCCAAGGGAAGATTTGTAAAGTGTAATCATTCTGATAAAATACATACACATGTATAAGTCATAGTTCTAAGACAGGGGTAAGAGATATTTCTTGGGTAGAGTAACACAAGCGAAGGATTTAGCTAAACTCTATATCTATTTTCTGTACTTTATGCAATATTCTAACATCTTCTAATTAGCATACAACAGTGTGATGTACCCTCCTTACAATACAACTATAACTAAGCCTAGACCTAGCTATGCCCTTTCGGTGCTTCACAAAGTTACCGAGGCCTACCGAGTTACTTACGACAGACTGTCATAACCATTCAACCGAAGTTAGATGCGGAGGTACATCTAACCCTAGGAATTTATATGTAGGAAACTATACTGCAGAGGAGACACTCATACCGAGCTGTCACCATCGGTGGCCCGCAAACACACCCAGAGTATAATCGCCCAAATAATTGTAAGATCCAGCCTAGACACCATGTCTAAGCCATCACTCCCTACTCTATAGTCTTGCAATTGAAGTAGAGTATCTAAGTTCCAGATTAATATTATCAGGACTTGCCTAAGTTGAATACTAACCAAGTTCCTAGACATTATACCCGCACCAATGCAAATCCCAGATAAATGTAACCACACTGACATACTAATTATATGAATGCTAAAGTTGGCAAGACTAGTCTATGATTGGACTAGGCTACCGCAATTGTATAAAGATAAATAACTATATTGAAGTATTGAAAGTCTTACATAAGAACTAGAAAGTAAAGTAGAACTTTACCCGAATTCCTCCGAAGTCTTCCTTAAACTAGAACTATTCTATTCCTAGTTCTACTAGACTAATACTACAAGTAGAGAGAGCTTGATTTCTTGCTTTAGTGTGTGTTGAAGAGTGGAGTGGGGCATCTTCTTATAGAGCTCCAATGGCGGCAACTCTGATGCGAGATTACCACCATGCCACTTGTAACTGCCATCAGGAACCAATCAGCAAGTGCCACGTCGAAGGTCGGTGGGAGAGGAGGCGGTGTGGGTTCGGCCGAACCAGCTGACTTCAGCCTTCTCCAGCTGTTTGATAGGTGGGTCCCGGTGTTAGTGGCACGTGCAATGACGGTTACTTAGGTCGGTAACTCTATCGGTGGGCCCTCTGATTCCTTGGGAGTGAGGTTTACTCCATTTCTTCTCCTTTTTGATATATTTTCTCTACATATAAATATTTGCCAATTACAAGTGAAAATAGATTATTCTAAAATAAATATGCATTGCAAGTATACCCAACTCTTCATTATTTTAGTTATATTGACGGTTAGAATGTTGCAATAATGACCGTCAACAGTATTGTGGACATTTTAATAGATTCTTGTTATTCCCTAAAATGGTAATAACTCTTATATTATGGGATGAAGTAGTAGACTAAATGTATTTAAGTTTTTTAAGTTTGCCAAACAATGGAAAGGTTGATTGCAACGGAGAGATGGTCTCACAAACGTTTCATCTCAAGGATCAGGAGCAAACCTTTCTCCACTTTCCACCTCTCCTCTTTCCGCCTCTCCCTTATGCTCCTCTGCCTCACTGTTGTGCCACATGGCTGCGAGGACAGCGTCGACGGGGTCTCGCCCTTCCCTGCCCATGGAGGCCTGGGGTGTCGTCGAGGCGGCAGCACGTTCCTTGCCTAGATCCGCGTCGTTCCAACCAGATCTAGCGGGGTCGTGATTGGTGGTGGCCGGCAGCGGGGTTGTGGGTGGCGGTGCTAGGGGCTAGGGCGGCGATAGTGGAGACGCAATCGAGCCAACTATCTCATCCTCAATTTCTTTGTCATCCGATTCTGAGGATTGGTCCAACACACCAACACGCGTTCCACTCTACCTCAATATCTCCTCACGCTCTTGCGTAGAATACAAATCCTCTGGAAGTAGGCATCTTGTCGTTTTTGCCTTTCCAGCATCCCTCGGACCCACCTCACTCCCTCCCTCCATCGACCAATCTACCTCATTGTCCTCTATTGCTCCTCCCTTCTATGTATCCATCATATGCTCACCACCACCACCTATAACCATAGCGCCATCTGCTCGTGCTACCTAATCCTTCGCCATGTTTTGCTCAACTAGCTCCCTCTTCAAAGTTTCTTCATCCCGTGATACCTCGTTGTTTGTTCTATCATAAAATTGTATGTGTTCCATCAAAGGCCTTTGATTCAAGTCCAAACATACATCTCTACATTCAACACGGTCAATCTTCGAAGCAACCACCTCAAGCGACTTTAATTGTGACCCAAACACTCTAACCACATATGCTTGTCACCGCATCTCTCCATTCAAGTCTAGCATATACTTGTGTGAAATGGGTCCAGCACCAACATCATATCTACCTTGCATAGCTACGGACTCATTGCTCCACCCCAACACATCCTTTGTAAGACATACTACCTCCTCCAAACTAGGCTTAGAACCAAATACAAGTTGCTTAATGTTCATCCCCTCAAAATGATTACCATTTTGCTCTACCACCGATCCACCATAGTGCAATCGTACCGATCTATCCATCTACAGCATTAATTAAAATATCAACATAATATTTTTTTAAAAAGTATACAATTTAAAAATAACCGATCCATTAGAGACCTACATCAAATTTCTCACCATACTAATTTAACCAAATACACAATCTTCATTAGAAACGAATAACCAATATAAACCCTTGTAATTAGGTTTTACAAAAAAAAGTTAGGGTTCTTAATCCATGTTTGCTTTCTTAATCCATCAAATATACATTTCTACCAACATCTAAACTTTCAATCACCGAATACTACTATAACCGCAAGGAAATGTCCAACAATTTCGCCTACAATTGCTCCCAATCCCGTTTCTAGGGTTTAACCCTAATTCCTCAAATCCAATCAAAAAAACAACAAATAAGGAGAGATCACAGAGGAGAATACCTTGCCACAAGACCCCCACTAATTTCCCCTCCAAATTCGATATTTTGATGGAATTTTGGAGGGAATGGAAGAAAGGGGAGAGCCAATGGGACTAGCGCTGAGGGTGGGGTTAGCGCTGTGGCGGTTGGCGCTGAGACCTAACGTGCGGGCCCGACAGCCCTTCACCCCGTCATTAGAGGCTAACGGCCGTCAGGTGCTCAGCGTCAAGGACGTCCACGCTGATCAACCTCAGTGCAGTCGTCCATGGCGCTGAGGTTGAGGTTCATTTAGGGTGAATTCGAAATAAGTTTTTTAAAAATTTCGGCCCACAACACATTAGCACCGTTCCGGCCCAATAATAATGGGCCGTAACACCCACAACACAGTTTCCTCTCGCCTTCCTACCTTCTTGCTCCCCTCCGTCCGTTCGGTCCTTTCTCCACCAACCCGGCGGCTGTCTTCCGATTCCCTTCTCCCATTCATCATTCTCCGATTTCTCTCCCCGTGCCCTATCCGCCGCCGCCTGCTGCCGCGCGATGGCGATGGTCCTGCGTCGCCTCGCGGGCGCGCCGTCTCCGGCGGCCGCCGCGCTGCTGCTCCGCCCGGCGCTCACTCGCCCGATCTCCTCCGGCTTCCGCGAGGAGCGCGACACCTTCGGGCCCATCCAGGTCCCCAACGACAAGTGCGTGCGTGTGTGCTCGATCTGTTTGTTCGTGCTGCTGGATGCCGCCGTGGTTTGATCTGGTGGCTGATGTGTTGCTGTCGTTGTTTTGTGTGATGATGCAGGCTGTGGGGCGCGCAGACGCAGAGATCGCTGCAGAACTTTGATATCGGCGGCGAGCGCGAGCGGATGCCGGTGCCCATCGTCCGCGCCTTTGGGGTGCTCAAAAAGTGCGCCGCTAAGGTATGAAGCGAGACTACCATTCTAATGAATATAGATGCATTTGATGTCCACATCTGTGGAGACAAGCTTGGAAAGCGATTTGTATGTGCCGTGGATAGTTCCTGTAAACAAATGCATGTTGTGCACAAATTTAACAAAAGGTGAACCCATTTAGTAAACAACGTTGTGTTTTGGGGGGTAAGAAACCACGTTGGTTTCCTGTTTCTCATGCTATTTCTATTCTTCAAAGTTTCCCATGCTATAGATAATAAATGTTACTTTGTTGCATCTTATACTTTGTATTCATCACAAAAAAGAATGCTTTGTGCTGCCTTGTTTCAGTTTTCTGCTACTTTTGTACATCAGTTGACAATTAATCGAATGTCCCATAGACATGCTTTGAATTTTGGTTTAGCTAAATATCACATTATGCTATTGATGGGATTGTTAAGGTGGTTTATACTCAAGTGCTTATGTTTGTCTGGAGTACTCATCACTTGGTCATTTGGTTTTAAAGGTGAATATGGAGTATGGCCTTGATCCAAAAATTGGCAAGGCAATAATGCAGGCGGCTCAGGAGGTTGCTGAAGGACAGTTGGACGACCACTTTCCACTTGTTATCTGGCAAACTGGGAGTGGCACACAAAGCAACATGAACGCCAATGAGGTTTATTTCCCATTCATGCACTACCATATTAATTGTCTGTAATACTTGTTACTGATAATTTAAATGTGATACATATCATGTGGTTAAAGCTTCAATATCTGAATGGAGGGGTGTCCATTATTCCATTGTATTGTTAATCATGTTTAATTCTTGTGTTGACATTACTGTGAGCCAAGTTTTAGAGTTATTATATTGTACCTTATCATTTCTTATCTGATTTTTCTATTTAGGTAATTGCAAATAGGGCTGCTGAGATTCTTGGACATAAGCGTGGCGGGAAGTTTGTACACCCCAATGATCATGTGAACAGATCACAGTCCTCAAATGACACATTTCCCACTGTAAGATTCCACTATATTCTAGTCTTCATTTTAATGCGTGTTTACCTTTGCTGTTGTTATGGTATGTTGCTTACATTTTCAGGTCATGCACATAGCAGCAGCCACAGAGATCAATTCAAGGTTTGTCCCGAGCTTGCAACAGTTGCATAAGTCACTTGACTCAAAGGTATTTGTTTTACTCTTGTATCCCAACATAGGGAATCATTCTTGTGCAATGTCTTTTGTATTTATGGTTTTTTGTTTCACCTATGGTCTTAATTCCAATTTGCAGCAATCTGCTTCTTATATTAGTTATCTGTGTTATTCACTGTGCATTTGAATCCATTTCTATTTTCTAAGAAATTCAAGAATTATATATGTTTTTTTTCCTTGTGCTTAACTTGGGCGCATGTCTTTGGCTGCTACCCAGACAACTGCAGCCCACTAAAAGAGCATTAGAAGTTAAAATGGCAAGCATGGATGTCTCATCATCCTTTTCATTTTGTACCATTATTTTATATTTGTTATTCTATTCATTTCTAGGCTTTTTACTATCTGTTTTTTTTTATCCATTTGCCATGTGAGTCTGTGGATTAAACTTCACATTATTTCCGGTTGACTGGTAACTGTGTATGGCTTGACAAAATTTTGATTTGCTTATTACCTCAAGATACTTAGACCCAAGCTACTTTAATTTGTCTGTCTTCATAATGCACACCAAACTGCAATATGTGAATGCTTTAGTGCAAATTACTTGGTAATAAACACTTTATTTGCTTGCCTGTGAAGGCAATAAAATAGTTCCACAGAAACAGTATGCTGGGCATTCATCTGATTAGTGTTTTCTCTTATTTTTAGCTCTTCTGGTTAGCAACACTAGGAAATAGATGATATATGTAGTGTGTTGCTTCGTATAGCATATCTGCTGTTCTAATAAATCTTTTACATTGGTGCAACAGTCTGTTGAATTTCAAGACATAATTAAAATTGGGCGTACACATACCCAAGATGCCACCCCATTGACCCTTGGCCAAGAGTTCAGTGGTTACGCTACACAGGTAGGAAAATTTCCAATATTTTTTTATTGGTTTACCAATTACATGCATTTATGATTGACACAAATTCTTATAAGCTGTTTTCAACTCCATTTATAGGTGAAGTACGGAATCGATAGAATTGTTTGTACCTTGACGCGGATGTATCAGGTACTACAGTAATGTTCAATATTCGTTTTGAGATGATATGCAAAAAGTGAATGATCTCTGATCATTTTCTGTGGTGAACAGCTCGCTCAAGGTGGAACTGCAGTTGGAACAGGCTTGAACACTAAGAAAGGGTATTCTTATAGTTCCTTTGGTCTTAACCTGTGCTATTTAACTTTTACTTTTGTCCTGGTATTTCCCCCCTTTTAACAAAGTAGATTAGCAGTCAAAGACCATTATAAAATAAGACCAGATTATCTCCTTGGGTAGAGCTGTAGAGAGAGATCATCTAAACCTGTCATCCAGAGTGCTGTGTCCCTCTAATCAAGATGAATCTTTAAATGCAAAATAGTGTTGCTGTTTTGAAATGCTACTTCAATTTAGTGCAGTTAAACAACTCATGTACTTGTGGGCATCTGACCTAAATTCAATAAGATGAAGGCTGATTTAAAGAGTACCATCTCAGATTTGACATGGTTCATTGTAATTGTTTACCCATAAGTACATGTTTGATTATACCGATAGCAATTCTATGTTCCATGTGTTTAGCCAGAAATTTAGCTGTCTGCATTTGCCAACTTCGTTTTTTATGCTATTTAATCATACTTAGTTAAAATTTATACCTGTTGTTTCAGATTTGATGTCAAGATTGCTGCTGCAGTAGCTGAGGAAACAGGACTGCCTTTTGTCACAGCTGAGAACAAGTTCGAAGCTTTGGTTAGTGGTTATTGACACTCTCAAACTTTAAATCATTGGTCACAATTTGTAGTTCTACAAATTCTTTTTCTTTATTTTTGATGACAGAACTCTGTAATTGCAACTGCATTGTTGAACAAAGGTTGAGATGTGCACAAAACGTATTTGCATTGTTGACGTCATTTTATCCATGTCATTATTAACTTTTGAAATCACAATGCTGTTTAGGCAGTAAGTAGTGACCCAAGACTCTGAAATGTTTTTCTAAAGCTAAGGCAAGCCTTCCATTTCTTGCTTGGATAGTGCTGCTAGAATATGGTTTTCAGTTACATTATCTCTTCCCTAGTTTTTTCGTTGCTTTGTCTATCTTCTATTATTCACCATTGTGAGCTAATCTCTTCTTTTACTTGAGTAGGCAGCGCATGATGCTTTTGTTGAGAGCAGTGGTGCTGTAAACACAATTTCTGCATCTCTTATGAAGATAGCAAATGACATACGCTTGTTGGGAAGGTAATATTTGAATCCTATGGCCTTTTTGGGAGCCCAAATATTTTTCTCTATTATTCTGGGAATATGCACTCAAATATATTTATGATCACAGCGGCCCCCGATGTGGACTTGGTGAACTTATCCTACCCGAAAATGAGCCTGGGAGTAGCATTATGCCTGTAATCAGTCTGTTACCTTTTGCATTTGGTTGTTTCAGTTTCTCAATTAGCACAGTGCTATGAAGCATTTGGTGTAACTACTTTCTATTTTACAGGGAAAAGTTAATCCTACCCAGTGTGAGGCGTTGACCATGGTTTGTGCTCAGGTATGAATATACCTTATTTTCCTCGACTCAATTTGTCCAATGCTCTATTGTACTTATACTGTATTGTCTGTACACACAATTCCCTATTTTGTTCTGTCTATATTCCTTGTCAGTGTTATGTTTCATCATGTGCCTTCGATGCATCATTTGTTCCCCTGCTTTCCAGTTACAGATAAATAGCTTGCTTAGCAGGACCTTTACAAGCCCATATTTTTGGCAAAAGGGAAAATAGAGATGTCTTGTTTCCCTTTACCAACTTTAAGAACTTACTAACTCTTTATGAGGAATCTGAGCATGTAAATACGGATTGGTGACAGAATTATGAGTGACATATAAATGGATGCTACGTTGCTGCTGTTATCTTCGCTCCTTTCAAAACAGCCCATGTTATTGATACCTGACTGAAACATGCTTTGAGTTTTAGTGTCTTACTACTTCTCCTTTTCGCTGAAATGTTTATTTTACTTCTTTATGATTGGAAAATCTAAATAACGTTTGTTTTGATTTGTGACAATGCAGGTTATGGGTAATCATGTTGGTGTCACAGTAGGTGGTTCGAATGGACATTTTGAGCTGAATGTCTTTAAGCCAATGATTGCAGCTGCATTACTTCGGGTATGATCTCTATTATCGATGCTTCAATATGAAAATATGTATCCTGTACAAACTTTTCTTTAAACAACTACTAGACCCTCACGCTAATCTGTATCTTGTTACACTGAGTTGCTAGATTTTATTCTGTTATTGCTCGCACACCAGTTTGACTTATGCTCTATACCTCTGTTTTTACAGTCACTGAGATTGCTAGGGGATGCTTCCGTGTCCTTTGAGAAAAACTGTGTCAGGGGAATTCAAGCAAACCATAAGAGAATTTCACAATTATTGCATGAGGTAGCTATCTGCATAACAACTGCAGAAAAAATTGCATATATAATTTTCTAATAAATTGCCTGACTAATCTGTTTATTCTTATGTTCAGTCTTTGATGTTGGTGACATCTTTGAACCCTGTATGTAAAATTCATTCATTTTGATGCCTTACCTTTTTTTATTATATCTCCTTTTGTGAATGTTAGCTTAATTCTATTTAATATGAATGCAGAAAATTGGCTATGACAACGCTGCAGCTGTTGCTAAGAAAGCACACAAAGAAGGAACCACATTGAAGGTGATTATTCCATTTATTTTAGTTGTTTTGGTTCAAAACTAGTGCATATAGTCTGCATTCCTTAAGTGATATGTGCAGACATAATTCATATGTTGGCTTGATTGCCAGAACCATCAATTTTCTTAGGTCACAAATCCATGCTATTGTAATATAGGCCCATCTTCCCCACTTGGTGCTATTTTTTTGTCACCGTATTATTATATTGATATAATTGCAAAATGATGTTGTGTGCTTATAAGTTTTTCATAATTTATTTTTGTGGGTAAAATCCTTTCTTTTTTCTCTTTCCAGGAAGCTGCTCTAAGCCTCGGAGTCTTGACAGAACCAGAATTCCATGAACTTGTTGTTCCAGAGAAAATGATTGGTCCTTCTGATTGATAACAAAACTAAATTGAAGAGCTCTTGCACGGTGGATTCCCTAACTCTAGCTCATCCGTAAATAAAGCAAACCAGATGTTACATCTTCAGTTCCTTATCCTATTGGAGAGTTTAATTTTTTGCACTGCAAACGGTGCCGGAGAGAACAAAATTCCATTCCTGTTACTGAATATAGTAAACAGTGTACTTTTTATTCATTGAAATCTTATACCTAGGGTATCATCGTATCAGTATGCCAATCTTTTCCTGAAATTGCGGACCATCGTGTAATAAGTCATGTAGCAAACATGCCATATCACATTTGACTTTAGAACAAATGAATAAAAAGGCAGTTGGATTATATATTTCTATTGTAGCCACAATATTTCTATTATGGCTCTCTGTTTACCTGCCTACCTACTATTGTTTGCCTGTGTTGTTGAATTCATTTCTGTTTTCGTCTTTGAACCTTATATTGTTTGCCTTTTCCCTCTGAGTAGATTCAGTTGTGCTATACTCGTTGAAATGCTGCTGAAACCTTTTGCGTTACCCTTTTCAATCTTCCTTATTTTTGTTGAAATATTTGCTCGTGACTATGACATTGTGTCATGTCCTGTGGGTAATCATGTTGGAAAATCTTTAAATCTTTTTTAGTGTAATTTAAGCTGTTTTGTAAAATAAATGTACACCATCGAGTAGAAAGAACGCGAGAACTTGTACAGGCTCGACAGCTCGAGCTGGTAAAAAAAAAGGGAAAAGTCAACCCCACTTGAGTGTTTTTAACAATTTTTTGGTCACATGACGCTGATGTGTTGGTCCAATCAGCCTAAAAAATAAAAAAAATAGAGGGTCCATATGTTAGTGTTGTTCCCTCTTCTCTCCCTCTCTTATTCCTCACCCATCACTCTTCATCCCTCCTTATTCACCTACTCTCTTGGTGCGCCATGGTAAAAATGACTCTTTTCTTTTTTTTATATACTTTTTAGATTGATTGGACCGATGCGTCAGCGTCACGTAACCAAAACCTAGTCAAAACCACTCAAGGGGGTTATGTTGCACGGTTTTGAGATTTGAGGTGTGTGATTCGTCTGGTTTTAGAGTTGAGGGGTGTGATTTTACACAAATATAAGAGTTTTGGGGGGGCTTAAATGGACTTTTTTCTAGAAAAAATCCAAACCTTTTGCATCATCTCACGACCGCAGCACGCGCCTTGATGGGCCAAAAAGCCCGGCCCATTATAGCCGAACTCTCGCAGAAACCCTAGCCCCGACCTATATAAGCCGAGTGCGCCGCCGCATTCCAACCCTTGCACGCCTCCACCACACAAAACACTCCACAGGTAAGCCGAGACCTCGGCGGCGGCGGCGGCGGAGATGGTTTCCCTCAAGCTGCAGAAGCGGCTGGCCTCCAGCGTCCTCAAGTGCGGCAAGGGCAAGGTCTGGCTCGACCCCAATGAGGTCAACGAGATCTCCATGGCCAACTCCCGTGAGAACTCTCTCTCTCTATCTCTTCATCCATCCCCCATAACCTACCTGCCTAGGCCGTATCATGTTCTGTGATTTCTACTTGTGGTGCGTGCATAGTTCGTTCCTTCAGATCTGAAGCTCCTGTGCGAAACTGATGGTATGGCGATTTCGGTAGGGAAATTTTAGTTATGTAAACGGGTTTTGTTTTGATGTATGTGCTAGATGGCATAATCTTCGGTTTAGTTTTAGAGGGAAATTTGTTTCGCGGGATTCGAACCCTAACATGCTCCCCCAGATTTCTAGGGTTTATGTTGGTAGGGTCGGTTTTGTAAGATTTCTGTCCAAAAATGGTCAATACCTGGATGTACCTTCAAGAGTTTGTAGATTAGATTGATCAGAAGTTTGTCGATGTGTTCTGATACATGTTGCTAGCATTTTCGGTGATGTGTTTAGTGTGCATTTTCGGTGATGTGTTTAGTGTGTGATGAATAGACTTAGAATGTGATCCCTACCCAGCGCATTAGATATGCAGTGCATTCGTGTTCCTTCTGCGAGGTAGAGTCTGCACCTATGTCAGATATTCATCTTTTAAAAAAAGATTACCAGTGAAGGAACAGTTGTTTATCAGTTTTGCAATTCCAGCCCTCAACTGTTTACCACATTAGTTCCTTTCAATTTTGCATCACTATTTGTACAACTGTCTGTCTGAGTGCGTGAAATATGCTGTTGTTCACTTGCAAGCTTTGCTGTTTTTTTAAGATGTATGTATTGCTACCTTTTATCAAGGTTGTGTAATTTAAGTATTATCTGATTTTTATCATCACTTGTAAACCTTGCATTAAATGATAATCTGTTTGGAGTAGGTAAACAACTCATTCCATTCAGGAACTAAGAAAAGATCATATTGGTCTAATTATTTTGCTATGGTTTTGTAAAGTAGTGTAGCTGTTCTAGATACTTTTATTTCCATGTGACTTGGTTGTGCTTTTGTTGGTGATGTGCGCCGATTCTTATAATGTGCCTGAAATGCTTAAAAGTTATCTGATATTGTTTTTCTTTGTGCCTGCAGGTCAGAACATCCGTAAATTGGTCAAGGATGGGTTCATCATCAAGAAGCCCCAGAAGATTCACTCGAGGTCCCGTGCACGCAGAGCCCATGAGGCCAAGCAGAAGGGACGTCACTCTGGCTATGGTGTGTTCTGTTCAATTAATGTCCATTTGTATTCTACTGCTATTCTATGAGTGCATATTCCTGAAGCCGCCATTTTTGCAGGTAAGAGAAGGGGTACAAGGGAGGCTAGGCTCCCCACCAAGATCCTGTGGATGAGGAGGATGCGTGTGCTCAGGCGTTTGCTCCGCAAGTATCGTGAGGCCAAGAAGATTGACAAGCACATGTATCATGACATGTACATGAAGGTCAAGGGGAACATGTTTAAGAACAAGCGTGTTCTTATGGAAAGTATCCACAAGTCTAAGGCTGAGAAGGCAAGGGAGAAGACACTCTCTGACCAGTTTGAGGCTAAGCGTGCCAAGAGCAAGGCAAGCCGTGAGAGGAAGATTGCCAGGAGAGAAGAGAGGTTGGCTCAGGTGAGTTGTTTTCTATGGTTGCATAGTTTAATTTTTCTTGTTGAATGACTAATGGTTGCTGCATAGTTTAATTTTTCTGGTTGAATGACTAATAGTTGCTCCCACAGTTTGATACTGAAATAGAGGTTACCAACAAATAAAATTGAGTCAAGCAATACTTTGCACACTGGCACATAATTCACTATCAGATTTTGTTGTCTAATCATGAGTAAATTTTAGAAAATGTAACATGTAATATAAATTTTTCTGGCTCGTAGTGGTTTGCTGACTTTGGTTTATTTTGTGACTGTAAACAGGGCCCAAGAGAGCCAGCTGCACCGGCAGCACCGGCAGCTCCTGCTCAAACCGCAACGTAAGTATCATGAAACATTCCATTTGCGATCATGTATGCTTATTTTCAGTAAGTTTTTATAACCTGCAACGTAATAATGCAGAGCACCGAAGAAGGCCAAGAAATAAACATCTGGCGTGAAGGTCTACCTAGTGCAGTGAAGGTGTTAGCTGAATTTTGAAATATCAACTGTTTGGCTTAGTATTTAAAGTATCCCCCCAAACTCTGATACCTTGAACATTATGTTTCATGCTACTGGATGCTTATGCAAAGTTATTTTCTGCAAGTTGAAGGTGATATATTTTGACCTTTTAATTTGTTTGCTTCATTTTCCGAGTGTCTGAGATGAGAAGTTGACTGCCTAGTAGATGGCGATATCGACCCTGCGTTCTTTGATTTGTCCACCTCTTATTCTGTCTGAGCGCTTTTGTTTTGCAAGGGTTGCCTTGCAGGCATCCGTATCCTCTCCGTTGTGGTTAAACCCACTCTAATTTATAGAGGGGGCCATTAACGTTGAATTTCATCCAGCTCCATGTTTGCAATGTGCTTCCCGAAGGTCGTATACGGCCCAATATCTTAGTTTCTTTTGTGCTCCCGCGGTCTTATGGTCTTGTTTGTAGGTTATTTTGGAATCCTTTGGGCTAGTTAGTATCTTTTGTGGATATATTTACACGGCTCAAAGGAGGCAAATATTCAAGAACAATTTTTTCCTTCAAGAACGGTCTCGAATAAGATTGGGGAACGCCATTTCTCGATTTAAAAGAACGTATCGGGCTCGCTTCAAGAAATTTAGTCTTTGATCGAGGAGCGAAGAGGCACACTGCTGCCACCTCCTACCGTCGTTGCCTCCGCTTTGATCCATCCTGCCTTTGCTGCCGCAGCCGCTACATCGTTGCTTCTTTCTTTCTGCCGCCGCCTCGACTCATCCTGCCACCACCCTCCCGAGTTTGTTACCAAGGATAATAACAACATTTGGACGAGCTATAAGTCGGTCCAGCTCAGCATGATCTAACGTGGAGGACAGAGAAAGGATGAGAGAGAAGGGAGCGGGCGCTTATGCAATCGCCATTTCGGACATAAGCGCCTAGGCCAACACGACCAATGATGTTTACTGCTCTTTTGCTCTCGCACAGGCATTGGACAGAAGCAAAGGTGCTTAGGCCAATCTATATATAAAAAATGAATAGAGTTTGTGTCTTGCAGCCAGATTAGTATAACAATAAATCTGGTTGATTACTTTATGATGACGTGTCACTGGCTTATAGCTCGCTAATGGCGTTGTTATTAAACTTGCTCTTAAGCTGGCCAAATAGTGTGTGAAGATCGAGTGGGGAACGAGTGGTGCGTGAGCGGTGGAATAAGGTGCGCTGTGAATTGTTGGCGGCAATGCAAGGTGGTCTTGTACTGTACAGTCCAAAATCACTTACTCCATAACATAGACTTACAGATGGAGACTGTAGTAAACTATCAATTGGTGACCTAAGGGTCAACATTTACTCGGCCATATAAACACCGATAGTACATTTTGCCAAGTGCGAACATTTATTCAGCCCTATAACCACCTACGGTACTGTTGACAACTCTTGTAATAGACGACCACGAGTGACCAAAGAAAAGTTCTGACGGTTTACCGTCAAACAAATATTTTTTTAATGGAAGAATATGTCCACCTAGATTTAACATGGGTGCTTGTTTTCATGGCTAATACTCTTTTAGTGATAGGTGACGTACATGTCATCAGCGAGGCGTATTCTATAGTGACTTCATCCTTTTTATGATATGTCGGTCTAATATTCGGAGATGCTCATAGGGCAGGAGTATGAGTATTCATGGTGTTGAACGCATATTTATGGGCATTGTGTCTATAGTGTGCTTTCTAGTCGTGATTCATGAATAAATTTTATACACTAAGAATTACGTATAAAACATAAAAAGAAAATGAATGCTTGTTTGTGTTTGTGGCATGCTGATTAACAATCCCATGAGTTATAAGTTAGAGTAAATTGCACATTGGATCATTCCTTTTACCTGTCTTTCAACATGGATCTAGGGATACATGGACTAGGGTTAAGTTATTCTTTTCACTTTAGGCCAAGTATATCTACGTAATGTTTCACTTTAGACCTATTTCTTCCTCCATCTCTGTTGTCTCCCTCGTAGAATCAAACCATATAACCTCAAAATCGAGCTATGCCCTTGTGGCATTCCCATACTCGAGACACTAGCTACATCAGACACATATGGGTTGGTGCAGCCTCATCGGTGCTGGCATTGATCAAGCTAGGTGCATATAGCTATGGAGTTGCTTGGCATTGTACATAAATTTGATGCCCTGGTCAATCCATATAGCTTGACTGTTGGTGTGTTTCGTCGAGGAGTTGTCGACAAGGAACGATATTTGTGAGGTGGGAGACAAGGCCTATCTTGTGATGATGTCCACCATCCACCTTCATTGCATTGTGCTTGGGCTACCTCAAGATCAACCAGTACTAGTATAGACAAAGGATTACTGTAGGGGCAGCAGTCTATTCAGTGCTCATTGGCACTGAAAGGCGAAAGCTCATTAGCTCAAACCAAGAAGCGGTAGAGAAAGAAGAGGAGACAAGTTAACAACCGTGAGGAAGAACAACAGTCAATTGATCCAAAGTGAAACATTCGGGAAAAATTGCTGGTCCAAAGTGAAAGAAAAAAAAGACTTACAACTAGTCCAAGTTGCAAGAGTGGTAAGAAGATGACCTCTGTGCAATTTACTCTATGTGTTATAATTGGTCCAACATTAATACGAGGTGTGGACTTTAGCTGAATAAGCGAGCCAAGATTTTAGGTTGGTTAGGCCAAGATAGACTAACGCAGATACTCTTGGTATAAGTTCACTTTGGGTTCCTCAAGTTGACATCGAGTCTCAAAATCGTCCCTCAATCTTAATACCGGAAATGTTAGACCTTTAACTTTCCGGTACCGTTTAAAATACGTCCCTTTGCAGTAAGGAAGGATGACTTTGCTGACGTGGCATCCTAGTCATCAAAATAACACTTAACATTTTGTAGGACCCACTTGTCAGTTAAAATAGAAAATTAACTCTTTTCCCCTCCGCTTTCCTCCCTCTCTGCTCGATGGAGGATGAGAAGAACCCGTCCGTTGCCAAAACTCCTCTTAGCGTGGCCACATCTGTCGGAGTTGTAGGCTACGAAGTCAACGTGCAGAACACATTGGCTAGTGAGGCCAGCTAGCTACGAAGGAATAGAGCTTACCTGTGTAGGCAAACAAGACGAAGACCACCATGTGCGCTTCCTCTATATCTCCTGCAACATTGGGGAGCAATTTGTCAGCGGCATGAGCTCAGCCTCCATCTCCATTGTCATCGAGTTTGGCCCTTCCCGTAATCGCTCTTCTCGCGGCCGCCACAGGATGGGGAAGAGATGGTTGGATTCGGTGCGTGGCTACGGTCAGGGAGACAAGTGGACGGAGAAAGCTATTGGATCTGGCGAGCACTATTCGAACTCCGATTGTCACCATCCAAACCTAGGAGGGCTGGGGTGCCTGTCGCTATCATTCTTGGGGGAATAATCACGGCGCCCTTGGCATCAGCATCAGCCTCGTTGTTGGTGTCAGAGGCAGTGGGAGCGGCAGGCTTCTTGGCCTTCTTCAACTTCTTTGCCGAGCTCATCCCGTCGCTGGCCCTCGACGGCGTGCCCAGGGACTAATCCGTGCCGGCCTCCTTCCCATCCTCCACATCATGTCCGTTGAGCTAAGCGTCATTGACCACTAACTGCAAAGCACCAGTTGCGAACTCCTCGACTCTCTTCCTGCCAGCGCCAGATTTCGTGGCAATGTCGCGCCGATGGTTGTCATCATCTTCTGGCCTCAATCTCACAGCGCCGCTGTTTTCATGTTCCTCTCCCCAAGCCCCACTAGAGTGTCTCCGTTCCCCACCGCAAGACGAGTCATGAACTCCTGTTCACCGCCGTTGTCGCCACTGTGGCCATGACCGCCATTGCCACCGGTGGCTCCCTTTCCTAGAGCAGCAGCCAACGAAAGAGGGGAGCAAGAGAGAAGAGAGAGCAGATGGCGGGGATAAGATTTTTTTTCCTATTGACTAACAAATGGGTCCATAATTTTAAAAGATATGTTTTTACTGACTGGGATGCCACGTCAGTGAAAGTGGCCATCTATAGACCTCACTTAAACGGTTTTTGAATTTTAGGGTATAACATTTCTAGTATTGGGGTTAGAGATGGATTTTAAACTCCATGTAAATATGAAGGACCTTAAGAAACTTATTCGATACTCTATAATAGGGCATGTTGAAAGGAGGCCCAATAAAACCACCCAGCTGAATAGTCAGAGAGCGAGAGGGGAGGATTGCGAGCTTGTGGTTGCGCATCAACCGGCAAAAAAACAAGCCCATGGAACATAAGATTTCGGTATTCCTCGCTGCATGGGCCGGAACAACCATCTCCGGTAACGTGCAGTGCAGGCCATTAGCCCAAAAACACCACATGCGCGACAGTGCGAGACCTGCGGGTCGTGTTCGTTCTCCGCGACGGGTTTAATCGAGGTTTCGCGGACTCACTCTGCTTTTAATTCCCTACCATCGGCAACAAAGTGAAAGTACGACGGACTCAACCATGCTTTGTTTGCTTGTTTGTTGCCAACATGTCAAACGTGCCCTGATGACGTGACGGTCGTGAGTAACTTGGAGTGCGCGCCTCCATCTGTAACAAACGGATCAAACCGATCAGACCCACCCCATATCGATCGGCTCGGGCAGATAGTGGAGTGGCTTCGGTTTGTTAGCCTGCTAGACTTTGCAGCGGGCACGGGTGTATCGGTGTCGCAGACCAACGCAGGCCTGCTACCACGTCTCGAAAGACTTGATAAAGCTACTCTCTCTCTCCGTTCATTTTAATTATACATAGTGTACAATACTTTACTTTAGCCATTAATTCATTCCATAAGACATTATAAAAATATAAAATTTACATCATATGAAAACACGTTGAAATACAAATCTAATAATGTCACATGCATAGCACTAAACACCAATATAATTAGTTTAACCATTAGTCAAAACTTTCAAATATTGACTTTACGAAAAACAATGATACCTTATATTAAAATACGGAGGGAGCAGTAGACAAGAAACGAACCGAGGATAGGGCATTAATTAGAGGAGCGGAGACAAAGACTGTGACAATTTTTAGGTTGTTTGGATCCTCCAATTTTTTTTAGTCCCTGTCATATCGGATGTTGAGACACTAATTAGAAGTATTAAATATAAACTATTAATAAAACCCATCCCATACTTAGGACTATTTCGCGAGATGAATCTATTGAACCTAATTAGTCCATGATTAGCGAATGTGATGCTACAGTAAACATTTGATAATCATGGATTAATTAGGCTTAAAAAATCATCTCGCGAATTAGCCTTTATTTATGAAATTAGTTTTATTATCAGTCTATATTTAATACTCCTAATTGACGTGCAAACATTCGATGTGACACGAACTTAAAAAAGGTTCCTGGATCCAAACAACGTTTTAGTTCCGTGTCCTAGGTTTGTCTCATTCCATGGCGGAACCAGATTATAGAGTTTTTAACAATTTTTAAAAGAGTAAAATTATATAGTACTAGTAGTAGTAATTTTACATGACAAAATCTTAAATGGGGATTAAGGAGCTAGGTATATAGTGCTTAAGCCCTAGCTCCCTACGGCTAGTTCTGCCACTAGCTCTACTCTTTAAGATATCTTGAAACTCTGGTACTGGCCAACAAAATAATTGAAAGCTCACTGGCAGCTCGAGTTTGGCCCGCAAGCTTGTTTTAAGCTCAGCTCAAGTTTCAAATAAGTCAGCCCAAGCCTAAGACCAAGCTTGCCTACATTGAGTAGTGCTCAAGCTTAGAACGAGTATGTATAGTTGAGATGTGTATTTAATTAGTACATCTCAATATAACATTTACATATATAGTGTGACTTATTATTATGTATTGGCCTCATATATTTATCATATTTTCTCCTTTTCCCATAATATAAGTAACTAAAAATTAATATTATTTGTGCAAGATATTGTCTTTAAAATATGTTATACTACATGTTAACCTCGGTAGTCAATGTCGAACCTGATTGAGCTCAAACATGACCTTTTGAAAGCTCGGAGATTTTTCAAGTTCCACTCAAACTTGTGTTAAGCCTGAGCCAAAACAGCCGAGTTCACTTAGCTACTGCTTGGGTCATTGACAGCCCAGTTAAGGATATAGTTGGAACACTTACCCGCAAAAAAAAGGATATAGTTGGAACACACATGAAGCCATTGCAACGGCCTTTTAGGCTTCGCATTTCAGCTGACTCTGCCTGCCACCTGCTAGTTGTTACGGCAGCAAGCGACTCGTCGAGCGTTACTAAGTTGTACTAGGTCGTACACGATTTTCTTTCGACCACGTATGCAGGACAAACGTCTCCAACTACTAAAATACAACAATGCACGTTACGCTACGCTTACGCACGCTCAACAACTTCATACTCCACACATGGATACACATTTCGTACACACCGATGCATGGCTGCCACATTGGATAGATCATCCTATCGACCGAGAACGTGTGGCTCGTAAGCAATGGGTGCGACACGTCAACACAAGTACGGCGCCTTTGAACATTGCTTCGCAGCATTTGCTTGTAACAGACAGACCAACCTGACTACGCAGGCGTGCGTACGTACGTACGGAGCACTTGGCTGTACATGCATCAAGCAAAATTCAAAAAGGGGCAGCTACAAATTAAAGGCGATGGAAGTTTGTTCTGTTATTTTTCTCCTATTGTTCCTTGAGATGGGAGCAAAACTACGAAACGGTGTATCAATTTTCCACCGACACACACTGTATATGCTCCTATGTTTGTTCAATTACACAGCAAAAACACCCCGTACCAGCAACACCACACACTTATGATCTCATACGTTTGTAAATACGATCCATAATACATGCTCCTAGAGTAGAAAACCGTTGGCATATTCTGAATATCAACAAATTCCCTATTGAAATCCCACTTACATACGAATAATATTTATGAAATAAAGTATGAGTCATGGTGCCCACGACTACACAACAGCCTAGTGCTTAATTCCTTGGGTATATATGTATTGGATATAAACATATATATCAGACTTTTAATACATGTCAAAAATGTATTGACAATTCTTACTTTCTTAAACTAAGGCATATAAGAAAGAAAATAGAATTATGAGCAAAGCTTTTATACTTATGATATTTTGTTGTTCAGAAACCAACATTAGAAATAAGCTAGGATAAACACCCCAAAAATCAAAGATAACTTGCAAAGTTTACGATAGAAATAGGTCAGATGGCATATGCCTTGCTACCTTTACTACCTTTTTAATCGAGTATAGATGATCGAGTAATTTGTGATCCTCAACAGGTTTTTTAATTCGTAATTATAAAATTTACACCGTTATGAGCGTTATACCAACAACAATTGAGTTGTATACTCTTTTTTCTTTATTTAATTAGTGTGGTACTAATTATTATACCTCAAATTAACATGCTAATACTCCTACAAAACATATTTTCAGATACACCAAGAAGACAATGCCTCTAAAAATGTAGGCAATGCATATGTTGGGAAAAAGAATAGAATTCGCCGCATGTACAAACCCGTTTTTCAGCAGTATTAGTCATTCTCACCTTCTTTTTATAATTCTTCGATTTGTTCTTTTTTTCTGCATCCAGAATGTCATATTGGATTTAGTTTTTTATGGAACATCAAAGCGCTTAGCCAAAATTGGGTATGTATCGTAAAGTATATATTTTTTGCTCACAGGAGATAATGCTCATCCAGTCCAGGCAATCAACACCATACGGCCGTATATAGTTGACCTTTGGGTATAATCCGCTTCTGTCAGCAGCGCCCTTAAGCTTTATTTAGCCGGTTGGCTCAATTGCCCCACTTGCACCGGTTGGATATTGTACCCTGTACGGCGTAGTGTAGTGGCGTATAACCACGGCGGGCAAAAAAGGGCGGCTCAGTGGTGTGTCAAAGTCACAAGCACACAGCTATACATACACGCTTTATTTAGCCGCCAAATCCAGCGACAACTTTATACTCCCGGTTACACATGCATTCATGGATGCATATCCGGCTACATGAACAACGACACGTACGGTGATGGCAAGCAATTATATATCCAAACACTAGAGCCATTCCGGTGGATGCACGTACACGCTAGTCAGCCAGCAGCTCGATCAACGTCACGACAAAACTTACTCCCTCGGTACTTAAATATTTGACACCGTTGATTTTTTTTACACATGTTTGACCATTCGTCTTATTAAAAAATTTATAAAATTATTAATTCTTTTCCAATCATTGATTCATTATTAAATAAATTTTTATACAAATATAGTTTTATATATTTTATAATTTTTTAAAAATAAAACAAATTGTCAAATGTATATAAAAAGTCAACGGCGTTAAATATTTAAAGACAGGAAGACTACTCTAGTAGGCATATTAGCATATATATCGAGCGAGCTGCTTAGCCCCAACGCAAAGGCCCGACCGGTCGCGCGCGGGACGGCCGCCGGGGACGAGACACGAAAGAGAGAAAGAGAGCTGGTCCAACCCAACCCAACGCGCGTGCTCCGGTGGACCAGGGCGTCATCCATCGTTTACCTGCACGGCGGCACGCACGCAAGCAAACTCGATCCATCCATAGTGTTCCTTGGTCCCATCCAGTTGGGGTGAACGTACCACGGCCAGTGTACTACGTCTACGTACGTGCGTACATGCCCCGCGCGTCCGTCTTGCACGCCACTGAACCAAGTGCATGCATGCACTCGCATTTATCGCCGCGGCGACGCTTACACGTTGGTGGTGGTGGCTCGATCAGCTTGAGCGGCATTGGCCAGATTAGTTGTATCCGGCCGGTCCATCCGCAGCGGAGATATACCTGCCACTGGTACGAATAATTCATACCCATACCTATATTGTTTGGGAATAGTATGAGTAAAAAAAATTATCCATTTCAGTTTTGGATAGAAGAAGGTAATACCCATAATTATCTGTTTTACCTATATTATTTTTATACTTTCATGTAGTGTTAAACTCGGATTCTAAAATTTTAAAACACGCGTTCACACTATAAAACTTAATTTAGTCAAATTCAATTGAATTTTGTAGGGATGATATATTGTATAGAGGAGCAACTTTGTACAAATTTTGAGCAAAATTTAAATGGGAGACCCACATATACATTACCTATTTTACCCTTTACCCATTGAATAATACCCGTTTTATCTATTCCCAATGGATATGGGTAAAATTAGATATGAGATTATAGGCATATTCTCCCCGGTTGCAGGTTTAAGCGGAGAGCACGCGGTGCGCGGTTGATGGGCGCGGGCTGGTGGGTGCATCGTGTATGACTGTATGTCCATGGGTTGTTGGTCCTTCGTTGCGGGCGGCCGGGCTGTGTGGTGCTTTGCAGCAGCCTTCACGGCACCGCTGCATGCAGGACACGCGCGCGTCGACCATGGTGGCTCACGGTCGAACGAACACAACGACGGACGACGCGGCTGAGCGGCGACACGTGTGTGTGTGACACGAGGATGGGCTTTGTTTTTGTCGTTGCAAAGTCAGTCAAGAGCTGGCTACTTACATATATATACAGACTACAGGAGGAGTATCTAGCAGGTGCAGGTGAACGTGTACGCGTGTTCCCGACGGATAAGGTATCGATCAACCGGGGCGAAAGTGGTGGTGTTATTCGAGAGCAGGTACGAGGACCCATGCTAGAGTTAAACCCATGCATCCATGTGTGATCGATCGATACACCAAGCCGCCGAAATCTGTTCCGAAAATTAATTAGAGACGTACTACTAGATCTATCGGTGGCATGCATGAACCGATCAATTGAAAGGAGGCATGCGTGGCGTCGCCAACAAACAGCCCATGCGGCGGCGCCGTGACGATGGAATCATGGATGCGGTGCTGTGTGCTCCATCCAGGAGGCAGGGGAAAGGAAGGAGGAAATGCCGGGTCGTCGCCGTCGTTGGGTTTAGCCGTTTGCGCGCGTCATGGCAAACAAGGGGGGTGAGGGCCCGGAGCCCACACCTGTTTGTTCCGTTCCATTCCATTTCCATCCCCCCTGACCAAAATGCATTCTCTGCGAGCCAAAGAAAGAGAAGAGGAGGGCCAATCCAATTGAGGGGAAGACGTGAGGTGGAAGCGCAGCAGTTTCGGTGATGATGGGGTGCGAGTGTGTGTGACGACACGGACGCGCCGTGCCGCGCAGCGGGGAGCAGCCATGTGCCCATGTGGCGCGCCAGCGAAATCGATGCTCATCTCATTCTCATGGATCGATTAAGGCCCTCATTAGTTTCCAAATATTTTTTAAAAAAAATCACATCGAATCTTTAAACACATACATGATCTATTAAATATAGATAAAAATAAAATTAACTATACCGTTAGGCTGTAAACGACGAGATGAATCTTTTGAACCTAATTAGATTATAATTAGTCATAAGTGCTACAGTAACCAATATGTGATAATGATGATTTAATTAGGCTTAAAAAATTCGTCCCGTGGTTTTCAGGCTAGCCATGAAATTAGCTTTTTCATTTGTGTCCGAAAACCCCTTCCAACATTCGGTCAAACATCTGATGTAACACTTCTTTCTAAAAAATTTTGGAATGGACTAAGGCCTCGTTTGAAACAACCGGTGGTGGTGAATTATTTTGGACACGCAAAATAAGGAAAATCATTAGTACATAATTAATTAAATATTAACTATTAAAAATTAGAAAAATAGATTCATATGAATTTTTTAAAAAACTTTTATATAAACTTCGTTTGCAAAAACAGACGAATAATCATTTTGCGAAGGTGCTAACGGAAAACGAAGGCAAAAAAAATCCACTGGTACGCTGAATCAAACGAGGCATAAGGCGTCGGCGAGCAGCAACCGTAGTCGTGACATTAATACCGAGCGGTGAGGCCGGGGTCCGTACGTGGTAAGCGTGACACCTACCTACAGTAACGGATCGTAATAATGGTTACCCACGCTCCAGTCAGATCTCTACTGTGCCGGCAGGCGTGTGGAGACTCTTGGCTCGGGAAGAACTGATCGACCCTGCCTGCTGTTGGACTGCGACGACGATGGCCTGATTACTGATAGTCGTGTAGTACACGCCGTGCCGGCAGGCAAGGCCTTTATTAGAGGGATGGGCGACGGAGCAACGTGATCCTCCCGTCCCCTGCCTGCAAACCTGACCTGCATACACGCACCGGATGCGCACCGCACTGTGTAATTGTACTGTTGGCCAAGAGATGAGTACTGCGTCAATGCGTTGTCATAAAGCCGGCCCGACTGATAGATAGGTGCGTCAAAGCATCTTCGGACAATGGGCCCTGCTACTATACCATCCTATGGAACGTAGCAGATCAGATCAGATGAGAACAGAAGATACTACAGCTGGACCTGGGCCACATGTTGAGCCTAAAAGAACCGTAAATCGAAACGTGCTTTTTTTGTTACAGCTAGCGAGGTCGGCATTACGGATCGGCAGATTCCTCGTCATCGTCATCTCCAAACGTGCGCGTCAACGTCGAGATAAACCGTCCATCCATCCCCGGGATAGGTAGGTCTCCCAGCGGGCAACGCGGGTGCCCAGCACGGGCGCAGCAGGCGCGGTGGTCTCCATCCAAGCATGCAGCTAGCTAGGCCCCAAACACGGCCGCTTCTTCCAAGCACACACTTGCATTGCGTCATGGCCCAGCCGCAGTCAGCTCCGTCCCTTTCGCACGCGCTACATCGATCGCACGTTGACGCACCCAAAGTATGCCAATCCTACACTCCTTCAGTGAGTTCTCTCTTCGCGCATGTACGTACGTGTCGCTAGCAGCCGCGCGCCTCGCCTCGTCTTTGTCGCACCCACGCGGCCCACGGCACGTTGAATTCATCTACGGTGCGCGCGCGTTTGGATCGTGTGCCGGTGCGTCCATTTCGATCGATACCTTCAAAACGGGGAGCGCCTGCTGTGCGATCAACCGTAATACAGTCACTCAGTCAGCAAACGTATGGACTATTTGTCAACATGCCTGATTAATCAAAATTGTGCAAAGATTTGACACGTACAACCGTATATCCATTTTTTTCAGATTTAAAGGCACACAACTGTATAGACCAAATATGTTCGTACTAGTTTTCAGTTGAGCAACCATAATTTGCTATCAACCAATTACAGGTTTCTGACACTCATAGATGTACACCTACCAAAATTTTGGTGTCATCTCCCGTTTATATTGCATAAATAAAACATCAAAAGTACAATATGTTGTAACATGTACTTCCTCCATTTCAAAATATAGCAAACTAAAAAATAATTTGACATATTTTAGGACAATGTATATGGTCATGTTGTTATATTATGGGACAGAGGGGTAAATAAGATCCCAGATAGTACCTTATTATGCTATATAGTAATATTTTTTTCAAGATTTCCATGGCATAGGTATATTTACTGTTCTGCCCAAGTTTGATATAAGAACAAAAGGAAACTTTGGGCCGTTTTGGTTCTCTACCCTACCAAAATTTTGGTAATACCAAATTATTGGTAAGTTTTGGTACTACCAATTTCTTGGTAGGGTAGAATTATTTTGTATGTATTTGGTTTGGTACCAAAATGATGCCAAAATTTATGTTATAGAGAAGAAAGTTCTAAATTGATGCCAAATTGATCTTAGACATTACCCATACCTTGGCTTTAAACCAAATGTTCATTGTTACTATTTAAGCTGCCAATAAATTGGTAGGACAAGTTTTGACACTAAACCAAAACGGCCCTTTGTGTCCCGGTGACGGTACCACCATGATAATTTTTGGATTGTTCATGCTTGTGCCCTCTTTCGCACGCCGCTCGCTCACCCACTTACCCCCAAAACCGAACTTACAACCGAAAGTAAGCATAGAAAATTTAGGAAAGAGAAATCAAAATCTAGGGAGAACATTGATACCTTTTAAAAAAGAATGAAAATTTAGAGAAGAAAAAAAGCACAGCCAAATAATACAAAATCAAAAGATAAAACACCCAGCTAAAGGGACTATATGAACTGATATTGAAACGAGGAATAAAAAGAACAATAGATTTAGATCCTTTGACAAATCATAGGATTTGTGTTAAAGATTTTGGCATTCATGTCGTAATGTACCATATAAGTGTCTTGGCCACGTTCTGTGAAGCTGGCAATGGCTTTCCATATCGATAAAACCATATGACATTTGAAAAAACTTTTATATAGAAATTTCATTTTCAAAAAATCAAACACAAACCATTTTCAACTTTAATTTCTAATATTAAAAACATAATTAGTCTTACTTTAATTACTAATTCACCTCATTTTGCATACAGATGATTAGCTTATATCAATCTTTGAAAACGAACTAGACGAATGCGCCATGTAGTACATAGAGGAGTGTAAGCATGATGTATGTAGAATAGGTGCCTTAGAGGTGAGCGTGTCAAACAGGGAATAGCGGACCAAGCGTGATGGATCGTGTTGTGACTTGTGAGGAGTCGATGAAGGCGGTTAGCGTTTGCATGGTTGTACTTTTTAATCCGCTAATAGGATAGTAGTGACCTCTTGACCCTAGATTTAAACACTAATCAAGAATAGCACTCCAAATTATACAATGAAAGTACCAATAAAAATATTTGGTTCCATTAGCGATGGTGGCAGCTAGGGGTGAAAATGGGTGAGAAAATTGCTAGCCACTCCGAGACCCGGAGACCCCATTTCCGTAAGTGGTATATACACTATTTTCGTCTATAGCTTTATATGATCTATTTTTTCTTACTTTTACCGACCCTTTTATTGAAGTACTCACTAAATACTGCTACTACTACTCTCAGTTACAATGATACAGAGCACATACTAAATTTTTCATATTAAAATTTCATGTATACTAAACAAGGATTTCAACTGTTTAATTTAACTGTATATCATATCACATCGATGTTAGTAAGAAAAATCTAGTACGTATGATTATACTTTTCTTATGATATATATGAAAAACTCCTGACCTTTTTGGGAAGGTAGAGATTGTTTCCAAGAGAATGTGCCCAATGTTTCCACACCACAGAATGAGAAATTGAATACAGCATGGCCGCTGTATGCTACCCTCAAGCTAATCCGCTGCCAAACCCAATCCACTATTAGCGCTACTCATGCCACCACCGGACGGCCATCGTCAGTGACCGCGCGCGATGCCACTTGGGAACGGAACGGAGAACCTCTCGCTTTTTTTTGCAGGGGCAAGAAAGAAACCGCCTTGCCATAGTGAATCGCGTGTGTCGATGGCTTGTCGCGGTTTCCCGTGTCTCGCCGCTTTGTGCCTTTGTGTCAGGAGGAAGCAGACGAGACGAGAGCACGAGAGAGGAAGCAACCAAAGACCAAAAGACAGAAATCTCGACGTCACATTGAGTCAGTCCTTCAGTCCTCATGGATTGGTTTTGCTTCCGGACAAACGGTGAAAAAAACAACACAGAGAAAGAGAAAAAAAAAAAGCGTAGTACTTCGGTTTCAAAAAAAAAAAAAAGCGTAGTACTCCTCCGTATCAGACTTGCTTTACCTTTACCTCAGCGTTCTAGTAGGACCTTGTAGTATGTACAGCCAGAGAAGAGAACGGACGCCAGTGTAAAAGAACGAACACTGAATTTTTTTTACCGTGTTGTAAATCGTAACACTAACTAGTTAATGAACAGTAATTAACTTGTCATTTAACACTATCCGTACGTTTCCAAGGTTCACCTAGCCCAAACTGCTCCATTAAAAAGAGGGAAAAAAAACTGCGGCGGTCATGGCGCGGCGTCGCCGTCGGCGGCCATGGCATTGGGATTGGCGGCGACGCCGTTCTCAAGCCAGCGATCCATGGGCGTGCACTCCGCCTTGTGCGCCGTCTTCCAGTGCAGCGCCTGGCACGCCCGCGAGCAGTAGTTGACCACGCCGCACACCGAGCACCGCCTGAACTCGTGCCGCCTCGTCTCCGGCCTCCCGCACATCCCGTGCGAGCACATCCTCAACTCCTCCCCCTCCCCTTCCCCCTCCGCCGCCGTCACGATCGGTCGCGACGCGAACCATTCCACGAGGAACCGGTTCGCCGCGTGCGCCTCGGCCGCCTTGGCCCTCGCCGCCGCGTGGCACCCGAAGTCGCTGAGCAGGCACGAGTGGCCTTTGTTTCCGGCGGCGCGGAGGAGGAGGAGAGGGGCGGAGGAGGCGAGCTCGCGGGCGTTGGCCTGGACGAGGAGGCGGCGGCCGTCGAGGACGGAGCGGCGCACGCCGTAGCCGTCCTGCAGGCAGTGCCCCAGCTCCCGCAGCGCGTCCACGTGGCCCAGCGACGCCGCCCGCGCGCACAGCGCCGCACCGGCCCGGAGGTCGCGGTCGTCCTTGCTCCCGCCGCTTCCGTTGAACTGGATCACCGCAAGCGAGTATAGCGCCTCTCGGTGTCCCCCCACCGCCGCCGCCGCCATCATCGCCGCCCCCGATCCACGGCTCCCCAAACAGTAGAACCGGATCTGCACCAAATCAATTGATCGATTCATGAGCACGATTCGATTGGGGAAACGGTGTTGTGTTGTGTTGTGGTGTGTTGTTACCATGCCGAGAAGGTAGCAGGCGTCGAGGTTGCCGGCGTTGGCGCAGCGCTGGAGGAAGCGGTGGGCGGCGTCGGACCACGCCGTGGCGCGGACGGCGAGGCAGCGCGGCGACGCCCTCGCCGCCACCTCCTTGCTCTCCCCGAGCTCCCTGAACCGCTTGCACCTGCACGCACAAACACCGCCATGTCCGTATTCGTCAGAGCTTGCTCCAAATCGATTCGAGACAACAACATCATGATCATCATCGTCGGACGTACGTGAGCATGGCGCCGGCGAGGTCGGCCGGCGACGAGGCGGAGGCGGCGACGTCGGCGAGTATGGACACCACAAGATCATCCGGCAACTCCTCGAACATGTTTTCCCCACCACAAGCCGCCGTCCCCTCAACGGCGCCCGCCGGCGACCCTTCGCCGCCACCGATCCTACGCCTCTTTCTTCGCCGCATCTCCGGCGCCCCATCCTGGCTCGTCGCCGGCGAGTAGCACGCGCCTCGCCTCGTCCTCATGCCACCCTCCTCCTCCTCGACACGTTACGTTCTTGCGGCAAGTAGAGAGAGAGAAGAGAGATAGAGAGAGATGTGTGTGTCCGTAATGGTGAGGAATGGGAGAGGATGAGAGGAATATATAGTAGAGGAAGGGCTTGTTCCGTTCCGTTCCGTTGCAACGGGGGTGGTGCGGTCAACCAGGACGCTGACCGGGAACGGGGAAGGAGGGAGGGGGGGTTGCTTGAGGGGGAGCACGCTTGGATGCAAAGCCTCTCCCTTTCTTGATACTCCCCCACCCCCCCTCTCTCTCTCTACCCTTTTCTTTCCTCTCTCTCTCCTCAACCTTTTGCTGCTGGATTTTTCTCCTTTTGTGTTTTTTTAGACAGTCAAGGACAAGAAATGTGCTATATGTAGGAGTATTTATTTCCTTTTATGTTTTGTAGTTTTGTTGAAATTGTTCTGTTGCAAATTTTAGAGGGAGAGATGGAGATGGAGTGTGGTGGGGCAGGGCATGCATGATTGTGGTTAGTGACTTGCTCTGTTTCTGTGACAGCCTTTCTTTTCTCTGCATCTTTGCTTTGCTTTGCTTGGGCTGCTTGCTTGATTTGTTGCTGGTTTTTTGTTTGTCATTGGAGGGCCCAAGGGTTCCTGCTTCTTTTTTTGTTTGTTGACATGTATAGCTAGGGTTGGTGACATGGATATCTTGATGGACAACACACATAGATATAGGCCGCGTTTAGATCATCCTAAAAACTTGGATAAAAATATCATATCAATATTTAGACATATATTTAAAGTATTAAACGTAGACTAATAATAAAACAAATTATATAACGCTGCGAGACGAATCTTTTGAGACTAATTATATCATGATTAGCCCTAAGTAATACAGTAACCAACATGTGCTAATGACAGATTAATTAAGCTCAAAAAATTCGTCTCGCAGTGTACAGTCAGAATATGTAATTTGTTTTATTATTAGTCTACATTTAATCAATTATATGTCTAAATATTGATGTGATATTTAACTTTTCTTTGGATCAAAACGCAGCCATAGATAGCTGAGATGGCATGGCATTCATTCACGATGAGTTGGATAGTTTGGCACAGGCAGTTGAATGCATGTCCTTTGCTTCATATCTTGCTACCAATTGAAGTCTTGTCTAGAGCTAATTTGGTGGTGTCCCCATAAAGTCTATCAGTGATGGTTTTGCTCTCAAGAAACATATATGTATATGGTTGCTTCATTGCATTATGGATGGTGGATTTAACAACCGTGCTTACTCTATGGCCACATTGCTTTCGAACATGATTTAGCTGGAGCTGTTTGACATACGTCCATCATCAGTTTATTGCCTCTTTGCATACTGCCGCTATACTATTTTCATTTTCGCGGAATTTTTTGTGAGGTTTATCATCGGCCCTATCAAAATTAAACATTTGCTGAGAGATTAATTGTAAAGGATCAATGCTGAAAAGAAAACGTTATTATTTCGTACATTACACATTATGGAGCTAATTATCCATATAATTATCTTAGTATTAATTTCTCCAAGCACGTGCCAGTAACTTGCAAGAATTTGGGATGATAGCAGCTGTCTTGCTTGAACAATGTACACTAATTATATATTGTATCAAGCAATAACTTTTCCATGCGTGACCTAGTTAACTGCTTCTGTCAACGTTATGAGGAACTTGCTTATTCACATGGCAATAAGCATGGGTCACCAGAAGCCGTCTAGACCCCCAAGAAACCTGCACTGCAAAAAAAAAAAGGAAAAAAATCAATTTATTGCAGGGCAAGTAAAACGTGCAGCTCCCAGGATAATTTACTCTATTACACATCACCAGATATTTATGGCACTTGCAGTAAAAACCTTTCAAGAAAAGGAAACGAGAGAGAGGGAAAAGGTAAAATTTCGTGGATTGGAAGCAGTTGGCACTGGAAAAAAAAACAGGTGAAGTGAATGATCAGGAGTTGCCATTTTACGTTTGCAATGGCAATAACTGATGAACTCTTGGACGATAAACGCCACGTAACAGCGATTAATTAGCAGCAGTAATCGTTCACACGATCGTAATGAAATGGTCAAAACGAGAATTTATTTTCCGGTCGCCTCTCGCATTATTGCTCTGCTCGTAGCTCTTCCGTGATCATTACTGCATTGCTATAGCTTCCTCGCGTTTTCTCGTGTTGGATCACTCTTCGATCCGGTCCAAATGGATTTAATTTGCTGTCATTCCATCAGCGAATTGCATTGATCACGTACGTACGTGTCTCAAAATTTGATACCACCGGACGACCGATCGAATTTGTGGTTGACAATTGGTCGGGTGTACTGCTAATGACATGCAGGGCAATGCTTTATTTTCTTGTCATTGTCATATCACAATACCTGTTAATTAATGGTATTTTTGTAGTTATCTAATTAGCTTGTGATAGCTAGGTTAGATTGTTGGCAAATTCCTCACGAAAAAGAACGGCGTATGTTGCAATGATGATGGATAATACGCACCTAGTCCTAGAAACAACACTTCCTTATTTCTAAAATATAACGTTAATTAGCTTAAAAAACTGTATTGACAAATGGTACACATTTTATATACACACGTACGCGTTGAATAAAAAAATATACCAGCAGACTATTAATAATTTTATATAGGCATGGTGTAACTTTATCATCAAATGTATGTTCATACTATACGCGTGACCGTGCCATGTTAGGGCGAGCTGAACAAATTCCCCGTCGCTATATTTGTTGGTGAATGAGAACCCACAAACTCAAAGCTGATCCTGTCCATTCAGCGTACTGCGGCGTAATCATGTCATCTTTCTCTTTTCTAGAACAGTCCAAACACAATCATTAAAAACCATTCTTTTATCCCAAGAGTGCACAGAAGAAAAATATGGATTATCCATATTTTGCCGACTTGTTCTTTATTACAAAATTGTCAGTTTTTTAAACCAAAGTATTGCTAATTTGTTACTGTAAAATCACAGTTAGTTGTACTGTAAATTTCACAATTTCCCATTGCAAATGCCACACATGACAAATATTGCAATGTAAATTCCATGACTAGTTGAAGAGCATAAAAGCAATGCAAGCAGTATAAAAAAACATTCAGTCGAACGATACATGTAAAAAAAATCAATTTACTCTTTTTAGAAGCACATCTACCAAGTGACACTTGATGTAAGGATATCTTCAATGGAATTTGCCTTACATAACTTATATAGTTCACAATGTTATTTGTGTTGTAAGCGCGTGACGTGGTTGTTTTTTATTTTCCTTATTACATTCCTTCCTGGGATGTAGGGTTGTAGCATTTTACTTCTACTCTATCAATACATAGGAGGAAAAACATTTTTTTCTCCTTTGAAAAAAATATAGGTTACAAATAAGTTATGCAATGGGTGATGAAAAGCAGGAGAGGAATCACGTTAGGGTTCCACACAGTCCATTCCGTTAGCCCATATGATAAAATTAATGGAACCAGTAGCAGAAATGTGGATGAAACCCTAATGATTATAACGTTTACTAGAAAAAATGTACGATGACATTTCTTAATACTTACACTCGTCGATGGCAAAAATGTGAAACCAAACGCTTCTCTATGGCATTTGCTAGAAATTTTCTTAGTAAAGTATAGAGAAAAGGCAAACCAAAACAAATTCGTGAACTTATAAACGCCCAATTAAGTATGCCAATACATTAGAGATACAAACTGTTTTGTTCAATTTTATAGTTCCTTTTTTTTGACCAATTTTATAGTTCCTTGATAAGGTACCATAATGTGTCAAACTTTGTGTACTTCCTAGCGATCTCCATAATCACTCTTCTATAAAATCAGCAATTGACCTACTGTACATTGATCCAGCTGAGGTAGGGTCGTAGGGACCCCAAACGCACATAGTCAAGAATAGATGTACTCTGTTAAACATGATAGTCACAATTAATAACAACAGTATTTGTATTGCAGTGTAATCCGTTACTCTGCATAGATGTACTCACAGTCACAGAGACACTGCATAAAAAATTGACAAAATTTAGCTGAGTTGTATGTATAACATCAGCGACCGAAAATGGCTGAATCGGTATGCATGTTGAGCAGATAAGCATGGCACTAATGATAACAGGACAATGCTGGTGATGGCAACAATGGAAGAAAAGGGGAGCATCGATCAACAACCGAAGGTGTCGTGATAACTTTGCTTCCATGCTGCGAAAACACATCGAGATCCGAAGCAGGCCAAATAATTAAGCTTCACAATAATCACACTTCCTTTTCGCTATAATTAACGCTCGGTAGTTGTCCCGGCTTCCTAATAATTTGTTCAGGTTTCTTGCACCTTCGGATGCAAATTATTATTCTGGTTCCTGCACACCCTTCAGATGCAAAATTACAAAATCAATAGTACATCAATTATCTTGTCCTTTTTCTTTTAGCTACAAGTTGATTACAATCAGGAATTATTTAGGACAAATTGCCAAGAACTTTTCAGGATTTTTCAGGTGATCGACATGCATGTCTATTTCAATTAGTACTCTGTTTTAAAATCCTGTTAATTGAAAGACAGTAAGCAAAGCTTCAGTCTGACGATTTGAGTCGCGGCTGCACTACCTAGTGCGTCTGCATTAAAAATACTGATACAAGCCAATAAAAGGATAGCCAATGCATTCGCTTCTTTAACCATATATGTACACATAGGTATGCACTAATTGATAATGTTTTGACTTAGGTCATCACTGGAGCCTGCAGGCAGGAGACCAATTCAATTCAAATTAATTCCACTGTGTTGAAGATTGGCAGGCTTCTTTGCTTGAAGGGGGACAAGTGTAGTGTGTGGCACATCCATCCATCATCCTCTAACCCATGCACTTATCTTCTTTTAATAAAGTTCCCAGTTGAGTGCATTCTTGGCAGCTTAAGGCTAGCTAGTTAGCTTCATTAGTTAGTTGAGTCAAAGGGCATGCATCTTCATGGCAATTGGGCATTATTCTGATGCTAGCTCTCTCTCATCAGAATAATATCTCCCCCAGAGATCATGTTCCTTGCATATATATTTATCCCTTGATCTCACTTTACTTAGCTTTACCAGAACACCCTACATATATATGCCTTCGGTTACGTAGCCTACTGATCTTGAATAGTAGTAAGAAATCAAGTAGTTTGTCCATACTTGAGAGATCTCACTTGCACAACACTTGTGCTGGCTGACATCCACAACCGCAAGCCATTCCCTTGAATTGATTATTGCATAGATATTCTCATTCCATGGCTGCCTGAGAACCTTGTAACAGTTATATTCTACGAGCCGCCCAAATGGAGCCTAGCTAGCTAGGTTTTGAGGAATTTGTGACTAGGAATATTGTGGCTAGAATATTACATATATGGATCAGGATATCGTAGCTATGCGCATGAGAATATCAATATGTGCTCTATTACTAGAGTTTCTATTGCTTGTGCAACCATCTGTTCACCCATTGATACGTACAAAATCAATCCAGCCGGCCGTTTCTTGCTTTTGAAGTCAACGCATAAAAATAAGAAAAATAAAAGAGTAAAATTACCTTTTCCAATTCAGAAAAATAAATAGAGTGTTCTTAATATATTTGATAACAGGATATCTATAACAAGAGCAAGCCTAGCACGCGGTATACCGCTGGAACTGAATATCTGTTATCAAACTATATCCAATATGACAATATAAAGATATGCCATCTTATAGTCTCTTAGACTAAACAAACATCGTTCTCTTACATACAACATAACATTGTACCTATATTCCATAACAACACAATACACCCAGACCTTGTTTTATGTTTTAAAGTCTTTAATTTATACAACAATATTATTAGATGGCACAGAAAAACTACAGAGGAAACTCTCAAATTCACTTTTAGGTGTGCATAAACCGCCAAGCACACACACAACACAGTTACAAATCGTTGGCTCGATCGTATATTGTCCCCGATTGATTGAGGTGAAATTCCACAGTCCGCCGTTAGCGGCTACTGTTAGAAAGCATGCACACGGCTAGCATTAGGAGAGAACGGAGCAAATATCCAATATCTTTTAGTTCCGAATAAAATTGGAACCGGGACTAAATCTTTTTTTAAGTCTCGTTCGTAATACCAACCGGGACTAATATCCACTGTCTGAGCAAAAAGAGTACATTAGTCCCGGTTCAGAAACATATGAGGCCCTTATTATTTTTTTAGTCCATTTTAGTCTCAGTTGCTATAACCAACCGGGACAAAAGAAATGCCAACCATCCCCTCTCTCCTCTTTTTTTATTTCAAGCCTTATCCCGGTTGGAAAATCGGGATTAAAGGGGTTTCCCAACAGGATTAAGGCCCAGTTTGAATTATTATAAGATGGATTTTTTTTCCTCATTTTCCGTTAGCATGCTTCACAAAATGATTATCCGTGTGTTTTTTTGCAAACAAAGTTTATATAGAAGTTTCTTTAAAAAAATCATATAAATCCATTTTTTAAGTTTTTAATAGTAATACTTAATTAATTTTATGTTAATGGATCGTCTCGTTTTACATGCCGCAAAAATCTAAAACTGCCTAACAGTTTCGAACGGGGGCCTAAAGCCTTTTTCCTTACTAGTATAAGTTCAGACCGAACTAACACTAACTTTAGACAAACATAGTGTAACCAACACGGCTGGAAGGCCGGCGATCAGACGACGACGACGTACGCGCGCGCGTAAACTAGCTACTTCCGCAAGCAACCGCACAGCCTGCAGCTTGCCGTGCCGTGCCGTACGTACGTTTGCACTTCGAGATGATCATCTGCAGGCAGCTGATCGAGCCAAGTCGATCCAGCTTAATTTAGGTCCCATGCATGCCATGCAACCAAAAGGGAAAAAAAAAATTTTTAGGCTAAATTCAGCGATATATCGAGATGGTTCTAGCAAGCTGCTGCGTCGCCTAATTAAGACACTAGTGCCTTTACACATGTAGCAAAATTAGGACACCATACATGCATGCATATGATTAATTCTGTCAATTTGTTTGTTAGTTCGGTAGTACATGATTAGGGTTGGGTGTGAACATGCAGTCGCAATGTAGCATACCTATATCCGTACACTGCTTGCAAGGGCAGGAACGCTCATTGCACGCTATCTGATTCATCCTATGGATCGATCACTATAGCTAGTTTAGATAGCGTAGCTGCCGGCTTGCCGGTTTTGTGTGTGTGTATCCATTGGCATCGCATGGAAAGCCAATGTGAGGCTCACGTGTGTGCATGCTTGTTCACAAAGGTAACCGACCGGCTAGCTTAGCTGCAGGGGAATGGGCTTTTCATGACTAGCCTTAATTAAATTAGTATACGTGTTGATGATGTGTGTCTGTTTCTTTGGATTGGATGGATAGGTATGGGGTACATGAGATGGACATAACGTTTACCACATAATAATTCAAGAGAAAATCATGCCTGCATAGGCGTGGCAAGTGGTAGTAGATCGAGATGTAACTGGTATCGACCTGTCTAGAGCCATAACTGAAAATATTTAAGAAGAAAAAGGAAATACAGTTTTGATGTCAAGGAACAAAGCAATAATTTGTTCCAAAGGCTATTTTAGTCACTCAAGTAAAAACAAATATAGAAGAATTTCTTGTATTTTTCTCGAGTTCAAGTTCAGGTGTAAACACTCTTATACACGTGGATATGTCTTAGCATACATCTATATTAGATTCAAGGCCTAGCCTCACCTAGCATAAGCATACATTTCTACTACTGAAAGGTCTTGAATCCGAAATGATCGGCAGGTTTCGTCGTAGGGGTTTCTCACAATACCCAATACTAGATGAGAGTAGTATATATGAATGAAATATATCCGTTAATTTGTATAGTTATTATAATAATTGATCTATTAACTTAATAAATTATCCAACACATCATTGACTTTCATGATATTTAACTTCTTGCACAATGATCAGATCACACAGTTAGTACTGTCCTTTCTATACAAATGCTCTGTGCTATTGTGAACTACATGTGTATACTACTATATACTAACCACTAACCACTAGTATAATTTAGTCTCAACTATTCATTCATTAGTATATTTGACTAGTATACACTAGTATTGTTTGGTATCGTAAATAAGCCCTCGTCGTAATAAGTATTGTAACTTAATAACCATATTGTAATCTATGATGAATGTTAATTATTTGATTCAAAAATACCATAAAGAACATATCATGATAAGTGTCGATTAATAATGAATCTAATATGGGATTTATGTTACTGGTGGCTTAACTGATACCAAGATTAGCACGAATTCACAACAAACACAGGGAGAGAAAAATTTTTATACAGGTTCAGACCCCTATCGGGATAATAGCCCTACGTCAGTCATCCATATAGCTTGTTTTTCCTTTATCATTAGATAAGGCTTGCCGCCGAGTATAATGGGCCATAGCAAAAGGCTAGTCTAACACTTGACAAGTATATATGGGGTATATGATTTGTGTGCATGTGTATGTGAGGCTTGTCGAAGTGGCGACATTGTCGATGAGGTGTTTCCATAAGTCTTTGATGTTCTTTGGCAGATTAAGGTGTCTTCGTACTTGATAGAACTTGTCCTTGAGCCTTAGCGGCCTGTAGATTTATACCATTGAGATATAACGTGACCAAGTCAAACGCATATGTTTCGAGTAGAAAATATAGTTGGATAAAGAAAATCAACCTTATACTAGATATCTTGATTGTATCTTTGCTTGTCTTTTCAATATCATATTGGATTTTGGTATGCCTCTCTCTATACGCTAGGCCAGAAATCGTTTTCTGTGCAGCATCATATCATTTTTGCGGGTGGCACAACAATAGAGCCGTCTGGAAAAATGGTGTAGGGGTTGGTGCCACTGTCCCCCGCATAAAAAGAACGATTTTTGCGGGCAGGCTACTAAGTGCCCCGCCTAGAAAAATAAAAAAAATTGAAAAGAAAGGGAGGGAAGAGAATGAGGAAAAAAAGAGAAAGGCACTGTGCTCCTCTCCCTCTGCGCGCTCTCTCTTTCACTTCTCTCCCGTTCTCCGCTCTCTCTCACACACACTCCTCTCCCTCTCTCTCGACGGCGGCGAAAGACGATGGCGGCGGGCGCACGGCAACAACGGCGTCAACGATAACCCAGGGATAGCCGGATCCGTTGTCGGCGGCCCAGGACGGAGTCCTCGATGATGACGAAGGGGCTCCCCCGTTCCCTCCATATCCAAATCTAGAGGGGGCGGCAACGGCGCCCGACCAGGCACGCGCACGGTGCGGTCCGGCACGAGGGCAAGGGCGGCGTCGGTCATTATTTATTTATTTATTTTGTTTTTCCAGGCGGCCCTGGAAAAATATTTTTCCGGTCCGTACTTGCCCCACCTGGAAAAAGAAGCCGACACCCGAAAAAAAAATCTTTTTTTGGATAGGTTCTAACCCGTCTGTAAAAATGGATGATTTCTGTAGGCGATTGTAATCGGGCGATATCCATACCCGCCGGCAAAAAAGCCTGCCTATAAAAAGGTTTTTTTTGGCCTAGTGGTAGGACCAAATTTATGCCAGAGTCTTATAAAAAAAAATGAAGCGATGCTATAATAATGTGTAGTACATGTCACATGATCTCAGCAGACAGCAGCTCCAGAGAAACCCATAGCAAGAAGAAAACTGGCCGCTGTTTGTTTGAACAACCAGAAGGCCATATAATAGTTGATATACCAATCAATCCAATCCGATATGGTTAGATAGACGATCCTGGTTTCCGAGAATCATCAGCTTATTATTAGTAACGTAGTTTGACCTCAATTAGTATCCTAATTAGTTAGGACTTAGGAGTAAATAATATATTTTTGTGGTCAAATACACTTAAAACAGGATGGGTGGAGACGACGATGACCAAGCTGGGACGAACAGGTGTGCGGCGGAGGCTGGATTGCTTGCGGCGTGAGCGACCGAGGCGACCAGTTAAAAGCAGGGCTACCCGATCGGTCGTTCGGTCAAAGCCACTTTGACGCACGCCACGTCAGTCGGCTCGTTCTAGCCCGTGAGCCGGTCGGGTCCGGCGGCTGCGTACTGCTCAAGCCGGAGTGATGGTGATGCTTTGCTTGGGCTGGCTAGCTGCTCGCTCGTACGGACATAATACGGGCAGGATTGGTTCGCGTGCTGGCCGAGCCTGGCTCGTATCTGAAAACCAGGCTTATATGGGACATGCTGAGTCTATACGACCATGTCCTGTTTAATTGGCTGCATCAATCTAGACTGGCTGAGAAGAGATGTTGTTTGGTTGTCTTTACGAAGACATGTTGTATGAGATAAAAATATTACAAGGTTATGATTATGATTTTTATTTGATGCAAATACACCCCTAAAGTACTTATTTTATTCTAACTATGTCTTAAACATCTTTAAAATATGTTAATATCATTTGATATTCACTAATCATACACTAATAGAGTCATTAGGCGAGCCAGGCCCGACAGGAACGGCCGCCGATTCACTCGTTCCCACAGCTGGCCGCGGGGTGCCTCGTGCATGGGTAGAGCCTAGCTCAACCAGGCGAGCAGGCAACCAAACAACCGGTCCCTACATCCCGCCAGCCTGGTTCAGGAGGATGCAGGGAATCAAACACCCCCTACATCGACTACTCTGGCCTGGCCCTCACCCAGCTGAGCTACGGAGAGGTTGTTTGGATCTAGAAATTTTTTTTAGTTCGTGTCTTATCGGATGTTTACACGTCAATTAGAAGTATTAAATATAGACTGATAATCTATACATATACTACGGTATTTTTTAGGAGCTCTCACGTTAATTAAAAAGATCTGACCATTGACCATCGGTTAGATATACGTTGTAATCTAGACCATAGATCAATAATTAACGTAATCTGTCTTTTTAATTTGTGGGCCCATCAAATCTACGTCCATTGCAGTCCATTATGGATTTATCCGATCGATCTTGACTCTATAAATGATAACAAACAGTAACAAATTACTGATACGATGAACATATATTTCGGGATAAAACGTGTGGGCTTTAGGTCTCAAAGAACGCAGCAATCAATTCATATTGAACGCAGGTGATGATAATTAACTATTACATATACCCCGCATAAATATCAAACGGCGATGGAGGAAGCAGGCATCACGTATGTTTTTAATCAGGTAAACATCTTCTTTTACAATTTATTGTCCTACAACTTTGGGTTTCATCACCAATTAATTTTTTCCACTTATTTCGCGTACTCGGTCGCTTGCCAGATTGGTTTTCACATCATTGTTCCACAGAATTTTTCTTACATGGTTGCATCCATTAGACATGGTTCAGCTATATATTATTGATTTGGAAAAAAAAACCGTCTCATGTACAATACAAACTAATTGAGTAAGAAAAAAAACAATCAATGCTAATAAGATGAAAATGAAATAGAGTTCATTTCAAAAACAGACCGAACACAATTACAATTAATATTATTATAATTCTGAATTTAATTATTAGGGTTAAATCATGGTTGTGCTATAATTTAAATATAAAATTAAGTATAACTTGGTACTTATCAATTGCAAACTTCCTGAATAAATTCATGGAAATAGATAATTAAGACTCCAACAGGAGAACAAAAATCAAGTTAAAATCATGAAAAAGGCTACCTTATAGGTCGACCACAAGCCAGTTATAAATTAGAAATAAAAGAGACACATGAAAAATCTATAATCTGAGTGTTCACTGTTCAGCCCAGACACAACTCAATAGTAATACTTATTACTTAATAAATTTTTGAATTATTAAATCACTGAAAGCTGTAATCAAGATACCAAACCCAGTTCAACCCAATACTTAATACCTCCAATTTTATGAATTGTTTTTTTAAGCTGAGAGTCCTGTAGAAATATAAATCAATATATATTTATTCCATAAATTTTACCTATTAAATTGATAAAATAGAGAGCAAAGAAGAAATATCTGTATATACTTACATAATCTATTATACATATGATTTATCATTATTGATAAAAACATTAAAATAGTCCGTGCAACGCACGGGTTGACGGCTAGTAAAACTAATTACATAAATAAAGGCACGACTTTTTTAAGCTTAATTAATTCACGATTAACAAATGTTTACTGTAGCATCACATTTGCTAATTATTGAATAATTAGGCTCAATAGATTTGTCTCACGAAATAGTCCAAAGTATGGGGTGGGTTTTATTAATAGTCTATATTTAATACTTGTAATTAGTGTCCAAATATCCGATGTGATAGGGACTAAAAAAGTCTATGTATCCAAACATAGTCATAATCTCATCCATCGAGAGAACTTTCTTGTTTTTTATGGTCTTTTGGAGAAAAAAAGAGGATTGCCCTATATGAGAACCCTGTTTGTCTAAATTAATACTCCATCCGGTTTTTAATATTCGACGTTATTGACTTTTGAGCGAATGTTGGACCGTTCGTCTTATTCAAAAAATTTATTCAAATATTATTTATTTTGTTATGAGTGGTTTTATTATAAAAAAAATTTCAGCATGACTTATATTTATAAATATTTGGATATTTTTTTAATAAGACAAATGGTTAAAAGTGCGATAAAAAGTCAACAGTGTTAAACATTAAAAATCGGAGGGAGTACTAAGTGATGATAAGAAAATCTGCTGATAAATAGATTTTGTGGATAATATAATTAACTTTACGCCCGCATGTCTAAACTAGATAGATCTGGATGACAAAAAAAATGTCTCCAATTAACCGTTTTGTTTTTAAAAAATTTACGGATATGCAAACGCACACATCGAAAGACAGTGAAAATTTCAATGAAAATATTTTTTTTTGGTAACGGAAATATTTTTTCATTAGGTAAAGTCCAAATTACCATGTCAACTATTGTCATAATCTGGATTACTTCGCACAAAAATCTAATACCAAACATAACACGCTCCTTAACTCTTCATCTCGGAAGAAATTAAGGGAAATAGTCTGCGATGGGATGTGCCAAAGAGGGAAGGACATCTCTGCTTCCCAACGGCCACCACTTGACTTGGAAATTGTAACCCTCACTCCTCATCAAGGTTCATCAATCGTCGACACCAATTCTTCCTATATAAGTTAGGGCCGAGTTTAGGATTTGCAGGAATGTGGGTATGCACGGGAGGAAGATCATAGGTCGGTGAAGCCGGTCTGATTTGGGAAGAAGGGGAGGGGGTTGAAATGGAGGTAGAAGAGATGTAGGGAATGACATGTGGGTCCATTGTTTGTATAATTATTTTCATGATTGGAATTGCCATGTAAGATAGAAATCACATTGTACTATTGGCCTATTAGGTATGGGTCCGATGTGAAGAGTTAAGCAGTGTGAGGGGAGAATGGTTGACATGTTTGGATCGAATTGAGGGGAGAATGGTTGACATGTTTGGATCGAATTGGAGTTTAGAAGGATAATTCAGATTACTACAATAGTTCCCACATGTCATTCAAACAATTATACACGTTAGATGTCCACTGCAATATTTAAAGAGAAAATCCAATAAATACCATTGATAAATGTCCAAGTCTCGGAAATGTCATTGACAAACACAAGTTTTCAAAAAATACAAGGAGTATCGTACAAGCGACATTATCCTAGAACTGCCATCGTCGTTAGGGTTTCATTGGTACATCTTAGTTTTAATATAGGATGATCAATGCATTTAACGGCTTAGGTGGACAGAGAATGCATGGTTCCACCCTGCGCCGTTAAATGTATTGTTTATCCTATAACACTTAACAGATAAATGCTAATAAAACCCTAACGACGATGGTATTTCTAGGACAAAGTTGTTTGTACGATGACATTTTTAAGATTTGGGCATTTTTTTCTTAGATTTTCATATATTTAAACCTAATAAGTGTAAATATGTGAAAATACGCAGTTCGCTGGACTTAGGTTAAGCACGACTATACTTATTAGGTAGGGGATTCGCTATCAACACTAGCAAGAACACGAAACAAACATGGGATGGAGCCAGATTTGTATCCAGGTTCAGGCCCCCGTTAGGTATTAATCTTACTTCCTGGTGGCTGTGTGGCATATTTTCTTTAATCAATGGATAAGGCTTGCTGCGAGTACAATGCGCCACAATAGAAAGCTATTCTAACACTCGATGATTAGTATACAGAGGGGTGCATTATGCTATATGTGAGGCTTGTCGAGTTAATGAGATTATCGATGAGGTGCTTCTGTGGTCTTTGATGTGCTATGGTAGATTAAAAGTCTCAGACTTAGACCTGTTTGAATCCATCAGCTTTTTTTTAAGTTCCTGTCACATCGGATGTTTGGACACTAATTAGAAGTATTAAATATAGACTATTAGTAAAACCCACGCCATATTTTGGACTATTTCGCGAGACGAATCTATTGAGCCTAATTAGTCCATGATTAGCGAATGTGTTGCTACAGTAAACATTTGCTAATCGTGGATTAATTAGGCTTAAAAAATCGTCTCGCGAAATAGCCTTTATTTATGCAATTAGTTTTATTATCAATCTATATTTAATACTCCTAATTGACGTGCAAACATTCGATGTGACACGAACTTAAAAAAAAGTCCCTGGATCTGAACAACCCCTTAGTTGAACGTGTTCTGGACCCTTAAGGAGCATATAGGTTTATACTCTATAAAATAGTCATAGCTTAGTCAGACTCGGTGATTTAGAGCCCCTATAAGTAAGTCACTAATAAAATATAAGATACTCCATAATTTTTTTAAATAAGATAAATAGTTAACATTATAAATAAAAAATTCTAAAAAAATAAAGGAAGCCGTAGTCTTCTCGTAAACCCAAAGACCCAAAAAATTGGTAGTACTGCTGAAAACTACCCCAGATTAATTAAGTCGTGCCGCTGTGATGTGAAAACCTAGCTATAGCAAGGCGAAAAGCCCGAAGATTCATGAGAAACTACAAACGTTATAGTCATCATCACACCTCAATAATTATTAGTGCCCAAAACGAATTGGTCGCTCGCTCCACGGAAGTCTTCGCAGTAGAAAAAACATGCTAATTAGTCAAACAACTCAATCCCGTCTTTGTAAAACGCCAAGTTTATGGAAAATGACGGCTCGATCGGTCAGATTCAACACTCGCAAAACTTGTTGATTATTACACACGCAATCATACAGCTAAATTGAAATTAATTAACGATTTTTTGACCCGATATGTAATTTTCCAGCTGATGAATGTGACTAAAATTGTACGCACGTATGTTCCGGCCAGTGCACGAGCGATATATATAGAAACAAAGTTATGAAGTCCACGCTGGTACGTACATACGCGCATCAAGCGTTTGTAGAGCCTGCTTAAAGTAGAGAACCCTTGCTATTTTCCCATCTAAATTGTGACAGGCCAGTTTTCTAAGTGAATTGTGACTGATCAAAAGAGGCAACACAGCGACTGGTCGACTCCACTGCTTTAGGTGTAGTGGCCAAGAGACTTGCAATTTGCAGTCAAAATCTAAACTATTCAAAAGAGTTTCCCAAATAGAAACAAGCGGCGAACCCTATTAGCTTTTCCAACTGAATTGTGACCGATCGAGACAGGCAACACAGCGATTAGCCTGGTCGATTAGTACAAACACCATGCATGGGTTAATTTGCTTTTATTTCAAGGACTCCAATGGCGATGGTAAGTGGTAAATCTACCACTATCTACTACCACTGTCATGTGGGTCCTCTATAATGATGTAATTAAGTGGACTATGTTCTACTTTTTTATCAAAACCCTAAGCGGTAAAAAAAGAAAATATGTTTTAAAGTGAGTTACAAAATTATTTAAAAAGATGATTTGAAGAGGATCTGCAATGGAAGCATTTTAATTTTAATTTTAAGGCTTTAAAGTGTAGTTTCTTCCCAATTAAGCACTCTCCCTGTCCTAAAATATAGAGAAAAGTCCATTTAACATCCCTGAACTCTTATGTTTATCTAAATCACACCTCTCAACTCTAAACCAGATAAATTACGCCTCTCAATTCTCAAAACCATGCAAAATACCCTGTCGAGTGTTTTAACTATTTTTTGGCCACGTGGCGCTAATGTGTGTTGGTCCAGTCAGCCTAAAAATAGTAGAGTCCACATGCCAGTGTTATTTCCTCTTTTCTCCCTCTCTTCTTCCTCACCCATCACTCACCTTCACTCCTTATTCCTCCAGTCTCTCTCATATGCGCCGTGGTAAAATGGACGTTTTTCTTTTTTATATATACTTTTTAGGGCTGACTGAACTGACACGTTAGCGTTACGTGGCCAAAAACTAGTCAAACCACTCGAGAGGGTATTTTGCATGGTTTTGAGGGTTGAGGGGTGTAATTTGCCCGGTTTTGGTGTTGAGATGTGTGACTTGGATAAAGTTCAGTGGAGTTGAATAGACTTTTCTCTAATGGTATTTGGACACACCTTTGTCTGACAAACACATTACACTAGTATGTAGGAAATATCTAATTAATTAATCTCATTCTATATTGCTATATTTTAATATGGAGACAGTAGCAACTAATTATCGGCATTCAATCAGCTACTGTAGGAGAAAATTTTGATTAATCACTCCATTGTAGGTGTAGATATAGAGACGTACGCACTCACGCGCGCGTGACAAGCATGCATGTACGTGACATCGACCGAGTACATATTAACATATACAGATATGGCCAGTTTGAATTGAAGCTTCATGTCGGAAGTCCGGACCGCTACAATTCATTGCATGTGTCAAGGCGTTCGGAAACAGCGTGCTCACACGCCGCCGTGACAGCGATCGATCATATATATCGATCCACCTAGTCATCGATGCATATATATACATACACACAATTAATTATACAAATAACATCGAGGCCGATTAGTTGGTCGAGAAAAGTAAAACTGATATCGATCGATGCAGCAAGCGGCCGGAGTTATACGCTGACTAGCTACTCGATCGATTGACGACTTGGTTTGCATGCATGCGTGCGTGAATATTTTCTCGGCTCTTCAAACGCGAAGCACGCACGCGGCTAGCTAGCTGGAAAGAGATCGATCGGAGACGAAGGTTCATCAGAGAGAGATTAATTTGGATTTTGTTAGTTAATTAGTTCTAGTTTAGAGGCAGGCAGGCCGGCCTCGTGTTGCGTTCAGTAACTTGCTTGCTTGCAATGCAAAGGTATGTACTACCTCCCTCTCCCTCTCTCGTGTGCACGCATGCATGTATATACAATGCATAAATATACATATACTCGTACATACAATATGCGGGAAAAAAATTACACACACCGATCGATAGGCCATCCAGCTAGCTGCATGTGTGTAGTATGTGATGCACATGTGATCGACATGCATAGTATACTAGTATTTCTATTCTATATACCATGCACTTTGACGGATGTTCCCGTTTACGTTACCGAAACTGCTGGCATGCCCGGCCGGCGACACTTTAATTGCTCTACCTGCATCTACATATATGCTTAACAATTATCCTGATCAATGTGTTTTGTATATGTGCGTGCCTACTATATATTAAAGCTAGCACACAGGCTTCTGCGGAGACAAATAAAACTAACTGCCACAAGCTAGCAGCAGATAATTTTGGAGGAAAATAAAACAAGTTCAAACTCACCAAATATTAAGATCTACTCAACTTTATTTGGTAGGAAAAAAACCACAAATTCTAAGAGAGAAGTAAAAGGACACTATTTATCTAAATTTTTTTAGCTAATTTCGTTTACCAAGTAAAGTTGAGTTTGAAGTTCATATATATTTGGTGAGGACGCGTGATTTGTGTCTATACCTATCCATGTAATATTTTCATGAATTTACAAAACTTTTAGGTTAGGTTTTCATATGTTTCTATCGGAATATCTCCCCTCGGTGATTAATGAAGCGATTTTGCTAGAAATCTGGTGCCGCATTTCAGGGTCGATTTCAGTCAAAATGCACGCCGTTGGATGAGCTTTCCTTGTGCCTAGTACCGTACTATCTCAGATGGACATGCACGCGCGGGTTACTACCAAAATACTACTGCATGTTTTGTGATTAATTGTATAAGTTACATCGTAGTTACATATAAATTATAATGTAATTACACTATGTTTGTACTGTACTTACATTTGGCAGATTTTCAATTAAAAAAATCTGTCGACAGATTTTTAGGAGGAGAAGGCGTGTGCACATCAAACAGATGAAAGCACGACAGAAATTAAATCAATGAACATCACAAAATTCGTACTTAATACTACACGTCCAATTTCTAGTTGATCAAAATGCAACCACCTCTGGAGGATATTACGTGCATATGACATTATGACTTTGGTTCCCGAAATTCATGAAAGATATGTGACTTGGAGCTATATATATGTATACACTTCCATATATGACTTTGAGCAACAATGTGCCTAGCCAGAGTCATTAGCTTCCTTTGCAAGTATTTGAACATCCACACCGGAGAAAAAGATATCTCTCGATCGATCTCCTTGGAAAACTAGGCCACGACATCCGAATGCGATTGGCCAATTACTAAACTAAGATCTTTGGACATGAATTTCATATATCTAGCAGTAATCGACAATTTGAAACTTTGGATGCATGCATGTACGTATTGCTCGATTTCAACGAGTTGACGGGAAATGGAGCATCATATGATCATGAATCCAAGGGCAAAAGGACAGATATATATGCAACGTCCATCCTGGCATTCAGTGCACAGCTACAAACAAACTAGAGATTATTATACAAATACTCCGTGTACATACTAAAGTATTAAACCCTAACTAATCCGTGTCCCCGCCGTCTCCAGAGAGGGATAATTAATGAAATGAAGAATTTGAGTGGCAGTGAAGGAAAGCTACTGCAAGTACGTACTACTATATATATATACATGCTCCACACTATAAGGTAACATGCATGCAAATCCCTAGCTAATTCTCTTGGGATCAGTTTACTATGTTTAGCCACGGAATTAACCGAAATTCCATTCCCCACTAAACTAAAACCAAACCATGTAATTACTGCGTGCCCACATGCGTATAACTACAATAAATTAGTAAATAATCTACGTTAAGTTTGTACTCTCCTCGGTGGCTGCACATCATTCCTTATTCCTCTGGTGCCTTCTCTACTCAACCATCTAATAGCTACACTAATTAACCTCAGGTTTAGGCTGGAGTAAAAGCTGGGTCACTTAATTTTTTACTGGGGATCAGTGAAGAGGATTAGCTCGATCGCAGACCGGCCAGGGTAATTGTTGCTTGACGCTATTGTTGATGTTCCCCTCTCTCCTCTCCCGGCTCCGGTGGCACATGCATGAGACATGTGGGCCGGCTCTGTCCTGACTGGAAGCTATAAGCTAGCTACTGCTGCTCGTCGCCTTCTTCTCGATCGGCTGCTTGTGTCTTGCTAAAAAATGGCGTGAAGCCAAAGCATGGCGGATTGACGGTGCTGGCGTCGATCGATACTCATGGATGAATATTGGCCGGTGGCGACGAAGGAAGAGGTTTGGGGTTAAGCGGATGATTTTAGTTAGGACTTGAATTAATGTTCGGGGTGACTGAGAACATGCACGACGGTCTTTATTATTCGGTTCTTTTTGTTATTATGCAAATAAAAGTTGTTGTCGTGCAAGAAAAAAGGGAGTAAAACAAAAAAAAAAAACAATTGTTATACATGACAACGGTTTAGAGTCAGTTTTTTTTTGGGGAATTAATTATTCTTTATGGAGATAGAAAAAAAATTGTTATACCAACTATTTGGCTTGACTTTTTTTTTTCATTTTTGTAAGCATGTTTCTTAAACTATTAAATGTTGTGTTTGTATAATTGTTTTGATGGAAAAATCACAGAAGAATTAGATCTTTAATTTGAGAGTGTTGTAAAATTTTCAACATCGACTTGTGTTCTATGCTCGTCTCAAGTGGAAAACAAGAATAAATTTCATGTTAGGCCATATATTTTGACCAAAGTTTTATGATGGACTAGGTCCCAACCAATATTTTCGCTTCAAACCATATCTTTACATTGTCTGTGTTTTGGACTAGGGATAAGCAATTCAAGATATATATTCATGCATACGTAGTGATGCATATAAAAAGGCAAACATGTTGTATGGTTTCTCCATTTCTTTCGTCATGAGTAGTATATAATCAATTAGTTCAATTTTTATTTCATTTTTATTCATTTGTCTCTCGGTGTAGATTAATTCGTGCTCTTTCTAGACATGTTTATATCATTGTTTTGTGTGATATGCTAAATAATTGTTTTTTATTTGCTAAAAACATTTGATGTGATTCTCTAGATTATTTATTATTATACTATGAAACACCGAAACATATATGTTGGATTAGCTTCTCTCACATATTCTCTTCATGTGCTCAAATCTAGTCCAAGGTGCTAAGAGTGGTAAGATATGTGGTGTTAAGTGAAAAGGTTGGTTTATCCTTGGTTTATCCCTTGTCTGTTGTAAAACTTAGGTAAAAATACATGTCCTGAAATTTACTGAGAAAACAATGTGTGCAAGGATATTGAGGAAAAAAATGTCAAAACTTTAAGCCCATCTTGGACTGGGGCCCCGTTTGAATCAACATAGGGGTGGATTTTTTTTCCCTCGTTTTCCGTTACCACGCTTCCCAAAATGATTATTCGTGTGTTTTTTGCAGACGAAGTTTATATAGAAGTTTCTTTAAAAAAATCATATGAATCCATTTTTCAAATTTTTAATAGTTAATACTTAATTAATCTTAATTAATCTTGTGTTAATGGCTTGTCTCGTTTTGCGTGCAATAAAAATCCAAAACTTGTAAGCAGCTTCAAACGGGGCCGTGCATTGCTGCTGGGCCCATAAAGAGTGACAACAGCAAAGGCCCACTTGTCCGGCCCACATCTTAGTAGCAATGACTAGCGTACTGGCGTGATGTTGGAATTTGCCCCAAACGCATTAACGTCCATGACTTGGCAACCATAAAACAACATTATGGTAATTGACTTTTCCTCATTAGTACTTGTTTGTTTTGGATCAGCATATAGTTTTTTTTTCAGAATGCAGACATTCTGATAATTAAATATTGCCATACATTTTACTCCAACGTTCCAAAATATAAACATTTTTTAACTTCGCGGTCTTTAGATGTTACTTTGATTAATAATATTTGTAAAAAAATATGCTAGATCAAATCAAAAGAGTATATATTATGATAGTTTGTTTCATGACAAATCTAATAGCTTTGTTTTTATGTGAACGTTCACTTTGAGTTTTCTACTATTAATTATCAAAGTTTAAAATATTTAAGTTGGCTAAAAGTTGTTATATCTTAGGATAGAGAGTAGTTAGTATAAGATTATTTTAAAATGTTTGATTTCAGTTGTACCTTTTTTCGAGGAATTTGTGTTATACTCCAGCATTTATATGGAGCAGGAAACTCCATCCACTAATATACAATATTAGTACCACTGGTCACTTTTTTTTTTCGATTACTCGGTAAATGCATGCGCAATACCATACTTCAGCACGAAGACATCCGCTAACACACGCTTAAAGTGACGAAACCAATGGCACATCCTATCGATTAATTTTAAGTTTAAGCTTAGATGAACTATTAAGTTTATTCTATAAGTTTATGCTTTTGTTTAAACTGGTTCCAGTGGCGGAGCAGGGGTGGCCGGCAGAGCCATGGCCACACCCAATGAATTTCACGTCATCTTATAATAGCATAGAATTTGTTATGAATTTAGACCTGATCTTTGTAGAAAACTAGAAGATATTTGTGAAAGGGAAAAATAATAAATGATATGATTAATCAAAACCTATAACAAGAAGAAAATGAATTAGAAGAAGATACAACTACAGCTCCACCCAAAATTTATAGATTAAATTTAGATAGTTAGTGTATGCTTGTATGAACAATAAAAAATTAAGATAAATTGCTAAATTCTTAAATCGGCAAATATTTATGTGGCCCCTTTTAATTTTTTCTCTAGCTCCGCACTACGGATGCCATCCTTAGGCAGTCACTCCTTGATTTACAGTTTATTTGAACTACTGATCCAATGACTCTTGTCTCTCTTTGTTGATTTCGAGCCTGTTTTTTTCCAGGAACTTTTTTTAAGTCCCTGTCATATCGGATGTTTGGACACTAATTAGAAGTATAAAATATAGACTATTAATAAAATCTACCCCATACTCTGATCTATTTTGCGAGATGAATCTATTGAGCCTAATTAGCCCATGATTAGCGAATGTGATGCTATAGTAAACATTTGCTAATCATATAATAATTAGGCTTAAAAATTTTATCTAATGAATTAGCCTTTATTTATGCAATTAATTGTGTTATCAGTCTATATTTAATACTCCTAATTAACGTCTAAACATCCGATGTGACAAGAACTAAAAAAGTTCCTGGATCCAAACAGGCCCTTACACTAATATGAAATTGTTGTCACTCTCCTAGCTTTAATCATTTTGATGCAATGACTATAGTGAGCAAGGGCTTAAGTTCCTTTTTTTTCTTTGTTGATTTACAACTATTTCAACCATTGGAAATGCTTCCCAGATAGAAGAACAGTATGAAGACCACTTGGACCGAGAAGGGGGAAAACAGGAAACACTTCTGAAGATTTGAACTATGACGTTTAAATTATGCACTTATATGCAGCTGTGTGCTTGATTGTGAGCTATATCATTTGATTTGATGTTTCAGTTATATTGTCATTTTATCATGCACAGTACCGTCCTCCTTTGTTGTTGCTCACTTATATGTGGTTAGTGGACACTGATGCTGTCGGTTAAACGGGCATGTCCACGAGTACATGGCACACACAGGTGGTGTGGGATGGGCACAATTCCTTGCCCGTTACCACGTAACGGGCATGTCTACAGGCCAAAAAAAATCTACAGGCCAAAAAAAAAAAATCTCACGGGCACGGAACAATACCCATATCCTTCGCACCCCGATTACCATCCCAATCCGTCACTGACTAGTTTGATCTATGCAACTCAATATAATATCAGAGCCATCTCAATTTTAAATCTTGGCTGAAATGTAATATAATATCAGAGGTCATAGCCTATATCACATCGCATTAGGGACTATAGTCTACTTTAATACCACACTTAAGGTTAAAGGGCATCTACATAAGATGGGTGTCGTATTTTCTATCTTTTTCGACAGTAAATTTGTGGATTCTTGACCTTGTTACGGAGATAAGTTTTGATTTAAATTGATCGGTACATGAAAACTCAATGTAACCTCTGGTGGACACTTGTCATTGTCAACTAACATTGAACCGCTAGTTGATATGGTTATTTGTATCATTTAAAAACCGACAACGTACTATAGCAGAGGTTCTTTTTTATCGGCAGTGATATCTTTCTTATGCCAGTATTAGACGAACCGAAATTGATAGAGAGGGCTAGGATTAGTGATTCTGTACTATAGTCCCTACTGCCATGCGATGTAGCCTATGACCTCCTCTCTCACTACAAAAGTTGCTCATGACAACAAATCTTGCACCAATGTATTATGGAGCAAATAATTCCTATGTCAACCAAGCCACCAACTTAACCGTCATCGACGTGGCATGCCTATTGCCTACATGTATCATGTACCACCTTCTTGTCGTCTTACAAACGACAACTTGTCCACATTTTTCCTCTGATTTCAGTAGTTGGTGACATATACGTTTGCATGTTTGCCATTAACAGGTGATGTTCACTCGAGTGGATAAGCTTGATCGATGTGGATTAGCACTCCCGCGTACACGCCAGGCTGGCTAATTAATCAGTCGACCGCCGCGAGTTTGGTGTGGTAGATATATAGGGGTTACTTGTTTTTCAGATGACGCTCACCTCCTAATTGCGCACTCGGCCTCTTAATTAATCCCAATTTTGTCAATGCTAATAACATTCATGGGCCATGATTAGCTAGGAAAGCTAGCTCAATGTATATCTTTGTTCGGGTGGTTGGAAGCAGATACATGTTGACATGCATGCATCTCACCTATGGCCGTATCTGGAAAGTTTGACGTCGGACTGAAAGGGCCTTTTGTGGAAGGAGTCATTAATTAAGAAGATTATATATGACCTGGTTAGTTTGTTTCTGATTAACAGAGATACTAATGTTTCAGCTTGTTCTTTAAGAAACTGTGATTGATTTGAGAATGCGCGTCACCACATCGTTAATCCCATCTCAGGTATCATTGATTAGCTTATTTTTAAGCAATTCAGTACCAGCTGCTGCAGGTGTGGTTCTAACCATCATCGTCTGAAACGATCGGATAAGTGTATGACATGCACCGTTTGGTCAAAAACAATGTTTGATCGGATACACAATTAGAAATATTTTTATTAACTTACCAAAAATAAAAATTAATTTAGACCTATATGCAACTGTGTACGCAACGTCACAACCTCTAGTTGAAAATATATGACTTTGAGAACTATACACTTACACTTATGCCACTGACATGTAGGTTAAATAAGTTGTATTTTTTCTTATTAGCGCTTATTCGGTTCACAGGATAGGAAAAACGCAAAAAGAAATGTATGTATAAAATAGAGGATTATAAGTTGAGGGCTTGTTCGTATTGTAGGATTGTAAAACAAAGGAATAAAAATAGAAATATCACAATTTTAATTAGTGCAATTACAGTTAAAGCATGATACTAGCTAGTAGCATATTGGGCTTAGCTGATGGAGTGTCACTTATTAACGGAGCTGAAATGATGCTTTTCTCGTTCTGCGTGCACAGGAATTTAAAACATGAGGTCCGAGTGGATTTTTCTCTTCATGTACTTTTCTTCTCGGAACTGTAGCAAAGGAAATGTCCCTCTAATATTACTGTGATCAGTTTGAGTAGTCTGAATGACCGGATAGGAAATATTTCCTATCTACATAATTCCTCAAGAATTCTTCAAAAATCCTTGAATCTGAATAGGCCCTTAGTGGTGGTTCTTTAATTTGTTTTCTTTTCATCGATAGTTAGTATATATTATATTGTGTTTTGAGCAAAGAACTTTGTAATAGGGATAACAAGGAGGGAGACGGGGAGAAAACAATGAGGCATAGGAAGATGGACGAGGAGGGAGTCATAGAATTTCGTTTCTCGTCGCCTCTGTATCCATTGTATGAAAGGGGTCTCCTTCATCGCCACTGCTAGCCATGACCCCACTAAGAGAGATTGGCCGGGAGTGAGGAAAAGAGAATATGGTAGAGGGGATGAAGGACCCTAACAATCTTGAGTGATCAACGTACAACCATTTTATCAGTTGTAGGATTAAACTGATTGGCGCATCCACAGCCTCAATATTTAGGACTGCACTAGAGATAGAGATAAGTAGATATCTTAGGCCTTCATGTGATGAGCAAACATTTTTGTGCTAACATAAATTGGCATGCTCGGTGGGACATATATTTTAAGCCAACATGTCTGAAGAAGAAGTCCATGCTATCCCAGCCATACTAGACAAGTTGATAGAAGAACAAAAGCAATAGGTGGAGCAATCCATGGCAGATTTTCAAAAGCTTTATCTAGAATCTTTTAGCATGACGCCACAAGAACCGATCCAGAACACATAACTTCCAAAACTCAGAGTAATTCACTAATCAGCAAAAGTATATTGAAGATTTGGTTCATGAAACTGTGTGTTTTGCATCAATCGGTCAATCAAGAGTTTTGCTAGTATACTTTAGGATTTTTGTCAAACAAACAATTGATGATTCAATTGTCCAGCTCGGGGGACAACTACATCAGTATATCGGCCAAGAGCAACTCATCAATATTGGCATGTAGAAGTATTTCATTAGTATGATGTGAAAAATGCAAGGAACGACTAGTGGGCCGACAAGATTGCTGAGATAATAAAAAAACAATATGGTCTTAAGCCCAAATAGAAAGATTTTATGTATCTATGTTCATATCTAGATTGGTTTGATCATGTTGCATTACTTCGCTGATACAAAGTCCCAGATTTTTCTAAGTTCTCGGCGCAAGACGACATATCTATAGTTGAACATGTTAGCCGGTTCTTAGCTCAATGTGAAAATGCATCAGCTAAAGAGGCTTTGAGAGATATATTCTTTCCCCTGTCATTGTTTGGATCAACTTTTATTTTGTTTTCATCTTTCACAACCAATTCTATCACATATTGCGCCGATTCGGAGAAACGATTTCACAAATACTTCTTTGTTGATATTCAAGAGATGAGGGTTACATATTTGACATTGGTTAAACAGTGATTAGATGAATCAGTCCTAGAATACATTCATAGGTTTAGAAAAATACGAACCCGATGTTATAGTTGGAAGTTGAGTGGTGCACAACTAGCTGAACTGGCATTTCAAGAATTATCAACACCTACCAAAGACAGATTTTTCTCTCGAGAACTCGAAAGTTTAACACATCTGGCACAGATGATATCATCTCATGAAAGCCGATTGCAAGAAACAAGATAGAAGATATTGGAGTCCTAGAAGCCTGGAGAAGAGAATTTCGAAGCATGAGTCCCCATAATTGAAACGG
>CM002482.1:8927720-8941803 GCA_000325765.3 Leersia perrieri | reverse complement strand
GTTAACGCCAAAACTTGGCGATTCTTTATTGGATTCAGTTAATGAAAGGATGCAACGAGCCGATGGAAAATTTATCTAGAAGTGGTCGAATTCAAGAAGGAATTGTGAAGACGGCAGCATGACAATTTAATTCTATCTATTAATTAGACAGGTTTTAGTTATTTTCCTTATGTAATTAAGAAGGAGTCTTATTTTCCTTTTCTTGTTAAGAAAGTTTGTCTCTAGAGTCCGATCAGGACTCAATTACACCCCAGGTATAAATTTTGCACTAGGGGTCCTTGTAAGAACGATCTAATGATCAATACAATTTCGGCACATCGACACCTTTAACGTACTCGACTGGTTCTCGTCTTCCACTCGGGGCTGCATCGGTTAAGTCCGAACCCCTGTATGACGGCAACTTCGGAGTCTTGCTATCGAGTTGGACTGCATCGTTTAAGTTCAAACTCCAGCAAGGATGTAAGTTTTGTCAACTTTGCTTGTACCGACTTGATTAGTACTTAATCGGTTAGGTCCAATATATTGATCGAGTCGGTGCAAGAGTTGCCTTTAAGATATATTGATTCTATCTTTATTGGTATCGCTAATTAGGGTCGTATCGGCTTGGTTAGATCTGATATTCTGGCCGAGTCGGTGTTCCTCTGATCACATTATTGTTTAGATTGATCGGTGTATCCATCACATTGTGTAGATCTATCGACTTAGTAGTATTTTCTTATTGTTTTCAATCTTTTACTGTCTCGGTTAGATCTGGTCTATCAGATTGTTATCAATAGGTTTATCTCCGTTAGCCGGTAGTTTTTATGCAATGTTTCATCAGAGTGCTAGCCAATGAGTTATCATGTTATTGTGTCCAAGTATTGTATCGGCTTTTCATGTTATATCTTGGTTCAAGCCGATATTAGCGTAGAACTTATTTGTTTATCATATTACTTAAATCTATGTATAAGATACAGCCATTTATTATTAAAATCCTATTGATATTGGCTGGAAGCACATCCTATCGGCTCGTTAGCCAACCAGCTCTTTGGTTATCAACATATAATCATCTTATCAGTTGAAGGATCAAACTGACTAGCAAGATCAAACCGATTGGCACGATCACAATCTTAATATTTATGATCTACACTGGAGCTAAGCGGATCTCCCAAGTATTCATGTGACGCGTTGATATTTTTTGTGCTAACATGACTTAAATTAGACTTATTCCACATCTCTTGGACTAGAGTAGACTTATTTCATAGTTCTTGGTCCTAAGTGGACTAATTCTATAATGAGAGGACCTAAGATACACTTATTTTCACAAGTTTAAACCCATAACATAGTGGACGGCCATACCTTCAGGCTGCATAGGACGACACACCGTGCTATGGGCCGTGCCAGGGCCACATGCATAGCTGGTGGGCTGACCCGACATGGCATGAACAGCCGATCAGGTCGTGTCTTGTCGTGCCGAACGGGCCATTTGGCCATCTATACAATCACCCAAAGAACCCTGAATTCCTAATCCTCTCTCCTCTTGAGTTGAGTGTATTACTTTTGTTTAGGGAGAGTTACTTGTAACGATGAGTCTACAGTGACTTAATGAGGGAGAATTTACTTCTCACGAGTGGGCCAACAGGTTTAACGGGCTGATCATGTAATTGGGCATATGTCCTTTATGGAGATGTGCCATTACTAGGTCTTTGACATGCTGAATTATTTTGATTGAGCATCAGTATTTGGTTTTAACGAGGGATGGAAATCAAACTAGCGCAGTTGTATTTTGGAGCATACAAGTGTTTAACTAATGGGCTATACTGGATGATACAAAATGTAGTACATCCAAAATTAAAGATGCATCTTGAAGCAGCCCAACATTCCAACAACAGCTAAAATGGCCCATATGAGTCCATCTAAAAATACAGCCTAGTTAACACAACCAGAGCCGTTATCTTCAGCCCAACTTAGGCCTAGAAGGCCCATCTTGGAGAGCTCAATCCAATCGGGCCACAAGCCCACAAGTACACAACCGCCTAAGATTAAAAAAAAAAATCCGCACGCCACGAGCTCTCAATTTCCAATCCCCAGTTCCCCACATCGAGTCGTAAAACCCAAATCGCGAGAAGGGGAAAATTCCTCCCCCACACAGCTATCGCTTTGCTGCCTCAGCCGCCGCCGCCATGGCGACCGCCGAAACCCTAGCTCGCTCCCCGTCGAGGGAGCCCTCCTCCGACCCGTCCCGCGCCGCCTCCTCCGAGCCCCCGCGGGATTCCTCCGAGCCGCACCACAACGGCGCTGGAGGCGGAGGAGAGGGCGGCGACTCGTCCTCCCGCCGCCGCCGACGCAGCCGGTGGGAGCAGTCGAACGACGAGTCGGCGGCGAACTCCGGCGGGGAGGGCGGAGGGGGCGGGCGGAAGCGGAAGTCGCGGTGGGCGGAGGAGGAGCCCCGCCCCATCATCGCGCTGCCGGACTTCATGAAGGACTTCGCCGCCGATCTGGACCCGGAGGTGCACAGCCTCAACGCGCGCCTCCTCGAGATCTCGCGCCTGCTGCAGTCGGGCCTCCCCCTCGACGACCGCCCCGAGGGCGCGCGCTCGCCGTCGCCGGAGCCCGTGTACGACAACCTCGGCATCCGCATCAACACCCGCGAGTACCGCGCCAGGGAGCGCCTCAACCGGGAGAGGCAGGAGATCATCTCCCAGCTCATCCGCCGCAACCCGGCCTTCAAGCCCCCCGCCGATTACCGCCCGCCCAAGCTTCAGAAGAAGCTCTACATCCCCATGAAGGAGTTCCCTGGGTACAACTTTATTGGGCTCATCATTGGCCCGCGTGGTAACACGCAGAAGCGGATGGAGAAGGAGACGGGAGCGAAGATTGTAATCCGAGGGAAGGGTAGTGTCAAGGAAGGGAAGCTGCTTCAGAAGAGGGACATGAAGCCGGATCCGAGCGAGAATGAGGATCTCCATGTGCTTGTTGAGGCTGAGACTCAGGAGGCGTTGGATGCCGCTGCGGGCATGGTGGAGAAGCTGCTTACCCCTGTGGATGAGGTCCTTAATGAGCACAAGCGGCAGCAGTTGCGGGAGCTCGCGGCGCTGAACGGGACTATTAGGGATGATGAATTTTGTAGGACTTGTGGGGAGCCAGGCCACCGGCAGTACGCTTGCCCGAACAAGACGTCGACGTTTAAGAGTGAGGTGCAGTGCAAGATCTGCGGGGATGGTGGACACCCGACAATTGATTGTCCAATGAAGGGCACTACTGGGAAGAAGATGGATGATGAGTATCAGAACTTCCTGAATGAACTTGGCGGAAGCGCACCTGAGTCGGTGACAAAGTCTAGCGGCCCAATGTTGGCTCTTACAGGGAGCGGTGGGAGTGGTGGCAGCAGTGGCGCTGGTCTTGGTAGTGGTAGTAACCCACCATGGGCTGCAGGTGGTGGTGCTGCAGCGACAGGTGCAAATGGGATCAAGAAGGAGTATGATGAGACCAATCTGTATATCGGGTACTTGCCACCTATGCTGGATGATTCAGGGCTGATTGGACTGTTTTCACAATTTGGAGAGATTGTGATGGCAAAGGTTATCAGAGATCGCATCACTGGTCAGAGCAAAGGGTACGGTTTTGTGAAGTATTCGGATGTCTCACAGGCTAATGCTGCAATCGCGGCAATGAACGGTTACCATCTTGAAGGGAGAGTGATAGCTGTTAGAGTGGCAGGAAAGCCGCCGCAGCCAGCTGTGCCTCCTGGCCCGCCTGCAGTGCCAGCACCACCATCATATCCTCCTGCAGACCCTGCTGCTGGTGGCTACACCTCACAGCCCTACATGGGGGCACCACCGCCGCCACCTCCAGGGAGCTATGCCCCAGTTCCTTGGGGGCAACCGCCACCACCACCATATGCTTCATACCCTCCGCCGCCACCAGGTTCTAGCATGTACAATCCTCCACCTCCTGCACCAGGCCAAGGTGCTCCACCACCTCCATACAGTATGCAGTATCCACCACCACCACCACCAGCTCCGATCCCACCACCAGGCACTGCTCCATCAAATGATGGGGCACAGAATTACCCTCCTGGTGTAACACCACCAAGCTCTGGTGCACCTGCTCAACCTGTCCCAGCTCCAGTATATGGAACTTCCGGTGCACCAAATGCACCACCTATGTACCCTCCACCTCCTTATGGTTATGCTTCATATTATCCATCGGTGACACCAGTTCAGCCACCACCACCTCCACCACCTGCTGGCGCGGATCCCTCACAAAGCATCGCAAACGCACCCTGGGCAACACACAGTGCTCCACCTCCACCACCAGCTACTACTGATCACTCACAGAGCATTGCAAGTGCACCTTGGGCCACCCACAACGCACCGCCTCCACCACCACCTTCCAACATTGAGCAGCCTCCTGCTACATATGGTGCTGATGCAGAGTATGAGAAGTTTATGTCAGAGATGAAGTGATGTCAGCCAAGCTGAAGCAGTTCTTCCAACAGTGGAAAAAGGTAACTTACATTATTTATTTGATACTGCTCACTAACCATATTCAAAATACTTTGGGTCTAACGAAGATAATTTTGTGGAATATGATAATACATTTGACTTGGGGACTATTCATTCATGTTGTATATCGATAATATTTTGGTGAAAGTTTGATCGCAGATATCCTCTTGCATGGAATGCTTGAGCCTTGGGAAAGCACAAATTGGCTGCATTGCTCTTTGTAGTGGCCAGCCTTCATTATCTAATTTCTTTTAAATACCTGTACTGATTATATTCAATCTTTAGGTCATCTGACTGTCTCAATCACTTAAATAGGATTAATATATCATCCAACTTAGAACCAAATGAGATTTGTACTGGAAAAGAAATTTGTCGAAGACCTTGCAGTTCTTGCAGTGAGGTTTAACTGAAGTTCCATCATTCTGCTTTCTTTTTGGGTAGTAATGATGCATCATGCTTGTTTTATTATGTATTCATCAAATCTTTCATACCGTTTTCCTGTTTCCATGTAGCATCCGCTGGGGATATGTTTTTACTGGGGACATTTCTAAATAGTAATAACTATGCAACATTGCCTTCCATTGATCTGAAATATTGTTTTCAGGTTTGTATTTAATCTAGATGGGAAATATGGCGCTTGGATCATTATTTGGTTGTGCCATAGATATACATTTACTGATGCCTATATATATTCAGTTTTATCATGATTAATTCCCTCAATATGATTAAATTATGAGATTAAGAAAATGTTTCAATTCATTGTCTGTGCACTCTGTTCTCCCTTTATATAGGCCAACTAACATTTGTAATCTCATCTCAACTCTTTTTGGCAGGCTTAAGGTTTCTTGGAGCTAGTGCCAGCCTGATTTATTTCTTGTTGGAAGTTTGGGACTCACATCTTAACCTTGCTGTGCTGTTATGACCATTGCAGAGGTTGCATGATTAAGAAGGACGTTAAGCACAGGGCACAGAGGAAACAAGATTATATGCTCTATCACCATATTCGAGAACCATTTTCAAGAAACCTTTACTGATACTTTTGTTATCTTATTATTCTTGTCATTACTCAGCATTTTTCCTGTGATGTCACTTTAACTGTGTTGGTTGTGATAATCTCTTTATCCTCACCGTGACTGTTTATGTTTTTCTTTACTTTTCAATTTGGTAAGTGTTGTGGCAGTCCTCTTCATGTGGATACCAGATAACTTGCAGCCCCGTGGTGATTGGTATAACGTGTGAAACATATGCAGTATGCTTGTTTCTATTGAATCTCTTACAAGTTTTTCCTTCTTACACCTTTGCCTAAGTTGTTTGGCAGTTTGCTCGTGACAGAGGCAGCCAGAGTTAGTGCTTGCTTCTCAGGTATTGTTGAGATGATATGAATCGTCCACTGTGGAACATACTAATATTCGTTTTAGTTTGGCTTCCTCTATATGTTTTGTACTAACAATCAGTAACAAGGTTCTTCCTTTTACAATTTGGATTCCTCCTCACATTTTCTACTGACAGAGTGACACGTTCCCCTTTTGATAGTAAATATATGCATATGGGTGTCAAAGCATATCTGCCATGCTGGAAAGCCATCGGTGCAGAGGTTCTGGATATGTTTTTTACGCCGCTAATGACTCCCTTTACTTGTAAATGAAGTTCTGTTGCAACTGAACTAGGACATGGTGATGTGGAGATCAAGTCATTAGTCTGGAGGCTATGTTCAAGATGCATACTGCAACAATTATTTATCTGAGCTCCTCTGAAGGTTTGAATTAAGCTGAGACTGATTATAGGTTCTAAGGTTCTGGGAGTAAAGAAAAGTAGAAAATATGATAAGCTAGTGAAATTACCTTATATTTACATTCATGTGTTCTAACGTGCATTATTTACCTCTATTGCACACAGCTATAACATTCGTCTGGCTTGCGAAAAAAAATATTTTGAATTGGCTGCTTTCAAAGAAAAAGGGCCTGTTTTGAATGTGCAGAGTGATGAAAACATTTCTTTTTATTTCTTGTGTCTCTGTATTTTTATTGCGAAGATCAGCATGTTCTTGTGTCTCTGTATTGTGCAGTAGGTTGGTGTATTGGCTTTTATTATAACAATGAGAAATGATTTCATTGGAGTTGCTCAAGCTGGCATGTAGCCCATGTAGGTTTGGTTCTTTGTACTTTGATGTGATAAACACCACCTTGCATTGTTGACCACCCCCAGCTTTGTACCAAATTGGTCTGTGTGATTAGAAGGCTTTTCTTGATTGGAAGTTGGAATCAGCCTGGGCACAGAGGCGTGTTGGAAATTCGGAATCCACTGGGTTGGCCTGTATTGCATAACGAAACTGGATGCATGAACAAACTACTAGGAATTTGACATGGGTAATGGAATTTAACTGGGGACTAAGTTGTCTGATTTGGCAAACATTTTTCAGACGGGCGTTGGGTAACATTAGCATGAATGACGTAGGCTTATTTGCACGTCTTATTGCTCTGTTTTAACTTTTATGCTTTTGTCAAGCCAAATATGGATATGACTTGTTATTAGAGCCTAAACAAAGCTCTCATGCACTAACCGGCCACTCCACCAGGTTTTCTATTCTTATGTTGATATTTGAGTATGCACTGAGATATTTCATCTTGCTTTCTTTTGGGCAATGTAGAAACTGAAGAAAGCGGAATGATAAAGATTTTGTTATGTTGAGTCAATGACATAATTTAGCGCCACTAAAAAATAACTGCTCTTAGCCCCTTGGTTGTATGTGTTTTGACGTTCATTGAGTGGTTTCATTTGTGCTGCTTTGCAAATGCATGACTTTATTTCTGCTGTTTTGTATAAGTAGTGTAATTTGGTTTCTTTACCTTTGTCTTATGACCCAGTAGTTTCTGGCCTTCCATCATTGTTTCATTTACTTGACATCATACATCACAAATCATCAGCATCAGCATTCCCTTAAAATTCTAATAAGCCAGTTCAAAAAAAAAAAAATCTGATAAGCCTCTCAGCCTAACTTGCTACTTTTGCTAGGATTTGGCTGTTTGTTTGTCGGTATTAGGTCAGCAGCGTGTTGAATTGTTAAGTTCTTTTACGACAGATTATGCAGTCTTTGAGACTTTGACAGCTTCAGATTGAAATAATTGAGCTGTTGATAAAACGTCATGATAGACCAAAGAAGCGGTATGGCAATGAGCGAGGTATGATAACTGGTACCATATACTGCATTGATGCGTCTAAATCACGATTCAAGGAAAAAAAACGCAAAGTTATGCACCTGAAGATTTTGCCTTGCCGCCAGTTGCCCAGCTCTCAGCTCGTAAGAAACAACGTGCTCTCTCTCCGTCTTAAAGTACAACAAAAACCGTCATTGAGACCGAAGGGGAGTGTTTTCTCTAATTTTGTTTCAATTTGAAATAGAAACGTCGTGTCGCTTACATTGGGCCTATTTGTTTAAATTGCAGTTTTTAGAGCTTTTCTAAAAACCTGTTATAGGCTTTTCATTCTCACAGCTTTTATAAAATGTGTTTTGCTTTCTGGATTTAAAAAGACATGAAAAGCTCATAAAACTGAGTTTTTCACACTTTTCTGAGCTTGTCTTTTTAAAAGCTACATGAAAAGTTAGCTGTTTGTTTGAGCTTCTGGTTTTAATCTTAAAAAAAAAGATAAGTGTAACTAATTTTTTTTTTCAGAAATACTACACAAACGGCTCGTTCCTGCTAGGAGGCTAGTCATCTCATGTACAGCCTAACCGATAGATCCAAAATGCATCCCATATGTGTTTACACCTCAACATTTCTAAGATCTCTTAATGCTTTCAATCTCTAGACCTATCGTGGTATCGGATACTTATTTATTTGTTTATTTTGACATGATACATTTAGATATTTCGTTTCACTTAAGAAATTAGAGTTGAACATAGGCTTAGCGAGGGCATCCTGTTTAGTTTTTTTTACACAATTGACGTTTCATAAACAATGTGAACATTTAATCTCTGCACCAAACAGAAATACACACAATCATTACAAAAGGGGGAAAGAAACCAAGACAACATGAGCGTATCATGTTGCCTTTCCATAACTTGCACAACCATACGAAGAAGCACAAAAGTTTATGAAACATCTGTAATAACAAAGAATCGTCATTTGTCCGCGGTATTGCCGGAACCAGTGCTTGCTGAATTAAACTTTCAAGTGCAGTGTCCTTGGCTTGGACCGTGCATATAAAGTTCGAAGGTTACTTCAAGAAATGCTATATGTTTGTCCTTTTGTTTGCTGGATTGATTTGAAAGTCTTGTTGATCATACTACACATAATACGGTCTTCATTTGGAATCAATAATCAGACAACCAAATCGTGCCCTGTCACCGCCTGCCAGACGACGAAAAGTCTTGATGCATGATTGCATTTGTTTGTGCGGGTGGCAATCCATCAAATCTTGTTTCCTTCCATTCTTAATTACAAGTTGGTGTGGATCATTGGCCCACACTTGGACTAGCTGCCCACATCGATCGCCAAGAATACCGATCCTATCAATAAGAAAACATTAGAGATGAGAAATTTGAGCCATGTGACGAAGACCAGAGAGCTGTATAAATGTTTGCTTAGGTGACTGATGATGCCATCTTGACCAAGTCACTTTTATCAGCACATAATTAACTGAGCTTGGACATCTTCGGTTTTATTGGTCATCTTGGCATTTCGACCGGGGCACATCAGACTCACTCCCGCCCGCGAAGGAACGGCAGCGAATCAAGTCTCATTCAACATTGAAATTTGGGTGGGATAATAGATGCATTACAACTTATGTTTCAATATTTAGAATTTTGTATCACTCTTTACGTAGGTTGAAAGTGTCTAGAGATTCTAAAGTTCAAGCAAATAAGTATCAAAATTTTTTCTGAAAATATGTGTGAAGTTGGATAATGTCGTCCTATATAAAATATTACAACTTAACACACAACATGAATAAAAAGAAAGAAAGAAAGAAAAGGTGAAATGAGAAAAGCATAAGGAGTAAATTGTACCATTTTCACAGTTTAGTGGTAAAAACGAGAGAATAATAATAATACTCCTAATCTAGAGGACTAATTTATCTCCAACGAGATACTTCTAGAGAGCAAAAGGAACACTAGCTTACGGCTAAATTATAAGCCCACCGAACCTAAACAGTGAGAAGTATTTTGAGAATACCCAGTGAGAAGTTAGAAACTAATTTAACGAGAGTTAAACAAGCGGCTGTAAATAAGATAAACCGCGAACCCACTTATAGCCTAATTAGAGCAAGTTTATCAGTGGGTGGTAAGTTGACTACAGGCTTATGGGTAGGAGAGAGACTATGAAAAATGAGAGAGGTTGGCTAAAGCCTTTTCCAATGGTTATAGATAACTGCTATCTCTAAGTAGTTTAAAAGACAACTTCTCCAATAGTCTAACTATTAGCACATAGCTCATAAGATAAATGACCCTATATGTCATTCTCACATAGTTTTGTAATTTGTACAAGAGACTATCTCATATATGTCATTCTCACGTAGTTTTTATCTTTTATCTATTAAAAATTATGTAAGTTGGCTTATAGATAGTCATTAGAGGAGGCCTAACATGTAAAAGCTAACTTTACACATGTCCCAAGACAAATATATGTGAGAGAAAGAGATAAAATGAGAAAACTATAGCCAACATTATAGCTTACCTATTATACATATTAGTTATAAGTGTACTTATAGCTAACAAGTTACTAACTCTGTCCCAAAATATAAGTATTTTTTAATTTGACGTGGTCTTCGAGATGCTACTTGGATCAATAATTTTATAAAAATATGTTATTTCAAATTAAAAAAGTTACATATTATAATAATTTATTTAAAGATGAATCTAATAGTATCATTTTCACATAATAGTTCATCTTAAGGTTTTTACCATTAATAGTCAAAGTTTAAAATGGTTGATTCTGATTTTTTTTTAACTTGTTATATTTTAAGACGGAGGTAGGAGCTCTATTACTAAACTTGCTCTTAAGTGGGTTAGCTCATAGGCTACCACTTAATTGACCTGCCTAGTTTGCGAGTCAGTACATTTAAGAATATAATGCTGTTCTAGCCGCCGTATGAAAACCACACGTGCGTATATATGCCGCTGTGTGACATACATGCCGGCCTGCATGCCTGCCGAACAATATGCTGGCGCCGCCGCGCGCGCCGGCGGCGAGAGGGAAACTGGCCGGTCGCCGGTCGGCCGGTAGAGCTAGCCCGCGTGGGCCAAGCTGGAGCGAGAGGACAACTAGTTAATTACTAATGCGGTTGCCTAGAGCAAATTGTGCTTAATTAGTCCAGTGTGTGTTCTCACGCAAATCGGATTTCGCTTCTAGGCTGATTAGTTATTGTAGTTTCTTAGAGGTAATTAATAATTGTAGGTTCAGTAGGTTTGCCTTCGAAACGAAACGAACCCGACCAGAAAAGAAATGCGGCAAAAATTGGACCCCATCGAAACTTACTTGCGTATATAAATGTTGTATGACAGTTCACTTCATCTTATCTCAGTTGCTGTTCAGTGTTCACTGATTTATTGGGACCAAATAGATGTCCACGAATCTGCATGACAAATGATCAGCAAATCAAGATTGTGTTCCACGATCAGCAGATGGAATCGACTGATCACATTCTCATTGCTTGCCCAGTAACTACTTCGCAACTCCGGTGGCTTGTTCCCAGTGCCATCAAGCAGACGCAATGCTTCCCAGCGAACGAGAACTCCTTTAATTTGTCAATTGTTGGATGCACGCAAGGAGCAGGCAGAGTCGATTTCTAATGATGGTGATGGCACCAAGAGGCAACTAAAAGGGGGAGGGGATTAGATCGTACAAGATCATCTAGTCCAAATTCCAAGTAAGCAGCAGCAACACCTGGTCTCGATTCAACGGATCGAGCACGAGGTGCTATCGCCATCGATCTATAATATTCAAACCTATTCTCTTCTCTTCTCTTGCTTTTCCATCACGCCCAGATCCATGAGGCCCAGTCCACTGTCCAGGAGCTAGCTTAGCTTAGTTTGCTACTTTGCTTATTAAACAGCTTATTACTTAATTATTAGCCATATTCTCCCTCTGACGGCTGACCATGCATGTTTATGCTTATTGTTAGTCAGTGAATCGATCGGTCACTCGCATGGCATTAATTAACATGCCCTAGATTGACCGAAACTTCGATTTATAAGTCTACTGCAGCAACTACACATGGGGAAAAACTATTCACTGGATCGGTGCTATTTTCCAAAACATTTCTAGTGTGATGAAGAGTTGTGAGGGTATGATACTATTCTACTGGGGTTTGAATCTTGATGTGATCGCATTTTATGCACGTGCATGCAAGCACAACTCATTAGTACGAAGATTTACTATTCTACAAGTTTACTGGATCAATTCGGCGTTAAATTTGTTAATTGCTTCCTTAGTTCACCAACACGTACGACTATATGAGTAGATGGGGCCAGAGTGAAACGTCATACTACTAATATGTATCTAGATAGAATATTTAGATTCGCTATACTAAAATATGTCACATACGTTTCTGAATAGTTATATTTATGAACAGATGGAATACGTGTTACAAGGAACGCTTATTTCTTCTTTTTGCGTGTGGCGTGCTACAAAATGCAAGTGTGGTAGTGTCCCCATAGCCGCGTACCTTTCACGCAATCGGAAAGGGAGAAGATAAATGTTTTGATCAAAACCATTACGATTGACTAGCCAAGCTTGGTTTCCAGAGGGAAGAAAGTTAAGTTTGCACAAGTTGGATTAAAGTGAATTTTATTCCTATCTAATCTATAAATTGGGCTAGTTTTGGGGTGTAAAAAACACCTTTTTGACTGGCTTGAAGAAGCTTCTAGTCACGACCAGGAAATGCACTGCGCTCATGGATAGCTTAGCTAGTTAGCAATTCCTTTTACCCACGGCCCTCTTCCACAAGATAATTCAGCAGCATGATTAAGCTTAATTCGTAAGGAAATTGAAGAGGACCAGCAATACCAATCATGTGGCTGTCATTTTCATGTCTAGATCCTGGCACCTCAATGCCAACTTAAAAGATGAAAAGAACTTTCCCCAATACAAACCAGACGCTGTTTCGAGAAGAGCTGATTCTCGCCGGCAAATATATTGTAAGTATATAGTACTGAGTACCATGCATAACCAATCAGTTCAGCTAAAAGCTTGAGTTAAGATCCTTCAGCGGAAATAAGTTTGATTGAATAAAAAAAGGACGATTTACTTATATGTCAACAACTATATAGTATCAAATGATAAATGGAACGAATATTCACACCTCGATTTGTACTATTTTTTTTGTCCGTGTCGACACTTTGCGTGCAAGCAGAAAAGGATAATGATCATATATAAAAGGTGTAAAAGGACAAGCGAAAAACAAAAGATGTTTCGCTACTAGGAGAGAGATCCCAAACCTCTCTACATGGTTGCCATCACCTTTACATAGGGCTAATCCTATCTAGTCATATTGATATATCATGAATAGCGGTTGTTAGAAAATCTCCTGAATTCTGATGTTGGCTTGCTTTTCCTTGGGTGGAATATTAAGAATATATTCCATTAAAGCTGGAGATCACCAACAACTAAAATAGACACAACCATGAGTAAGCCACCGGAGAGCATATTAGCTACTCTCTCTATCCCCTAATATAAGGGATTTTAACTTGCAACTTTGATCTTTCGTCTTATTTAAAAATTTACTGTAAATATTAAAGATGATAAGTTATGATTAAAATACTTTCAATAATAAAATAAATTATAAATAAAATAAATAGCACTTTCAAAATTTTTGAATAAGATAAATAAACAAAGTTACAAACAATTAGTCAAAATCTTTTATATTAGGAGACGGAGACAACATACAACTATAGCCAGCCGTTCCCTCTCGTAAAAATATTTACCACTTCAAATTTAATTATTTTTAAACTAAGATAATTTTCCCTTTATATATACTACATAGTTCGGCCAAGCCACTGCGTGGCGTGGCCGCCGCACGCCACGCCGCAGGAAACTAGCAGACATACGACTATTGGTGTGTCTGTGAATTTTATTATTTTCTAAAGGTTTTTCTTAAAGATATAGTAAAAAATGAAACAGTAATGTAATTAAGCAATGAACCCCACGCGCCAAAATAATCCAATTAACTATTTAATCCTCCTCCCTACATAATTAATGAAATAATTAAATGCTGCCCTCCAAAACCCACCCACCCCTTGGGCCAAAGCCATGGTCGTGACGCCCGCCTTGACGACGACCCAACCAACCATCAAACCAAATGTCCTTCCCCACCCCGCCTCTATATATCGCCGCCTCCCTCCTCTCCTCCCCTCAAAATCTCCCCAATTCTCCGTTCAAAAAATCACCAATTCCTCTCAAGGAATCAGCGATCCAGCCAGTGATCCGATCGATAATGGTGGTGGTGGTGGCGCCGATCGCCGTGGCGTCGGCGGGGCTGGGGATGCTGGCCGGCGTGGCGATGGCGAACAGGGTGGAGGGCGGCGGCAGGAGGTCGGCGGCCGGCTCGTCCTCGCCGGGGATCCTGCGGTGGGGGGCGCCGCCGTCGGCGGCGGCGCCGCC
>CM002482.1:8910965-8927685 GCA_000325765.3 Leersia perrieri | reverse complement strand
ACGCGGCGCGCCCCCTGCCGGAGCTGCGGCGGCTCCGGCACCGGCCGCCGCGCCCCCGTCCGCGTCGTCTCCTCCACGCCGCCCCGGTAGAGATCGGTCGCCTCTAGCTAGCTAGATTTAGCTGTTTGATTTCTCTGATCCGATCCCGTTGCTGTTGCTGGGGAAGGAGGAGATGGAAGAGGAGATGAACTGTAGCATAATGGTCGGAGCACTCACTAGATTAGCAGCAGATTGGTTAGCTGATTAGTTTGTAGGACCAAGCTTAATTAACTAAGCAATTTTCATCAAGGCTCTTTGTGTGATATGTCTGATCTGTTCATGCCAGTGAAGAACTGATGATTGCTGTTGAATTGCAAGCCTAGTCTTCACCGGCGACATCCACTTCAGTCTTCAGAAGAGGAGAGATAAAAAGTTGAAACAAACTGTGAACAAGTGGTCAGCGATCAGCAACATCTCTCTCTGTTTTTTTTCTTAAAGATCAGCAACATCTTTGACAGAGTTGCCGCGTGTTCAGTTAAGCTATGCAATAATTCAGATATTTTACCAAGTCAAGAGTGCTTATTTGCTTAATTTGCAACTAGCAAGTAGATTACCTCACCACTTGCATATATTGTTCATTGATTAAGTCGAGAAGTACAGAACCAGGTGACTAATTAATCTGAGTTGTCTGCATCAATCGACAACCCTGGGGAACAGCCGAACAACATATCATCCTGTGAGATCTTGAAATGCAATCAAATTCCACTACTTTTCTTCTTCTTCTTCTTTTTAGGGTATCAAACAATCGAATTCCACTACAAGTGGCACAAGAAGAATACTAGCTTACCTTCCACTCTCAAAAGGTGATGTTACAATGTTCTAGGAGGAAAAAAAAAAGGTTAATCTTGTGGGTGAAGCATATATATTTTGGTTCCAAATGAACACGGATCGCAGAAATAATATGGTAAAATCTTTTTCTCGAAAAGCAAAGGTCTGCAACTGTTCAGTCCACTGATATTGGAACTGTCCAGGCAATTTCTTCACTGAATAATGGCCTGGAAAGAAAACCATATATATATGATCATTCATATATCCACTGAATTACGTGAGCAAAACAAGTGGGAAATGCTCAGTTCACAGTTCACACGGATGCATCGGCGACACATCATTGAACAGTGCTGATGGTAGCTGCTGAATCTGAAACGGACTTGCAACCAATCAACCAAACCACATCAAAGTCGATCGGTCGATCCATCCATTCGTGCTCCTCCTGAATACTAATGCTGAATTCTCTTGTCAGGTAGCTCATGCAGTTGTGGTCTCTGCATTGAGATGGGAATTAATTACTTAACCCAAGGGCGGAACCAGGCCTAGGGCAGCTAGTGCTTGCGTCCTAGGCCTGGGCTCCAAGTTCTCTATAAATTTTATATGAACTTAAGAAATTTTTTACAAATTTACATAGATTTAATCTATGACAAAGAGTTGAGCCCTAAGCGTAAGTCTTGTATGGTTCCGCCCCTGAGTTAACCTACATATGTGGATCAAGAGTAAATTTCTGTATTTTAAACCAACAATAACATATTTTAAAAATTACTCAAATTATTATTTAATTGTGTATATGTATTTTCTGTTTTTAAAGTCATTTAGGCCATACAGTTAGGGCCTTACTTTTCTGTCCAGATTAATCATAGTACTCTATCCTTTCCAAAATATTTGACACAATTGATATAAGCTTGGTCGTTCGTTTTATTAAAAAAATTACATAATTATTAAATATTTTGCTATGATTTGATTCATCATTAAATATATTTCTAAGTATGACATATAGTTTAAAAAGTTGTAACATTTTGATAAGGAAGACGTGTCATTTACAACATATGAGGAACATTGCATATGCATGCATCTGCTGTCAAAACAAGTTAAAAGATTAACACACGTGTGCGTTCAGTTAATCTGGACTGACCAAGAGGCTGTTTGTACTTGTAGTACAAAATTTATGCAATTAAATCTTTTGTGGGGACATAATTCATGCATGCATATGGTTCATTCATGCCGACTAACTGAAGAAACCATGTTAAAGTTTGGCTAGAATTCCACTATATATATAATAACATCTCGCTGCTGATAGCTACTAAATCTGATCAAAACGTGCAAAAATTAACTCAATATAATTGTCATGAGAATAGGATAGGAGAGATCAGAAAGAGGACGCTTTCTTTATGGGTTAGTTCTTGAATTTTAGTACTAAAACTAAGTAGACGTCGACGTCAATTAACTCGTTAACAATCAATCTTGTATAAAGATGAGAGAGACAGTTCGCCGTGGCAATCTGCAAGTTTGCAACATGTATGCAAATGCCCTCTGTTGTAAGTGGAGTCCGGCGCGAGCGTCTTTATACTGAACAATGGCGATTGACTAGTCAAATAAGCAAGATGACCAGTTAAAATCCCAGTTATCTTAATGTTGCGGCCGCTGGAAGTTTGCAACTGACCAGCAGTTAGCTGGCCAAAAAATATATGTAATATGGATGCTTTAAAAACCTTGCATTTCTTTTAATAGAAATGGGAGGGAAGTTTTAACTCCCTCTCTTGGTCAAAAAAATAATAATCAAGATTAATTTGGCACGAGCTACAAAATGTAGAATCGTGCAGAATGGCATTGCCTCACAATCAATGTCACTAAGATTATCCCACTTACACCTTTGTAACGAATTAAGTTTCGTATCAGTACCGGGCAAAGTTTGGGTATCAAGAATTAATGCTACGTTGCCGTTACATAATGCTGCCTAACTAGACATTATCTGCCGTTTCCAAAATTGTATTGATCTACAACTTGCAGAACTAAAATACTGTAGCCTTTCGTCAAAAAATTATTGCAGCCGGAAATTTGGCATATCTGGCATTTAGGAGTAGCTCCATTTCTCTTCTGGTGTAGAACAAGTGTGTGACCAATTGAGACAGAGACGAAAGCCAGTAATTATCACTTCACTGATGTGTGAAAGCTTTTGACAACGTGGAATTTACAAAGTGCATGTGTTGATATGCCAGATGCAGTCATGAGTCATGTATATATTGTTGTCATGGTCAGAGCCGTACACACTTGAATGGGCCCGAATTTTTTTTGGCACTGTAATTACTCCAAAAAAGGTTTAAGGGTTCATTTAGAACGTGGGATTCTCGAAATACAGGATTAAAGTACCCTAATACGTGGAGTCCTATGGATTAAAACTGACATGAAAATTGTAGGAATATCCATTTGGATGGAGCGCAAACAATACATAAGAATTTTGTTTTTGAAATCAGATATACGTAAGAATTAGAAGAGAGAGATGATTTTTTTAAAAGAGCTTGGAGCTCATGCTAGAATTTGTCTGAAATTCCTATGTTTTGAGCCAATCGAAAGGAATTTCATAGGAATTTTCAATTGGCTATCCTTTGATCCAAAGGACCATGTATGAAAATATTCCATAGGATTCAATTCCTCCAAATTTTTTTCAAACTTCCTTTGGTGAGCCTAACTTTATGGAATTACTAGAACAATGCCCGTGTATTGCAACGGGTGACATAAATTTAATGATACATTCTCACAAATATGATCATAAAGATGATAAATGAAAATACAGTTCTTTTGACACGCAATAACTTATGTAGTTGTTCCAAGCAAATGGGGATAGCAAATGTCTTCCTTTTATTTTGCCTAATGCATCCACCACCCAAAGGACGATCCTAACCAATGGGCAGCCGTAGCTATGGTAAAAGGGAATCTTTCTTAGTTAGGTCATGTATATCATTTTAGTTATTTGAATTAATTCCGGAATTTTCTTTAGAGAAGCTACATCAATTATTAGAAGGTTTGTATGACTAATAACTAAGAACTAAAAAAATACATATGCATATGAAGTTAGTTCTCAACTCATAGTCCCGACCTTCGTTCAGCCCAGATTGAATCGGCCCAATAAAAACTCCTTTCGGCCTCAGTAAGCATCGATGCATACATGCAGCCGGGACAGGCTCCATCAAAATTTACAAAATTACTACGTGTTGGTGTGAGACTTCGTACACACGATCTGCACTCCCCGCTTGCTGCTTTAAACCAAGGCAGATGAGAACAAGACCATTGAAACATGCTCTCTTAAACTGTTTCAACGTAATCTAATGTTATTTAATCACTCAGTAAGGATATGTAATTCTTGGTTGCTGGGTATAATCACACACTATAGAGAATTAAGTGGGCGTCTTGGAGTTTAGATTCATGTAGAACATTATTGCGATGTACACGGTATTTTCTTCTTATACAGAATGATTTAACATCATAATCTTGTTTTTCTTTACCTATGATAAAAATTCAACATGAATCTGTTAGATAACGAATTAAGAGAAGATTTTATGAGGAATTGAAGAGTAAGGATACCGTTCGTGTTTTCCTTCGGTTTGAAGAGAGATGCCCTGAGGAAGGAGATCGAGTGGCGTCAGCAAAGCTCTGGTTCACGGCAATAGTGACGGCCGGCAGGAGGAGGGAGACGTCGTGCAACACACGTGCGTCTCTGCCGGGCTGGCCCATGAGGGAGGTGGGCACGGGCAGCCAGCTAGCTGGGCCTCGGCCCAACTAAGGAAGAGGAAGAGAGAGAAAGAGGATGAGCAGGACAAAGGGATAGGGATGAATGGGCCGAAGGGGAGGAAAAGAGGGGATTTTGGGCTGACTTTCACCACAAAGACTTGGAGGGATTTTTAAATTTATTTTCATTTGTTTTAAATGGTGAAATGATGTTTCATGGATTAAAAATACTACAGATAGAAACAATTATGACTCTTTATTCAATGTGTATCATAATTATAGCCCGGTGCAACGCACGGATACTATTGCTAGTTTATTTAAAATAAAATAAAACAAGGACAAGCGGCATGGGCTTTGGTTACTTTTGTGGGCTTTTAGGCGGCAATGCAAGGACAAGATACTCCCTCCTCGCTGGCAAGATTGATGAGACCCCACGCATGCATGGACACATCATCAGATGAAACGACACCATGAGAATATCCCATGATAGCCAGAGATTAGGAAGAAAAGGAAAATTGTCTAGAACGCCCGCTTCTATTCAACGTCCTTCTTAACCCTTCAAAGGAGAGGCTGGGATTTTGCCAATGCGGAGGACAGGCGACATGGGCTTTGGTTACTTTTGTGGGCTTTGGGGCTGCACTGCAAAGAGACACGCGACGCATGTTTGTTTTGGAAAAGAAACACGCCAAAGATAGGAGCGATCGGAAATGGAGAGAAGCATGAGCAACGTATAAAGGACGAAAGGACGAAAGGAATCAAGTTTCCTTTTTATAATAGGTAAAGAAGAGGAAGTACCCATTATCTATTGCCATGAATGTAAACAAAACAAACCCGCTGAATTCATATATGTGTTGTTTGATTGGCCTCATTCTATATTTCTTCTTATTAGTTTTTTATTTTCTTTGGATCTGTTGATCACCTGACTGAATCAAATGAAATTTCAAGCAACTAAACTGTTTTAGAAGCTGAATCCAATATACTCGAACCATGAGGCTAATAAGAACGCGTGCACATCCAGCACGAAAGATGACAAAACTAGTGATGAATTCTTGGCATGGTTTGCCTATAGAGGGGGCGTGGCTTGGAGGGCATACCCTGTTTTGTGGGGTTGGTGGCTAGAATAGATGGATATATTATTTGAAAGTTTGGATAGCTTTTGAGTTTCTTAAAGGTTCAACTTTCAACTCAAGTTTTTATAACTTTTGATTCAATTTCAAAACATCCAACTCAAATTTTAAAACGTTTTAACTCAGATCTGGAAACTTTTAAGTAAAAAAAAACTCTAGTCACAATTTTTAAGACTTTAGAGTGCATTTTTAATGGAAACAATAAAAGCTCAACCTAGATTTTGAATCTTTCAACTCAAATTTGAAACTTTTAACATTAAATTTGAAACTTTAAATTCATAATTTAAGTCTCTTGAATCAACATTTAAAACTTTAGAGTTGGAGGGTGGCGGGTCGATGTTGGTGGTGGGGGGCAGCAGTTACATCTTCGGTGGCCATGTGGAAGAAGGCGCTGCGAGGTGGAGAGGCTGCTCGAATGGAGTGTTACAAAAATTAGTCGATATAGCGGAACCACAACTAACCTTTCCAAGACAGCTTTGATCGCTTCAACTATTGATCCGATTAGACACGCCAGATGAAGACACAGGAACACACGATATTTGTTAACAAGGTTCGGACAGGCCTACACCACGGGGCTCTGATTCATAGGCGCTCCTGCCCAATTAATATAACACACCTAGCCGCTACAAGTCCATGGCCTTGCCGCCATCCTCTCTCTGCCCGCTACTGCTACATTGTCGTCGCCATGGTTATATTGTGGTGCCCTTTCTCTGTATATAAAGGGTTGGAGGGTTACATAGTCCGACGCCTACTCTAACCCCTACACCTAATACAACTCCAAGTCCAATTTGTAATCTAATAGGACTAGTATATTCGACACCTATTCTAACAAACTCTATCTTAGCGAATATATGCCACATAGAAGTAATAGAATCACCATGTCTATCCATCTGTCCACATGACTTGGGTTATCATCTTCTCCACAGCTTCACCGCAAGCCACCCGACGAGCCTCACCAGACTCACTGCCATCAAGAGTCTTCTCTGTCGCCGCAACTTCTTTTGGACTCCACCCGTAACAGTGCTTCACCTTCTCTCCTATCATCAGAGTCGTCTTGTCAAACGAAATTGAATTTCTTCCTAGCCAGAGGGAAGGAGGACGGTGGCCGAGCGGGCCTCCCAAGCGTCATCGGTAGCTTACGACACTAACTTAGCAAGGTAGGGGGAGGCGTAAGTGGCGGTGTTAGGAGGAGGAAGCTAGGGAGAGCGACAAGGAACTAGGGTTAAAAACAGTACCGAACGGCCAGACTGTTGTGTGATGGGGAGGGGAAAAAATCATCCGGGTGATGCGTATAGGCAAGAGGTCAGAATCTGAACAGGTTGCAGTCAGGTGAACATAAGCATGCACCAGAGAATGATGAGAAAAGATCGATGCCCAAAACAGGCACAATCTCATTCGATCTCGGTGTGCAGCGAATCATGGTGCTACTAAATACGTACTAAGTACTAATGGACATGAAACAACCACGTCCATGTTGACCCTTCTTTATCCACGTGATGGATTGATTAATCTCGTTCTCGATATCAGTCGTGCCAAAGTAGTCTTGCTTTAGTTGTTTGCCCCGCCACGCCAACAACAGCCATTGTTAACCTGTAAAGATATTCATGCGGGGCTCCCCTTCTACCAAGCAATTAGCAACGGGATGACACATTCTGTGGTGCGATGCAAAGTGCAAACTTTGATTTGCAATTGATCGCGAGCTACCTCATTTGCATGGAGTGGATTGTGTTTGCAGTGCATTTTGCTGGTCATAGCCTCATAGGTAAGAGCAGTGAGCAAGTAATCTGAAAATATGGGCCTCCTTCATGGAGAAAACATTTATACAATGGGCTTCATGGCAGATCATGCATGTTGGGCTGGCCACCCAAAGCTCTGTTCTTGTTATTGTTCTTGTTTGTGTAATTGTGTGTAACTGTGTATTTGTGTTTGGATATTATTGCGTGTTACTACTACCTTCTGTTTTTGAAACAAAAACTTATGGAAAACCTTTTTGTCTGAAGAAACTGTTTATTTCATTGTGCAATTCTTCTTCTTTATTATACTTTATTATTTCCAGTTTATCATACTTTATTACTCCATTTCTACTGTATTAGGAAATTCCTAATTGAAAGTCTTGCGTTGAAGATCTTATGAAGTATTTTGCAAGAATCCATCCACATAATTCTTGTTCTTTTAAGACAATACACATAATTAGATAATTCGAGAATAAAAAATGTATACGCACTCTAATCAATCATTACAGATGATGAGAGACAAAACATCTGCTTGATGTTAGCAACAGTTCCATTTCTTGTGCCTTCCACATACGTTGCATATGATGCTCTAATGCTGTTACTTCTAGTACCACGGATTAGTTGATGACCAGTCACTTTAGTGAAGCCCATCACTGTGGCTTCCACTATGCTGTGGTCTGCAGTTTGCATGACACCAGCACACATCATCACAGGTGCTGTGCTCTTAAGGGCCCTATCTATCATCAATTTGTTGCAGTGGAAAGGAAAAAAACATGGAAAGAGATCAGCCTTCGTGTCACAATCTTTGCCACCCAGTAGTAGCTGATCCATCATCTTCAGTTAAGCTTGTGCACACACACTGATCATGGCCACTGTGATTAATCTGTTTCCAACTCTACATGCTGGCTGTTAAGATTCTAAAAAACTGATCTAATTATGCAGTCAATGGCACTGTGTGTGCTGGGTATTCATCACATTTCACATCTTTCGTCAGCGTTAGCTCATGAGTTTGCTTTGTCTCCATGTAGTTAGCCTTTCAGAGATTGAACAGAGAGAGCTCTAGCTGTGTGTGACCTCTCTCCTGCATCTCACATGCAGGCATGGCCCCCAGGCAAAGCAGGCATATGGTTTGGTGCAAAGCTTGCAAATTGCACATGCAGGCAGAGGCTGGGCTGCCTGTTCAGATGTTCTGTTCGTGTACATGCCTGCCTTGAAGAGATGGTGTCGGACGTCAGTTCCCAGCACGTGTTGAGGCTACAGCAATTATAGAAAAATTCCCTCGAAAATCGCTTTCGAAGGGATTTAAACCTGAAACCTCCTACTGAGGCCTGGTGCCACTGAGGCTCTGGTGACCAACTGGTCCCAGAGTGAGAGGCTCTCCCCCCAAAAAAAAATCAAATACTGTACCTCATCATGCTTAACCACCTGCCATTTCGCTCTCATGAGCGGATCAGTGCCTTCCAGTTTCTTCTCTTTGCTCTCAATTGGGGACAGATTATAATTTGTTCTTGCTTCTGCTTCAACTTTTTCCTCTTATATTTTATCGTCTTTATCGAATATCAATTTCCATTCTGATCTACTTTGGGCAAACCTCCTTCACTATTTTTGATGACGATCACATATGCGTGAAGTTTCAGTATTTTTTATTTATTTATGTAGTTTATAGTCTTATAGAGTTGTAGGTGTAGGGTGGTACTTCAGTTTACTGTAGATACATGCAATTGATCTGTCTACTCAGAATCTGAGTTCAGGCTCTAAGCTTCTATTTTGTTTCTTTCCCTTGTCTTCTGATAGGAAAGCTACATGCTAGCGAATGATCATAGCTTAGTTTCTGTGTATGAAACTCCTATTTTGGATCATGTATGTTGTCATGTTTCTTATAAGCTTATATACTTTCTTGTTGTAGAAACTAGGACTGGCTGATTCAGAATTTCACGAGGACAGACTGAATAATCTTGGTCGCATCATTTACCTTGTCTATAAAATACATTTAATAGATGTTGTCTTCTTTTTTTTTCAGCAGAATTAGCAGCATTTTGAGATTTTCGATCAGGTGTAATCAATGTAAATCCTGCCAGATTTTCCACACTGATGGCCCCAACTCTGCTGAAACGATGCCATTGTAGTTTGAAACTGCTTTTAAATCAAGAGTGCAATTCTGTCATAATTTTGCGTATCCTTTTGACAGCAGTTTCGCAACCAGGTAAAAACATGTGGTTTAGCAGAACATACTCAACTAGTTTTTACTATGATACATTTTTGGAAATTTCTCCAGTTATGCAAATCAAATTTTGTCCTTCAATTGCGAAGTGAGCGTAGCTTAACTGGTTGGGTACCATATGGGGGAAACGTGCCCACTTGAGTTCAAAAATCCTGGATTTGACACGAGTGCTTGCATTTACGGCAAATATCTTTTTGTTGGTAGGCGACACATCTGTCGACAACGAGACGCATGTGGTGACTTTATCGATCCCAAATATGTCGGGTCAGTTTTCGGAGATGCACGTAAGGATGAGTGTGTGCATGTTTATAGCGCCTAGGTCTGTCCTGTGTTCCTTAAAAAAATTGCCCTTCAATTGCAAAACAAAAAAAAGAACAAAAAACTGTACTCCCATACAGTGCAAAGCCACTAAGGAGAGAGTAGGTTTATCTGGTACCACAATGTGGTTACCAAACCATCTTACATCAATGATAAGGGCAATAATGTTGTTATATGCATGATTCAGTAATCTTTGCAGGGATCAAGAGAGAGTAGTGAGGTTAAAAGGCGAAGGCGTGAAAATCACACAGAGTGGATGTGATTTAACAGTAAGTAGCATCATGATGTCCTCATTGACGTTACGCATATGTACCTTCTGAAAAAAGTCAGCAGCCAGGATATATATGTAGGGAACGTCCTGCAATGAGAGCACAGGATGGTAACTTTTGTCTGGAGCTCCTTTTGTGGCACAATGCCTGTGGAGCTTTGCTGCTGGTCCTAGGATATGGAGATGACCTATGGATGACATTTGAGAATTGACAGCCCAGCCCCAGAGTGTCAAGTGCCTGAACTAGCTTAATTCATCTCTGAATTTTTAACTGAAAATGCTCTCCTATTTCGCTCACATTTGTGATGCATTCTTTCATTATTCCAAGGGAATTTTTTTTCTCTCACTAGTTTGCAGTTTTCAGCTGTAATGCAAGTCAATATTGTCAGTCATTCAGTCAGCCAGCCAGTCAGGCGCATGGTTGCATACTTGCATCAATTATAAGCAAATGCAACGCAAACTGAACGGATTGACCCAACTGGTGAGCGACAACAGAGCTGGAAATCAGAAAGTAAGAGCACATGGTTACTTCAGTGCTACTAATACTCTAGCTGTGATTGTTCTTTTGGCCTTCTGTTTGCTCTCTGATCATCAAAGGCCACATGAATCAAAGCAAGAGAGAGAGAGAGTGTGTGCGATGCGATCATGGTATCATACCTCTCAATCATTTGACCAACTGCCTGAATATGACGACTGCATGAACTGAACACCCTCTCATCAGAATGCAGGATTTCAAAATCCTACGGCGCTTTGCGCGCACTGAAATCATGGTGTCGCATTCATGGTACTGGTGTACTGGCCACCGTATTCCCGGTCGACGAATCAACATCGTCGTCGTCGTGTTCTTTGCAGGTGTACAGTCCCCCGCAGCCTCCTGCAGCTACTACCATCCTTTACCTGGCACTGTTCAGGAGACAGCAGGCAGAACTGCAGCTCTGTATGGATATAGATATGCTTTTGCTTGCCATAGTACTGTAGCATACTACTGCCCTGCTATCTCCGTCCTCAAAATATAACAAGTTTTAGAAAAGTTAGAGTCAAACATTCTAAACTTTCACTATTAATAGTGTAAAACTCAAAATAAACTATTATATAAAAACAATGCTATTAGATTCATCATTAAACAAACTATTATAATATATAAATCTTTTAATTTGAAATAGCATATTTTTATAAATATTATTTGTTAAAGTAGCATCTCTCGTGACGAGTCAAAAACTGTTTATATTTTGGGACGGAGGATTATGTGTAGTAGTAATTGCTCTACTTTGCAGCTCATGTGATGTCTAGTCCATCACCCTACATTGCATTTTGTTGCCGGGTTCTTGCTCTATAATTGTATTCTCTGTACAGTTGGTTGATTCTTTGTGTCCTCATTAACATGGATCAAAGAAGCTGTGCTACTACAGAAATTTGAATGTGTGTTTTTTCCCGACGATTTGACATCGATCGTTACGCGCGCTGACATGAATAGCGTATATACGTTTATTATAGAATCGTTTTGATTGTTTCCTCTCGAGCTGAAACTGTATAGCATTTGTGACTGGGCAACATGTTTGATGTGTGCAGTGTGCTCAGAGGCAACCTTCAAGCACACACTGGCACATGGCTTATAGGGCACCAACCAAATTCAAGGCTTCTGCCATTAGCCCATTATCACTGTTTGAAGAATGTGATGTTGGCCCTCCCTGATTTGCTCCCTAAATTATATTGCATGAGTTTGATACATGGCAGTATCGGTACCTTGAAATACTGACTGATGAACCATAAAACCTCTCATTTTGCATAGTGTACTAGCACGGTGAAATTCATTTCCTTGAACCCCCCCCCCCCATCCCCCTGCACCCCCAAAAAACCCACTGAGGACATGAATGCCCTTAAAAAAATTCTCTCTTGCAAAGGAAAAAGGTACAAGGTATATATATATGTAAACCGAGGCCTGTTTGCGAGGAGTTTCTGGTAGCTAGCTTCACAAACTCTATGAAGTCATATAACCACATCTACAAGGTGTTTTAGATCTCAACTCCCTCAAACAACGCTCGAGTCTAAATAATCATCCTATATATGTGGATACACGTAGTATATATAGTGGAGCAACTATATATTAAATCTATCTTGAGAAAAGCATAGTACATAAGTAGAATATCACCATTAAAAATGGTAGTAGAATGATCTAAGGCAATGATTTGTGAATATCGCATCTAAATTTATTGGACAGTTATAATCCCTAGTTCTACTATTAATGATGAAGTTGGTAGTATACAAATAGATATATATGATCAAAACTTGAAGGTAGATAAATTATTCAGACGAACAGATATAACAAAACTTGAAAAATCTTACTATTTTGGCCCCTTTTGAATCGCAGAATTGCGAATACAGAGAATAAGAAAAACATAAGATTTTCATAGGTGCAAGTGCAAAACAGAGGATTGCAAACCACATGAAAAATCAGGAATGATTATAGTATAGATCACCACAAAAGTAATCATTTTTTAAGGAGACCTCACAACACTATTATATTCCATTATCTTAAAAATAAAGATGACATGGCAAGAGTTTACTCTTTTGATTGAATAGCATAAATTAAAAAAATTGGAAATTTTTGGATAATTATCGCCTTATTGGTCTTCATTATATGTTGGAAACTAAAGCTAAATTTCCATGGAAATATGTAAATAAATTTCCGGTCCCCACTCACTGTATTTTTATTTTATTTTAAAATCAAGAACCCCATTCCCTCTCCCTTGTACCAGTACTATATATATATCATGTCTTTACAGGCAGCTATCTAACATTCTAACTATTAAATTAAGCCAGTTGTTCATTTGCCCATGTTAACTAAGTAAACTAAATGCAGGCTGTAAACTAATCAAGCATTCTCATGTACACAGGAAAAGTAAGTAAGATTGTAAGTGACAAGGAAGAAAAGCCCTCTGTTGATGCATATGCATCCATCCAGCTGATGTGATCACCATCCATCCCCAAACTCATCAACAGACATGCATGTAGCTGCATGCTGCCATGGCATATTTCCTCAGGAAGCTAGCTAACTAGGCAGATGCTACTGAGGAATTTTGCTACATCAATCATTCAACAATGGCGACCGGCCGCCTCATCGGAGACGAAGACGACGACGACGAAAGCGTGCGTGCATCATGATATGTGTCGTCGCCACCATGTGTAGAATTAGGTAGGCAGAAGGTAGCTAGTGTGCCTACCTAGATAGGGGCTAGGGGTGGAAGCGCTGCATGCAGGAGTGGCAGGTGATCTCGAGAGGAGCTGCGGCGGGGGAGGCGGCGGCGGCGGCGAGGCGGTGGCGGCGGGCGGCGAAGTCCTTGATCCGCTCGACGCGCTCCACCTCCTCGCGCGCGCGCTCCCAGATCATCCTCGCCCTCGCGAACTCCTTCTCCGCCATCTCCAGCTCCGCCCTCGCCATCTCCCGTACCCTCTCCGCGTACGCCCGATGCGCCGCCGCCTGCCGTATCTGCTCCGCCGTCTCCTGCTTCACCGCCCGAACCTCCACCACCACCTGCTGCTGCGTCTGCTTCACCGGCGGCGGAGACGGCGGCGGCAGTTGGTTCCTCCTCGGCGGCGGCGGCGGACCAATGCTCATCGACAGGTCAAGATCCAGCTGCTGCGCGTCGAGCTCGTGTTCCGCGCCGGCGGCGACCGGCGCCGGCGAGGCCTCGACGCGGAGAACACGTGCTGCCCCGGCGGCGGCGGCCGGCAGAAGGAGCTGGAGCTCTCGCTCGCCGCCGTGCTGCTGCTCCTCATCCATGGCTGCTGGCTCGCAATATCGCATACGTAGTATTGATTTGTGTGCTGCTGCTGATTTCTTTCTTCTCGCAATGCAAAGCGTATGGGGTGTTTATACCCTGGCTAATAGGTGAGTTAGTGTGAAGTTACTGAAATGCCCTCAGTGGCTTAGGCTGCAAATGAGTTGATAACCTTTGTACTCAGCGTACGGGACGCCCTTGGTTTTTAGGCTGCAAAATATATGGTGTGGACCACAAGAACCAAAGGCATCCTATCTCCAGTCCAGACAATGCACACCCCCTTGTGGATGCAACAGCTGCAGCAGCTGCTGCTGCTGCTGAATATGCCTTCATCCAATCAAATTTGCATTTACCTTGGGTAGAGTGGAGACTTGGAGTGGTGGAGAGGTCAAATCAAATGCGTAACATAATTAGGTTTAACAACACTCTAACACTTATGTGGCTTCTGGTATTGTTAAGGCTCTTAAAAATTGCACGGCTTCTCTTGTACGAGATATATATGTACATCCTTCAATAGACACACCAAAACAAATTACTCATATTTTCGACATGAGTATCTTGGTTTTCTTATGCCTATGTTTTACCTACTTGATATTCACAGCAGAACTAAAATATGTTAAAAAAATTCAATATATTCACCGTAGAACAGATGCTTCTAATAGAATAGACACTTTAGATTTGGCTACTACTACGTTACCTAGGGTTTCTTGTGCTTTTTTTTTTCTTGTGAGACTAACCGTAATTAAGCACGGAGCAGTACACGAACCCTGTTGGTTTAATTTTCTGCTGCCTTTGTGAGCCTGATCTGAGCTTGATCTGCAGAGGGGAGGATCTGCTGCCGACCAAATCCTCAATGGGGCATAGGGGTGAGCTCAAGATGTTCTTTCACGGCTGCCTTTTCTTCCACATGCTGCATGCCTCTGCTGCCTGCCTCTCGCGCTTTACGGGTTGGCAATGGTGCAAATAATTTGGCATGCATGCACATGTGTTCTCGAGCTTGGAGAGAGAGAGGGGGAGAGAGAGAGAGAGAAAGAGAGAGAGAGAGAGAGGGGAGAGAAGTTTCATGGCCTGTGTAAGTGTGTAGTAGTGAGAGGGCTTTATTGGTAGGCCTAGCTTTGTCCACTCTGTAAAAGAAAATGGCCAGGAAGAAGATGAGATCGAGAGGAAAAGAAAACTATTCAGCTACAGGTGAACGGGGTTCTTCGTTGGACCTTCGTTTAATCTCCATTCTCTTTTCTCCTTTTGCAGCTCTGCTGCATATATATGCATTTTTGTATTGGGATTGTTAATCAATGCTTGTTGTTGTTGTTGTTGTTGTTGTTGTTGTTTTGCTGCATTTTATATACTAGCCATGCCTTGTTAATGTTGAACCCATGGTATACTATCATGATCTGTGTATACAAATTATATTCCTTGTTTTTTTAAAATACTACAAAACAAGAATACGTTGGAACGTGATAGCCTAAAACCCAGGTTTTTCAGCCTATCATATTTTAACGAGATCTCGTTGGGTAATCACACTCTTTTTTTTTTGTTTGACATCCTATAATAATCTTTATGTACACCATATGAATGTGGATATGTTTAAAATTACCAAATGGATATATATCAACTGAAATTAATATAAATAATCAAAAAATGCGTAACATTAAGACCATAAAAAATGCACACACTAATCCTCTATATAGTCAGTGATATTTGATATTAGGAGTAGTATTCCCAACATCAAATATTATTGACTAAGGATTGATTATATTATTTCCTCTATTTTTATGTATTCTTTTCTCTTTATTTCTCCAAGTCATATACTAACTCCGTCTACATTTTGTCGTCGTATAAACCATGTGCAGCAAGACCAGGAGGCATTTAAGTTGCATCGAACCCATCGCATTAGGCCGTCAAGCTTCGTTTGCTCATGTGTTGCATGCATGCATGGATTTAGTTTGCTCTCATGTGCTGCATGCATACATCTCTCCCAAGACTGCAACGTTGCATGTATACCGCGTGCATGTAGTACTCGTTTACTCCTGTAGCCCTGTGCACCGATAACTAACAGATCCATCTATATACGTTGATCAACTGTAGACAGCCTCAAGAAAACAATACGATGATCAAACATAGATGGAGGGAGTAAAAGGTAATCCCTCTTTTTTTTACACAATACAAACAAAGGTGCTCCACCGCATATGCTCGTACTCACCCTAGCTACTACTCCATATGAAGTCAGCTAGAAATAACTATATATATCTAGCCATAAAAGAGTCATGTCAATTGGAGTAAATATAACAACATCAATAATAAATATATGATTTTGTTGAAATATTAATCTATAAAATGGTCTCCACGCATGTTGCTAAAATAAATATTTGTAAAATTATTCATTGTCAAATTTTAAAAAATTTGACTTCGGTCTTATTTAAAACGTTAAATAGTATACAATTGGAAGGAGTATATGGCATTCAAATTTGCATCAGCTGGTTCCATGGTATATAAATATAACTAATCATAAGTAAATTTGTTTTAATTACTTGATCACTTTCTCCTTATTTTTATTTTTGTTTTAATCCAACTTCTAAGTATATTCATAAACTCATCTCGATTCTTCAATTACTAATGTGGTTAGACAAAGCAAGTTGGGTCGTGAGTTCTTTCTCTCTTTATACACCCAAATGAGACACCATGGTGTATGGCCTTCGAGGTTTTAAACATACAAATTTAGTTTAAATTTTTGAAATTTTAAA
>CM002482.1:8856512-8907312 GCA_000325765.3 Leersia perrieri | reverse complement strand
CGCGCGTGGAACGCCGCCACCGGAGGGATCTTGATTGGGATAAGAGGGTAGGAGATCGAGAGGATGGAAGGAGGAGATCTGGGGAGACTGAGGGAGGAGTTGGGGGAAAAATTGAAGTGCCGATGGAGAGATGTCACGAGTAGATAAGGAGGAGAGATAACAAGGGGATGTACTCTGGAGTCCTGGTTGGAATAACAAATCGCGACTAAAACTTATTTTTAGTCTCGGTTCTAAATAGGAACCGGGACTAATATGAATTTTTTTGCCCCCACATCTCCCGTAGTGGACTTTAGTCCCGATTAGTAACAAAAACCGGGACTAAAGATATTTTTAGTCCTGGTTTCAATTTAGTCCAAGACTAAAGCTCTAGATATAAAGTCCATTCTCTACTCAGTGTTATAAAGCTTTTCACGCTGTTACAGCAAAGTTGGACAATTTATGACACCCATTAATGGAGATAGACAAACTAGGACAAAAAAAAAAAGTAAAAAGACAAAGAGCAATTATATATTTTGTAGTGGATGGTGTTGTTCCAATCGAATCAGCCATATAACTTGATCTATCGCAACAAAGAGAGTTTCTCCATATCATAGCTACACATGCCCAAACAAGAAAACACAATAAAGAGCTAAACTGGACTCAAGCTCAGAGTTTGTCAGTCAAACCACCTTGGGTCCCATCAGATCGTCCAACATGTTGTCGTTATATATCGCAATGATCCCAATCAGATCAGTGCGGGATCATTGGTTTGATAGGCCTTTGGGTAGAGACTTTGAATTTTGTTAAATTCGATCTAAATTCGTACTAATTTCAAATTCAACCATCAACAAAATACTATATGTACTAGAAAAGGTATTGTTTACACATATACTTGAATGGTTGAGTCATACTAGGTTAGAGGGGGTGGGGGTCTTTTCTTGCAACTCATTTTGTGCTCAATTATTAAAATAGGTTAGCCGCGTCATTATTAACTGATACTATGCCATAAACTTTGTGAGTCAATAACATCTAATCACCAAGGACTAATATACTAGTAGTTTCCATAGGGTTTGTCTCGGCATTCAATACTAGTGGAGTTGGCAATTACATAGTTAGCAAGGACTTGGTCGACAATGAGGGAAAAAAGATAAAAAAATGAACATGGTGGCAAGCCGAGGAGATTGTAACTAGTAAAGCAACTATGAGTGAGCCAATGGGAAAAGAGTGGATGAGGCAACAAAGCCAATGGCAGATCGAGAGACAATGATGCACCAAAATAGAGGAGTTGAAAATATGGAGTACTGCAAGAATAAACGAAGAAGTGGGAATGGAGACAACACCTAAATGTACATGTGACGGGCGAAGTGTGCGATGGTAGGTTTGGTTAGCTCAATTAACTAGGCAACTACTGCCGAATGGACAATGGGACCTTGTGACGGGGAAAAAGGGATATTAATCAATTTTTTTGGTATTAAAGATAGAAGCCAAAATTTTTGTAGGTCACTGATTGCGAGTTTATTTGAGCAAAACACCCAATTAAGAAATTTTTGAGTCTTGGGAATCCAATAACATGTCTTATTTAGAGTAGTATTGTAAAGAGAGATCAAAGTAAGCTAAATAAGATATCAGGTACTACGCTACAGTGCTATGCTCCCATGCTACCAAATCAAAAAACATATCCAAAAAGTCATAAAAAATATATTTTTTTTGAGATGTACAATACTATATCATGTATCACCACACAAAAAATCAACTCAAAATATAACTTATACAAGGAGAAAAAAAAAGATAAATTTTAAGTGAATAGTAATGAACACTGTTTGGAGCAAAATTTGTCTGATATTTGTCTTTTTTGTTCCTACTTGTGCAGGTCGTGTTTTGAATTGATTTTTTTGTTTGGTGGTACATTCCATAGTGTTGTACATCTCGGAATTTTTTCATTTTTTTTTTGACTTTTTAGATATGTTTTTTTGATTTGGTAGCATAGGAGTATAGCACTGTAGCGTAGCACCTGATATTTTCTCAATTTATTTTATGCTTTGTTTATTGCAAGACTTTAGTTTTTATCCAACATATGCAAGACTTTTTAGTAACTGTTTTTTCCGTAGAAAATTAAAACGGGTTGTTGACAACAACTAACTCATCCAAAATCTGTTCAAAATAAATTGACTGCTCTCCGATCCTCTAACTTTAAAAGTAAATTAACTAGGCATACGGACTATGGTTTATGGGACCCATACGCATAGTCACATGACTTGTTAATTAGAGAATCATCCTAAAAAAAAAAAATACACGGATGCACAACTCACTCCAAAAAACATGAGCTTCAACAAAAATGATATTTCCAAAAAGGAAAATTAATTAAAAAAAATCTTTAACGGCTCATCGGCCGTCGCCCTTCCACGAAATCAGCGCGCAGCAGCGAAAGAGAAGTCCCGTCTGCAGACGCAAGCCAAATCCCAACCGCGAAAATATCCATCGCCGGGAAAAGGGAGAAGGCATCGCCGCCGGCGGCCGGAAGAAGAAAGGAGCAAGGGAAAGGAAGCTCGGCGACGGGTCCAACCCACCCTACGATGGCGTGCCGCGCCCTCGCGCTCCGCTCGCTCCTCGTACCCGACCCCCTCCTCAGCCACCTCCGCCGTGGCGCGGCGCCGGCGCCGGCGAGGGCGTTGCGGCGGCGACGGGGGGCCCACCTCCGGTGCTGCTCCGGGGGCGGCGGCGGGGACCCGGGCCAGCCCCCGCAGGAGGCCGTGCTAGAGGCCATCTCCAGTGAGACCCTCTTTCCCCCAAAGTTCCCCTGCCCATTTCGTTTAGGCGTTGCTTGCTCGTGATGGAAAAAAAAAAGTTCTTTGGGTTCATCTTGCAAGTATTTTGTGTAGTGCAAGTCATGACGAATAGGTTTATCCTTAATTTCGGCTAGTCTAGACTATTTGATGTATTCTCGTATGGAAAATTTGGGGCTTTTGGTATAGTGGTAGTAGCTCCTAATCTTTCACATTCAATAAGACTATAAGGTCTCACTTCCTTTTCTTTAACTTGAAAACAATAACTTGGCCAAGTGTTCCAATTAAAAGTTGACGTATTCAACAGAATCAATTAAATATAGAGGGACAAGTAAACAGTAGCACATTGATGAACTGGAATTGTAATCAATTGCTGAATATAGTGATGAGCAGTTCTTTTTCAGTGTACATAATAGACTGGTGTGCAGTACTGCAGTAGCACACTATGATCGTGACTATACAATTTCCTGTTATTTTCTTTAATCTGAAGGATTGGTGTTTGCACTGAGATTAATATACTGATTTCATTTTTTTTTTCTAAAAACAGAGGTAGCCAGGTCTAAAGGAAGGGTTGCACTCACAACAAATATGGTCCTTGGGGGTACTGTGACAGATGATGCAAGTGATGAATGGCTTGTTCTGGATCAGAAGGTGTGTCTTAATGTCTAAATCGTCCTCTTGTTTTATGCTTTTATTGTTTCGCCGTGAATGCAACAGGATGGACCTAACATAGTCACTATAGAGGGGCAGGTGAAACAGGGTTTAAAAAATTCAATGAGTTCCCTTATTATAAGAAAAGTTATTTTGTGCCAATGCTTCTACAGAACTCCTGAAAGTTTGAATACATGTCAGTAATGTTCATTCATCACTTTTGGATTTATTAGTTGTGCTCCTGACATATTGAAATGGTGAGTTATGGGTAGCCAGATCATGCGACTTGTCTGTTGCCTCTTGACGACATAGTCAATTGCTCATTTTCATATATTCGTTCTATGTAGTCTTGTATGATACTTTACACAAAGGACACTGTTAAGTATTTGTTGAGTAATATCACGCAACTAGAGCATTCCAGGAGGAAATGCCTGAATATGGTCGTGCCAGGCTGTCATTTTATCATAACCATTGATGCTGACCCTATAATTGTGCAAAGAAGATAATTGCTTTGATCAGTCCTCTTTTTATTTGAGTTTGCTTCAGTTGGTCTCCTTTGTGTTTGGTGTAATAACTTTTGCTTTTGGCACTGCTACAAACACTCTGCTATGCTGTTTTGAAGGTAAACTCATACCCCACAGATAGAGGATTTACAGCAATTGGCACTGGAGGTGATGATTTTGTCCAGTCAATGGTTGTTGCTGTTGAATCTGTTCTTCAAGAACCCGTCCCCAAGGTTAGTTTATGCAGTTGTTGAAACATCCTTTCAGTGTTGCTCATGGTTTTAGACAAAAAAAAAAGAAATGCAGTAACTACACAGTGCTTTCAGACTGCCATTTGTTTGTGTAGGATTGGATCATTTTTGTTGCATACTACTAGTATCAGTTAATGAGTAACATCATAGTTTATTGTTTGCATGGTTCTTTTAATGCTTCCCTCAGTAAAATAGACTATAATTCCATGGAGACTTTTGGCCCCATGTGAAAAGCGTTACTATTCCCTCCTGTCAAAAATATTTGGCACTGGGAGAACTAAACTCAATTTTCCAACATCAAATAAATCTGACCAGAGGGAGTATATCTTTAGCAATTCTTGTTGAAACTTGAAACATTATCTTTCCCTTGTTCTATATAGTGCCTTCTTTTAATGAAAATATCAAATTGGTTTGTACAGGGCCAGGTGTCTCATAAATTGTCCTCTAGGGGAAAATATGTTTCAGTAAAGATTGGACCAATTCGTGTAGTTTCCAGTGAGCAGGTACCTGATGTTTCCCTTAAGATCAAATGCAAGTTTATCATGGTCGCAACGTCTATTACAGTGTTCATTTTACATTCCTTTTCATTTCATTATGCATGCAAATTTGACAAATCGAGGAATTGGTTGTTGCTTTTCAGGTCCAAGCCGTATATCGTGCCATGAGAAGAGATAACAGGATGAAGTATTTCTTATGAGCTGATATAAAATATGCCATGTATATTCCATATTCTGTCCATCTTGTTTCGTCAGCATCCTTCACTGCATTCTGCCATGCTTGCAAGTACTGTTTCGAATGCAACATCTTTTATACTGAATTTCATATTGTTGGGTTCTTTTAACATGAAATTGTGCACCTGCAGGCTGGGAGCCTTTGTAAATTGAAGAGAAATAGAGAGGACCTTTTTGTGACATCCAAGTCCAACCAGAAACGGTTCCAATGCATGCACTACAATGTAACAAATTATTACAGTTTGTAGCATAGTGATCATGGTTAGGTAATGTATATGCTTTAAGTTGCATGTTTATCGACCTGATAAAAAAATAAACCTGATAAAAAAAAATAAAGATGCATGTTACCACTTCATGATTTTCTATACAAGCATGTGTAAGAAATCTGTATGTTTAGCAGGCGAGATGCACCTAAATACGGAGTACTAACAAACGCTTGAAGCTTGCAAATCAGCAGACCGTTATGCTGGTATTCTGTACTTTTTTCCCGATATAGTGATGTGTACACAACGGCCTACACGCCAAAAGTTGTTGTGTCATTCTGTGCTGGGTAAATGCATGGTTCATGTTATGAGAACACTTGGCATTGCTATCTGCTTTGTACATGAACTCATTCTGAAGTTTGCTGTCAGGGACTCATGGTCCCTAGCATATGATGTCGTATGGTCTGCGGAAAAGAACATTCTAAAGCCCTAATGAGTTTCTTTTATTTAAAATTAACATAAGAATCCAGGATTATTAACACCACAAGGCAACGCAATGAGCGGAAAAAAAATAAGGAACCCAGCTCGCAGAAGTAGCACTTCAAAGTACCGTGCCAAACAGCTACCCTTACTAGTTACAAACTTGTAAATCGTCTGCTTCAATATAAAGGCGATTTGCTCTAAATTACTGGCTGGTGGAAGCTCAAATCATCCATGATCCATGCTGTTAGGCAATGTTGGTGTTGATCACTCAATGGACACCTGGATCCTGTCTCCAGTTGCATCCTCACAATCAAGCAGCATCTTTCCTTTCTGGGATTGATCTGATCCCTGAAGTATTTCGGCGAAATTGACACCAGCCAAGCCTGTGAAACGACGGTACGATGGATGTTATCAAACAAGGGTTGCACACTTGCCCGTTTACGTTTATATGTGGTTAGCGAGCAGAATTGCAAACCTGGAATAGCTTTTGATATCTTTTCTAAGATTCCAGCCTGCCAAAAAATGGGGAACAAACCAAACAGCTAAGTTGTAGATTGAGCAGAAACAACAGATGGAAAAAAGTTGAACATGTGATGTGGATCGCTGAATGAAGTTTCTGAGCACAATTCTGCACCATTTGAACAGATTCATAGCTATCATAGTACAAACTACTGTATACTATTTAGAGTCTCATATGAATTTCATACTGTATGAACGAAAATTTTTTATTAGTTGCCATTCAGTTAAGTGCCAGAGAGGTCTTACAGGTATCCCTTCATTTATCTTCTGCGCTCCACTTTTCTCGGTAATCTTTAGCCGAAGTATAATGCCATTTGGGGATGATGACTGGATAGCATATTGTTTCTCTTCTTTGTAATAGCGGTTAAACCCTAGAGTATCCTTGATCTCCTGAAAAGATGGCAAGCTACCAGGTGGGGGTGCACCACTGCTTTTTATCGCAATCAAAGCATCCTGTAGATCAAACATTCAAGTATTATGACAGATAAGTAGTGATTTCACGCCAAACGGAACAGCTAAGAAGGATAACTGTCAACTACTAATCTGGTACTCATGCACAATGTAAACAAATATCTGCACGTGTTGAGATACTAGGTTTGTCCCTGATGTTTTTCCCGTTAAAATATGCAGATATGAAGGGTTTAACTGGCTGGAACCTTTAGGGTTAATCCCCTTTAGCTAAACATTAACAGTTAGGCAGTGAACACATGCCGATCTATCAACCATGCTTGTACAAAGTTAGGTGCCCTGCAACTTTTCTTGAAACACATTAAGCAAGAGAAGTCTTTAGGTTACTAAATAGAACCAGAATAGTTGTAAACAATGAAAATGTCTCCTAAGGAAATATCAGTAGACACTGGTTCAAATAAAATGTGGTTGAAAAAGAAAAATAAAAACTCTGATACAATATCAAAGTGTTTTATGTTGTAAACTTAAGTGATGAATGGTAGAAGACTGTGAGTAAAAAAGCAAAAAAATCTAAGTGAAAGTAAGCTCCATGTGAGGAGTATAGTTAACAGTTCATTCATTTACTACTGACATCACAGATCCATCAAACCCTCTCAAAAAGCATGGCCATGTCATGTTTGCAAAGTCAGAATCAGAAGAATATTGATCTACCTCCAGATACAAGGGTTTGCTAAGTCAGAATCAGAAGAATATTGATCTACCTCCAGATACAAGGGTGGCATGGGTTAAGAGGATAAGAATTTTAAACTTTCATGTCTCCTAAAAATAATACTGGCCAATAAAGGAAGATGCTACAACACTAAGATCACATGTACACAGACGTACCAGAGGGTTAAAGAAAATGCAGTGAAATAAGAATGAAGCAACTAAATAATTATCAGTATATTATCTAAAAAATAGTTATCAGGCTGAATAAATTGAAAATAGAAGCAAAACATTCCATGTGTTCCGTTCAAAATAGAGGAATCTTAGTGCTCTTGTTCAAAACAGATTAGACAGGCAAGTAAATTTTGCAGGACACTCATCAGTAGCGACCAGAATAAGAACAGCAAAATAATTATGGCAGAAGCTTCACATGTCTAAAGTCCTAAACAACAAACCTCCATTGCACGCATTGATACCCCAATTAGGGACAATGGGTAGACTACAAGGTTAAAACCAATCTCCGCAAGTTCAGTAGGGCTCAATATGGGAGTTTTACCACCACCTTCTAACATGTTTGCCTGCATAAAACGTATGGGGTTATAAAGTTTCCTCATTGGACAGCAAGAGAAAAGTAGCAGCTTAGAGACAAGTAGGAAAGAGGACATCTGAAAGCGAAGCAGACATGATTATCTCATTGGTGATGGTACAATAGCAAGCAAAACAAAGTCACTTTATGCATGATACATGAAATCCAAGAAAAGCTTAATGTGACATCTCCTTTTCTTTCCACTCTGTACATACTGAAATATGAGGAACTAGGCGATGATGTGAGCAAACTATTTCACTATGCACACCTACAAAATTGCAAGGTACGGTGAAACATGTCAAAATATATGTTTCTTCTGTTCTACAGAACTTCAGATATAGAAAAATATAAAATGCAGTCCAAGGATGTGTCTTCTATAGTTTTTTAAATGGAATTCAAAGAGTCCTAGAATAAAAATAACTCTCACATGATTATCTCAAAAAATTGATATAGAGAAGGCAGAAGAACATAGGATGTATCAAACCATCTTTGAAACTTTAGGTGAAACTGCACAAAATGCTTTCATCTCTTCTATTGAAGCAAGGGCATCAATGAATAGAACATCTGCTCCAGCATCAGCAAAAGCTTGTACTCTCCATAATGCTTCATCAATAGAGATAGCTTGACGAGAGTCTGTCCTTGCAATGATAACTATGTCAGAACCACTCTCCTTCCTAGCATCAATGGCAGCTTTTATGTGCATGATCGCGTCCTCCCTTGAGATAACTTTCCTTCCTTCAGTATGTCCACATGCTTTTGGTGCCACCTTAAAAAAATGATATCTGTCAAATCCTTAAAAGGAAACCAAAGAGATAAATCTTGAAAGTCATCTACACATTGATCAATAACAGTTTAAGCCAGATGAATAAAATAGCTGCAGTAAGTAACTTTTGAACAGCGCAGATGCCACATAGGGTATTATGCCAATAGATAACTCAAGGTGTAAAAAAAAATGGCATGATATCAGAACTAAGTAACTACTCTAGTGATACATTTTTATCAATTTTGCAGCACTGGTGCTCAATACATTGGGAATTTGGGAATAGCAAACACACACTTAGGCCATGAGGTTAACATGACACCACAATTAAGTTGGCTTAAGTATCAGTGTATCACAGTATCAATCACCCCAATTGATCAGTAATTAATATCGGAATATTTAATAGTTAAAAACAAATAAACTGGACTATATATCGCTCGCTCGACAGATTTAATACAGTTAAGTTGGACCACTGAAGGCCACAGATGTTTTCAAAAGAAACAGTGAGGAAAATATAATTTGGTGATACTTAGGAAGCATACCTGATCTTCGAGCATAATTCCAGCAAAACCAGCATTAATATACCCTTTTACCGTTCTCTTAATGTTCATAGCATTTCCATAGCCATTATCTCCATCGCCAATCACTGGTACTGACACTGCTTCAGTGATCAGACGCCCTTGATCAACCATTTCGCCATATGAGATGAGACCAGCATCTGGCAGACCAAGTCGTGCGGCAGAAACACAGAAACCTGAAACAATAACAGATATTAAGGCTCCAATGTTCTCCAGTGCATGAATGAGTTGTCTTGATATATACTAACACCTTACTTTAAATAACCCAGGACAAGCTGATTAGTCTGAGATGAGGAGAAATTAGTAGGGTCAAATACTGAATGAAGTCCCTAATGGTTCCATTACCACTGATGTGCATAGATAAAGGCACTCGGTATTCCTCTTGTGTTATACGGTTGAAATTAAACAATTCAATTCTTATGCATAAAAACATCATCATGTTCAACTTTGTCAGATCAAAATCGAGCCCTTGAGTCTGAACTGGATTACTCTCAAACTGCAATACAACTGCAGCTTGCTTATATGATTATAGTTCAGCAAAGTGCAAGTTTACAGAAATGAACATTCAAATAACATATACTGTATTGCTAATCTGTCCAAAATGTGATTAGATGCAGTGAACCCATGCACAAACCGGAGAATCCCAACAAAACTAAAACCCCACAAAAGGTTTTTACCACCACCGATCGCACAAACCGAGAGGCGAGGCGAGACGCACCGCCCATGAAGCAGATCGGGAAGCCAGCGCGCTGGACGAGGCGGGCGCCGAGCGCGTCGAAGCAGCAGGGCGCCTGGTGCGCCCCCGGCGACGCGAGGATCCGGCGGAGCGCCGCCGCCGGCGACTCCCCCGAGCGGATCCCCTCGCTCTCCGGCACGAAGTAGGGGCTCCGCGCCGCCATCCCGGCTCGTCTCAACGGAAGAGGAGGATTACGCACGCGGCGAGCCGGCGCCGACGATGCCGCGCGGAGGAGACCGACCGGAGACGGAGGAGAAGAGGAGTGGAGTGTGTGGTGTGCGTGCGCCGCCTGTGTGGTGGGTGGAGGGTGACTTGGCATGGTGAGTTTTGAGTCAAGGTCAACCTAGTCAGCAAGTGGGCCCGAGAAGCCCGCCGCGACCCTTTGTGGGCCATCACGGCCCAGCTCGGCCCAATACAGATTCTCCAAAATATGGATAGGCCGGGAGGGACAGGCAAGGCAGAAACAAAAACGAGGTCCGTTTTTTCAAACTTTAAAGTAATTGAAAATTCAAAACGGTTAAGCTCTTTCGATCGTTTTGAATGAACACACACCAAAACATCAGAAATTTCAGGCCTAGGCAGCACGTGAGCACATTTCTTCCTTTATCCATCAGTTGATGACTTGGATGAACATCCAAGAATCACAGGACGCCGTTGCTCCGACGATCTGTTGCTACGGGCCAATAGGGCTGCGAAAGCGACGATCAAAGAAACTCTGACGTTTTGGGGTCACGAGCTCTCCACCTTGAGCAGCGTTTAGCTTTAGAAGTCTCCCCCTCCCCCCTTAATCTTTCAAACATACTGAATCTGTAATGTTATTACTACATATCATTCAATAAAATGTTCAGGCTGGCATCCCGCCCGCCGTAGTTCTCTTAAAAAAAAAAATCCATTCTTCTTTCCCATGGAACAATCCAGACGGCAGCGTACTCAGCTGAACATCCACCAAAAACAAACGAAAGAAAAAAGGCGCGCAAACCCCGAGGCGCCACGCAGCCAGCCCGCGTGTCCCCCCTCCTGCACACGTGCCTCGCCCCGCGCACTGACACGTCGCCACCTGCTCACGCCGGCCGCCGAGAAGCCAAACCTCCCCTCTCCTCCTCGCCACCAATACAACACAGCCATTGCAGCTTGCTCCTCTCCTCCATCATTCAACCCAACTCTCGCATTGCTCCATCTTCGTCTCCATTGCTAGCTGCTGCAGATTTGATCAATTGATCGATCGGCCATGTCGGGGATCTCGCTGGCGGTGGGCCCGCGGTCGGACCCGGCGAACGGGGAGAGGCAGCAGCATCAGAATCAGAGTCATCAGACGGCGCCGCCGCCGTCGACGATGCTGGGCGGCGTGATGGGCTCCCTCCGCGTGATCGAGCTCCAGCTCGTCGCCTTCATCATGGTCTTCTCCGCCTCCGGCCTCGTCCCCCTCATCGACCTCGCCTTCCCCATCGCCACCACCCTCTACCTCCTCCTCCTCTCCCGCCTCGTCTTCCCCCCTCTCCCCTCCCACCTCCCCCAATCCTCCCACGAAATCTTCCGCGGCACCAAGTAAGCACCAACAAATCATCATCTTCCCCATCTCCGGCGACACCAATCACTCGAGATTGATTGTGAATTTTCAATTTTTCAGGTGGTTTCAGGCGTACGTGGTGGTGGGGACGACGGTGGGGCTATTCCTGCCACTGGCTCACGTGCTGGGAGGATTCGCGAGAGGAGACGAAGGCGCGGTGAAGTCGGCGACGCCGCACCTGTTCCTGCTCTCGTGCCAGATCCTGACCGAGAACGTGGTCGGCGCACTCGGCGGCGGCGCGTTCTCGCCGCCGGTGAGGGCGCTGGTGCCGCTGCTCTACACCGTGCGCCGCGTCTTCGTCGTCCTCGACTGGGTCTATGACGTGTGGGCCAACCGCCCTCCCGTCACGCGGAGTGCCTCGCTGCAGGAGGCCGGGTGGGTCTGGTTCGGGAGGTATCTTGCGGTGGCTAACCTGGTGTATTTTTCGATTAATTTGTTTGTGTTCTTGATTCCTAAGTTTCTGCCGAGGGCGTTCGAGAAGTATTTTCAGATGCGTGATGAGGTTGTTGCTAAGTCCGCCGAGGATCGCCCCGCCGCCGATGCGAAGGCGAAGAAGGCGGAGTGATTCGTCGACTTGTAATGAGCTAGTGTGTGTGTGTTATGTGTACTCTTGTGTTTGTTGCTTCTTTTTTTTTTTTTGTTCTTCTTCGTGTGTGTATGTAACGTTATTTGGCAGTTTATTCGGCGCTAGTAATAACTTGCTTGATTTGCATTGAAAATGTTTTACTGTTTGGCGCGTTTGTTGGCGATTTTTGAAATTCGCACGTTGGCGCCGCGCGGCGGCGGCGTCGTCGTGTGAACGTGGCGGCGGCATGCACGGGGAACGACGGTTGCTTCCCCACTTTTCCCAATCTCTTTCAACCGCTCGCGTCTATTTCAGCGCGATCGTCGCGTTCGCAGTTTCGCTCACGATTCCCGATCTGCGCGTGCGCGTTCGCGTTCGCGTCGCGATGAGCACGTGCAGCACGGCCACCAGCGCCGCGCGCGACGGCGACGGCGACGAGCGACGCCGCCGCCGCCATTGCAGCTGCGACGACTCTGGGCTGGAGACGCGGTGGAGGGAGCTGGAGAGGGAGTGGGACGCCTACAAGAAGAGCAGCCGGTGTTCCGGCGGCGGCTCGCCGTCGTCGTCGCGTCGTCATGGCATCCACCGTCGCAGCCGTTCGGCCACCGGCACGCCATCCTCGCCCGCCGTGGACGCGGCGGCGACGGACAGTCTCCTCGGGCTTCTGATCCACGGCTCGCCGAGGCGGCTCGTCTTGTCGCTCCAGAGAGACGGCGGCGCCGGCGTGACGGCGGAACACGGCGGCAAGAACCAAATCCGACGCCACGATGACGGCGATGACGAATCCGTGGATGATGCTGTCAGTGCCACTTCGTGTTCCTGCTCCTCCTGCGCCGTTCTCTTCCACGGCTGCTACGCCGAGGAGGAAGCCGTCGTCGCGTCGGCAACGTCGATGTGATAAAATCAGGGGAATCGAGGTGGCCGATGGGACGGTTCCTCGCCATTGCCGTGGTTGGGGTGGGGATCGTGGCGGCCATGGCGACGGCGATCTTGGAGTTCATCGTCGACGACGGCCAAGCCGAATTCCTAGTGCCCACATGATAGCAACATTGTTCGTATCCGTTGTTTGTTACGCCGTGTTCTAGTAGTGATTGATTACTGGTGGCCATATCGTTGATCAATGTTCGTGATCTGTTCAGCTTACTGTTTCGTTGTTCATGATCTGTTAAGTTTCCCGTTTTGTTGTTTCTTTTTTTTTCAAGTCCCCAAATGTAATGGCCTATCGATACATTTTAGCTTGCGTTCATATCCAAAAGTGAATCACAATACTACTATTGTTATTCTGTTTTTCTTTTACAGTGAGTATTCCTAGTTTCCATTAATAAATGAATCACAAAAGAGTACTGGAGTATGGAGTAGTAGTTCTCTTTCACTGAATACGGGTTTGGGAAGTTCAGTTTTTCTTACTTGGTGCATGCAACAAAGTAATTTACCAAAAAGGATTACACTTCAATAGGCACTTTCAATCATACTTTCACTGTCGGATAAGCTTCAAGTTCCTTATCTTTTCCACTCTACCTGAAATCTGTGATTCATCAAATATGCAAACCAACTACGGAGTACTATCTTCTAAAGTTTTTTGTTGGAGATAGTATCATCATTTTACCCTCATATATATACACACAAAACCTTCGTGGCAAAATGACGTTACTATCGTAAAAGACAGTTTCAATTTCAGGTTCTGGTCAAGGTGAGCAGGATGTAGAGCTATTAAGAAATGAAATCAAGTCTCTTTCAGAAATTCAGCACGCAGACACAGTCAAACTTGTGGGGTTTTGCACTGAACAAAGCGAAAGGGGTACGGTCTACCAATGCTTGGAGAACATGAGTAGTAGTAGTAGTGGTGGTTTTTTTAATAGGATTGAAAGAAATTTACGTCGCAGCTGAATGCAATCTGAATTTCCCAAAGACGAAATGAGCTCCTTATTCCCTTGAAATTTATCTACATTGCACATTTCCTGATAAACCCAGCCTGAAATTCCTAAGGCCTTTACAACCAAAACCCATGATGCATCTCGCGATGTCTCTACATGAACTTGGATCATCTCACTCTCACATCTCTTGCAAAATCATGCTGCAACCAAACTACGGAGTATTCCCACATCTGCACTACCTGAATAAATTTCCCCCAAAGTTCAGTTCAACCAGCTCTGCTCGAAACAGCATCGACGGAGACAATGGTAGCAGTAGCGCGCAGCATCGCCGCATTTGCCTAGTCGTCGATGACGATGGGGGTGGCGGAGGTGCATCCGCCGGCGCGGCCCCTGATCCCCGCCGGGATCTCGGCGCGGAGCACCTGAACCCTGAACTCGACGCGCTCGCCGCCGCCGTCGACGAGCTCGAAGAGGCAGCCGTCGCCGAGCCTGAGGTCGTTGTCGACGGCGAAGCCCCGCCACCCGGCCTCCAGCCGCTGGATCATCCGCCCGCCGGTGAACCGCATCCCCCACGACCGCCCCCGCCACCACAGCGTCGCCGGCGCCGTCGTCGCCGGCAGGAACGGCGCCAACGACCTCGGAACCACCTGACAAGTCCCCAAATTTAATTCACCCCCAATTTTAAGCCTTGAACTCAAATTTAGTGGCATCGAGAGAGAAATGCTGAGCAATGGATGTGATTTCGATTTGGATTTGGGTTGGGGATTTACCACTTGGAAGGGTTGCTGCACATGGGACTTGCACATGATGCAGGAGAAGTAGGGCTTCCCTAGGAGGGGGAGCACCACGGGCCGGGGGATTTTCTCCGCCGGCGAAACCGGATCCTCCTCCTCAGGGACAGCAGCAATGTCGCCGGAGATGCTCTTCTCGGCGGCGTGTACCGCCGCAGCAGGTTCCGGGGAGGAAAAGCGCGGCGGTTGGGGCGGGGCGGTGGCGGTGGGATCGGTCGCCATCGCTGTCTGGCTGCTGCTGCTCCGGCAGCGTGGCAGGCAGATCGGATGATGATTTGGTGATCGATTGGTGGTGAAGACCACCGAGCAGTAGTGCTTGACACGGCCCAAGTGTGGGCCCAAATTGGACCTTGATGGGCTCTGCTTTGTTGTGTAGTGACCCAACTCGGAACTCGGAACACTCACTACTGGGACGCTGCGAGCAAGGCAAAGCGGCACGTGACAGCTGCTGCTTGCCACGCGTACGAGCTGCCAGGGATGTGAACTCAGGGACGAAGCTCCCCGGGGTTTACTTACTACTGGAAGACCTGTTAAAAAAAAGCTCGTAGCTCGCAAGATGCTTGAGTTGGTTCGTCTCAGACTCGACTTGAGTTTGGCTTGAGCTTTTAATAAGCCGAGCCCCAGCATCAGCTTAAACTCGCAAGCTTGATCGAGCCGAACTCGAGCTTTTTACGAGCCTCATGATACATGTATTTTTATTGTTTATTTGATACTTTCTCCGTCCCAAAATACTTGTCGTTTTAGATTTTTGTTTTCTAACATTTGACCATTCGTCTTATTCAAAAAATTATTATAAATATAAAAAAGATAAGTCACATTTAAAGTACTTTTTAGTGATAAAGAAAATCACAAACAAAATAAATAATAATTTTTTAATTTTTTAATAAGACGAGTGGTCAAATATTGCAAAACAAAAATCTAAAACGACATCTATTTTGGGACAGAGGTAGTAAGATACAGTGAGTTCTTTAAAAATTATTATATATTCATATAATAAACTAGTATGCATTGGTATCACATATTAATCTTTAAAGTTCTTATTACCATTTCTTTTAATATAATTAACTTAAAACTATTTTTTATCTATCAAATATCATCTATTATATGTTATTACGAGTTCGAGTCGAGCTCGCGAGCCTAACCGAGCTCGAGACTAGACAGGCTGGCTCGTTCGAGCTCGGCTCGTTGACAGCCCTACTTACTAGTACTACTAAGTGAATGGTAGTAACAACCAACTATACGTAACTAGATAAGACCACATATATAAGATAGAACAATATCAATGACAACATATTATGAAAAAGTATAGTCTTGTTGGAGCAGTGGTTACCTCTTACATGTTACAATTGTTGTCTACGGGTACTATCCTCCATCTTCTGAAATCTAACAACCACGTCATCATTTAAAGTCTACGTGGTTGCTAGATTTGAAATGACGGAGGATCGCATCCGTAGACACAGGTAGACAGTAGCTGTAACATGTAAGAGGTAACCACTACTCTAACAAGACTATATTTTTTATAGGGATAAATCCATATTACAACCGTCAACTATTAAGTTGGTATAAAAGGACCCCTCAACTATAAAACCAGATATTTTACATTCCCTACCTATCAAAACCAGATATTTTTCTGTAATACATCTAGGATTTTACTCCTTAATTAAATATAATTGGCAGTTTTCCTATCGGTTTAGTTTAAAAAATCAGATCGTAGTGGCAGCCCGCAGTCCTAGCAGTAAACAACAAATACCAAATTTAATTATTGTTTATGCTAACTTGTCAATGTAAAAATGGAGTTGTGGGAACACCAGAGTGCTGTGCTGTTATGTTTCTGATTGTAGACCTATTTCACGGAAAACAAACGCTCTGATTAGGTTATTATTTCCAGGTATATGCATTATCAATGATATTCTTGAAATATTCAAGCTGGCTATATTCTTGACCATTATGGACTTCTTGATGCTAATTATCCCCCAAAAAGGTATGCAGGTAATCTAGTAAACCGTGGTAGTGGATACTGCACAGATCCCGAAGGCACGGATGCTCCATGAGTTCCAAGTTTCTCGCTGCTAAGGTTTTCAATTTGAGTTGGATAATTTCACATGATTGAAACTATCCATTCCAGATTCATCCATTCCAGATTCCCAAAGGTGAAAACACCCTGGTATTGATACCACTTCACAATATACGATCTGTGAATGTTCCATTTGGAAAAGTAATTACCAAGTACCTATTTTTGCTGTTGTGTTTTCATGGATAAGAATGTAGTCATTCTCTATCAAAAGGAAAAGCAAATGTAAAGATAAGAATATCCTTTTGTGTCCACTTGCTGCCACTCGCAAAATGCTAAAATCTTCAAACATAAGCTTAAAACGACGATCACAACTGAAAAATCGAAACCATATTCTCTGCATGACTATCGTTTTCTTCAAAAATAAGATACATATTGGGCATCAGGTCCCTACGGTTTAGCGGGACGAAAGGATAATCGATCAGAGTATCTGACCAATATGCCAGAACTAATTCCATTACAAAAAATATAACCAATATGCACCTCGATAATACAAGGAGATTGTATATTGGCGCGCAATCGAATATAGAGTCACCTTTGGACTAAATTTGTAGTATTTCTATATAAACAATATTCGTAGATAGAGTCCGGTGCAAGGCTCAATGAATAACAGGGGTTCCATATGAATCAAACACATTTATAACAAAGTTTTGCAAATTCCATGCCATTCTAAAGAGGCTTGATATATGCTCCCTCCGTCTCAAAAATTTTAAGCATTTTCTGTACGGTCATCAAAATATATGTGGACTTTGGGTAGGTACTTTAGAAACAGTATAATTAACTTGTTAAACATATGAATAATTAAATAGGGCTATCATCCATAGACGGTTATATGCGTAGGATTGCCTTCTCGGTATATATTGATCGTAACTGAGAACAATGTGTAGCTCCGTTGGTAGAATGCTATCGGGAGCCAACATTGGCCTGGGTCCGATACCCATTAGACACAACTACACAAGTCCTCTTATAGTTTCTTCTCTATCAACATCGGTTGCTAAACTTCTTAGAATCCCAAGTTCCCAACATTTTATATAGAACAGCTTGTAGCCGGCTGGTAAAATGCTACCAGGAGCAAACGTTGATGTGAGTTCGATCCTCATTGGACACAGATCTTCTACTTAGTGTCCCAAACAATTTTCTTGAAAAAAAAAATCACAACAGGGAGCGCGGGGAATTTAGATAGATGAGTGGTTACGACGAACAACTAAACCAAGATATAGCTTACACCGTGATGTGATGTGATTTATTCATGCATCTCAAAAGATTTATCATAGCCACTTGCTGAGAAATTGACAAATGGAGATAATTTTTTTCTGCGTGCCTGAGTATTTGTATTCTACCTGAAACTTGTACTCCGTATTTGTACTTTTATTCTTCAAGCACTATGCATGTCTTTTGCTAACTCCACGCACACACACACACATACTTTGCAACTAGTAGTTAACTCATCACAAAACACGCTACAGAAACACCAAGCACACTCTAAATTAATTTATTACACTTCTTTTCTTAATCATCTATCGATCAGTGTAGTCGTCGTCAGTACTGATCAGTAGTATTTCCTCCAGTCCTCGCTCGTCATGCGCTCGCGCCTGAGCCGCTCCTGCACCCTCGATATGTACATGGCCGCGCGGCGGTCAACGTCGGCGTACTCCACGCCGCCGCCGGCGTGTCCTCCGCCGTTGTACATGCCGGCCTCCACCACGGTGACCGCGGACGGTGGTGGCGACGGCGTGGCGGCTGGCCTGGCCTTGCTGATGCCGGCGCCGGCGCCGGCAGGCACAGCGGCAGCCGGGGCAATCACCGGCGACCAGGGGTAGAAAGCCGGCATCGCCGCCGCCGTCTTGTGCTTTATGTTTCCCCTGCTGCCGCGCTTGTAGTTATAGAAGCCACTGAACTCCATTGCACGATCGAGCGACTGAGAGAGTAGTCAGCTATTGGTGTGTGTTGGCTTGTTGTGATTTAGTGTTGTGTTTTGTTGCTTGTTGGTGTGTAGGCTCAAGGTGTCGTGAACTTGGCTATTTATAGGTAGTCTTGCTACCTTGAGATGGTCCATAATACCATATGGCCTGGTGTATGTGCCACCTGTGCGTACCCTAGTCGTGGTTTAAAAAGGTTTGAGACAAGTGTGTTCTCAACCATATTTTCAGCTCTAATTATAATCTTGTGAAGAGGAACGCTCCAGTGCTCCTTACTGGCAGTATTATACTGCTATTAGAAATTATATAAATCGATCGTTTAAAATGACATATTAGTCATTTACTAATAAGTGAATAGGGGTTTTTGATCTCCTTTATGAAACAGTAGAAGGCACCGGATCCGATCGACTTTATTCCATCAAAATGAATGGTGGATCGTTCGGCCGCGATTCAGCGTTGGTGGCGACGGTGGAGGCGCATTGGCCACGATTCCGGTTGGGGCATCACTCGGATGGAGATGCAAAATTACAGTTTTACTCCTCCACGGCTTTTTTTTTCTTAGATGATCGAAACCTCCAAATTTCTACTGAAAAAAATTTATAGATCTACTAAGTCCATATTGTTTTATACTGCCAGTAGGGAGCACCGGAGCGAAGCTCTCTTGTGAAAGATTACAGAACAATGGTTAGTCCAAACGGACCTCTTCGTCTACCTCCTATTGCTCCCAACTCCACCATCCTCCACTCCCCGCTTTTCCTCTTCACAACAATTTTTTCTCCCTCCCTTGCCTTGCACTATGGCTCCGGCACAGCTCTGGCGGCTCTGACATGGGGCACATGGTTGCGTCATGACGAGCTATGGCTAGACGTGGCTGTGGTTGACAGGGTGTGACTACGGTGAGGGAGCAGCGGGAGACAACTCCAACAATGGTGGCACTCCAGCGAGGCTCCACAAAAAGCTACTTTCCGGCGTGGGTGCGCTCCCGCAAGGCGAGGCATGAAGACACCAGAGGAAGTCGAGGATGAAGCCCGCTTTGTCTACCTAAGGTACCACCAAACCAGTTTTGGTACCCTAGGTATTTCACCCGGTATCCAGTGTATCAGACATGGTACCTTCGTGTTTCAAGGGTGACGATGATGTACATGGACTAGTACTTGGGTACCAGATTTGGTACATCCGCGCGCGAGCGATGGATTGATGACGGCATGTCAAATAGGGAGATGGTGGCGCTGCAAGGTTCACATACTCTCCCGCACGTGATGTTGGTGAAGAACAGGTGTGAACCAATGGGGGAGAAATGTTGGCAAAATCATGAGGAGAAACGTTGGCAAGGGAAGGAGGGAGCGACACAGGAGGAACGCAGGGGGCCTGGAGCTGGAGGTGAGCAACGAGACGTGGGGAGGGGGGGGGGGGAGGGGTGAGGGGGATCGAAGATGGTGCTGAATTATGGAGGTAGGAGAGCAGCGCAGAGGAAGGAGAGCCACGTGGGGAAGATGATTTATAATTTTACCTATGCTTTTTTAGTTATATGGTTTTTCCTCTTTTTTAAATAAAGTTTATGTTTGCCCCTATTTTTTTTATGTCTTCTTATTTCGTTATGGAATACACCATCTTCACATTTGTAGAAAAAGGTAATGTTGTGTCAAGTTATCAGTATAGGGTACCCTGTTTTGATGTACATGCAGAAACTGCGTATTTTGGATTCTGTTTGATGTAAATACAAAGACCACGTATTTTGAATACATGTACGACTACAAGAGGGGTCTGTCAAAGTTAGATATGATTTACGAGAGGGATGGAAGACCTTCCGTACTATAAGATACAATCCAGATAGCTTTGGTCTGATTTTTTTATTATTTGGCTATGTTTCTTAATTGGAACCCACAAGTCCGACTTTAAATACAAAGGCCCCTTAGCATTCAAGCATAGAGTCAATCAAGTCTAAAGACATTCATTCCACCAGAGACATCGAACCCCTACAAAATTGACTCGTCAATTCGCCATGCGTGCCATCGACTAGCCCACATATATCCATACACACCTCATATACCTAGTAGTCTAGCTGATAGGATAGACAAGCTTCAATTGCAGATCATTATACTTGGCGAGAAACTTTATCTTGTTGCTAAAGAAGAACAGTTCACCTGGCCGACAGGACGTAGGGCTATTACTCACGTTAGGGCCTGATCAAACTTGTATAAAATATGTCTCTCTTTTGTGTTTGTTGCTAAGTATTGCAGGTCTTGGTACTAGAGAATCCTCCGGTATAACGAATCACGTATTTGTTTTATCAATAATCGATAGTTATAATATTTGGTTTTGTGTTGTTGATGTTAGTGGTCAAAAACATGGGAAAAATATCATGTATGTTTGATATACATATACAAGAAAAAAGAATGCGCACCACTTGACTATTTAGCGTAAGGACATAGTGTGTATATGTTGGGAATATTATTTCATTAAAAGTTTGTATATGTTGGGAATATTATTTCAGTAAAAGTTTGATTATAATTGTGTAAAAATTTCAATATAATGTAGAATCTGCCAATCTGGACAAGATGGTCTCATACAAGGCCATGTTCAGACAAATCCCTGTTTATGTTTATGGAGATTAGTTTTTGTAGCATTGAGTTTATGTTTTTAGTTGGCTCTACTTAGGTTAAGGGCCTGTTTCTTTCGGCCTAAGGTTATTATAATCTAAATTGTTGAGCTAGGTTATTATAAGCTAGATTGTTATAATCTGTAATAGAATAAGCTGTAAATTGTTTCTTTCCAAGATTATTAGAGCCAGATTATTGGGTTTGCAAGTCTAAAGAGGGAGTGGGGTGGCATGGTGGGTAATTTTCCACCCAATAATATAGAAAAACCTCACCTAAATGAGCTTATTAGATTATAATAATCTAGGCTCTAGATTATAATAAGCTGCTTCAATAAGCTATCTGTTTCTTTCAGCTTACTACCAGTAATCTGGATTATAATAATCCCAAGCTGAAAGAAACAGGGACTAAGTTTATTAAAGTGCGACATTTTATTCTCCTAATGTTTTTGTCACGTACGACAATTAACCACTTTAATAGTTGAAGCCATATTCCAAATCAGTCAAGAGTAAAGTATCTAGTTTTCCTAAAGAGAAAAGTCTGAATTACACCCATAAACTATTTGATGAGTACAAGTTATCCCCTAAACTTAAAAACCAAACAGTCTATACCTCCGAATTTCTCAAACCACACTGAATACCCCTTCAAGTATTGTTTTGGGCGGTTTTGACCGAATAAGGCACACGTGGCAGCCCAGCTTAAAAAAAAGATGGGCCAACTGTAATTCTCTCCTCCCATCTCCCTTTCTCCCTCTCCCTTTTCCCTCTACCTCTGCCCTCATGGTGCATGGGTGCGGTGATAGGCGGTCGAGATTGAACTCCTTCTCCCTCCCCCGTAGGATCTGAGAGGGGGAAGCTGAGGTGGAGAGGTTGAGGTCGACCGACTTGCGAGGGGATGCCACCGCCGAGACAATGGCTGCTGCCCTAGCTTGCCTCTGCCTTCGACCTCAACCTGTGCGACCACCATGCGTGCATAGCTACCATAATACCTGTGCGGAACAGCAACACGACAATCGGAGCACCACCACCACCACCGGGCCGGGCCGCGACTTGTCCACCACCTTCCCTTCCCCCTTTCTTTTCCTAGGCATGCGTGCACGGAGAAAGGCAGAGCATGGTGGTGGCCGGCACAATGGCTCGAGCGAGCGTCGGCGGCGGCGGCGACACGGGAGCAAGAGTTGGGGAGGCACGATGGCGCAAGCAAGCGAGCACGGATGGTGTTAAGAACAAGGTGGCCTCCAGATCCGCCCATTTCCTTCTCATGTCGTCACATTGGTGCCTTCTTCATCCCCTGCTTCTCTTCCCCTTCTTTCCATCTGCATCACCGGTGCACACAGGCGGAAGGAGGCCACAGAGACAAGCGACCGGGCTGCGCCTCACCCACTGTATTTCGCCATTGACGACGTCGCTGCCTTCCACACTTGTTGTGCATTGTGCCTAGGATCTGCAATCCTCCCACTGAACTGGGGCCCTACCGGGGATGTGCGTCTATGGGGGCGGGAGCGGGAAGGATTTCCACCCGCGGGGGATCCACATGGTCCCGAAGTATATAAAATATCTCTCAAAATAGGAAATTTGCAGCCTATAAGACCCAATAGCCTAGCCAGAGGAGGTAAATCCCGCACCGTACATAAAAGGCTAACCATAACTCTCCACCCCTTCACAGCCGCCGCACCACCCCATCCCTTAGTCCCCCCAAATCAACGCGATGGCGACATAGATGGAGGTGGCGTTTGGATTTCCTCAGGCCCCAGCAGCCGGCGCTCGACTGTGCTTGGCAGCTCGCCCCCCTTGCTGCAAGAGCTCGCTATCATCGTCTCCTTCGCCGTCATCATCCTCCGTTGTGCGCCCACTCTATCGCTGTCGTCCTTCAACACACGCCGTCACCGTCTCCGTCACCTTCACCATGCACCGTCGTCCTTTGCCAATCGTCATCGTCATCCTTTGACATGTTGCTGCTATCATCGTCCTTGCCTTCGCTATCTCCTTTGCCATGCTGCTCGCGTCGTCGTTGTCATCGTCGTCTCCAGGGCAGTGGAGCCTCTGTTGGGCGATGGGCCCGTAGGGCTAGGACTCAGGATAGTTTTCACCCCGCTATTCCCTTCGGTGTCGGGCCGGGAAAGACTTTGGGGGTTGGGGTCAGGGACGTTCTGGCCCAATCCAGTCCTACCCCGCTCCGTTACCAAGCCTAGTCATGCATGTTGCGGAAGCCGTCTTCCGCGCCTGTAGCCGTGCACTGCGTTGTGCCTGCCGCTAACGTCGCAAGGAGAGGGAGAGAGAGAGGGGATGGTGGAGGGCGAGGACAATATATGACATGTGGGTCCGTTTTTGCCATGTTGATAACCATGTGGCAAAATCCAGTCCTAAACCGCTCGTAATGGTATGTTTGAGGGGGTTTTATGTCCAGTTTAAGAAATTTGGGTCAAAAATATCTGGTTTTCGAGTTTATTGGTTAATTCGTACTACACCTATATTTCATGGGGTAATTCGGAGTTTTCTCTTTTCCTAAACGACAATTGTTCTTTTTGACAAATACGTGAATTTCTTGTTTTTCAATCTTCCCTGTCAAATACTTGCAATTCTAAACACTAGAAAATATATCGGTAATGCACTGGAGATGCAATTGCATCAAGATCTCATGTCCATCTTGTAGCAAAATCTCTGCATCCTCCTTTTACACAGACGTGCATGCTCTTTTCCATGCCACGTGCATTGCTAGGTGGACGGACACCATAGAGTTTTCTACATAAAAATAAATAAAAGCATCTAAAAACGCTTCACCTTTATCATAGATAGGACACATACCTGCCTACACCTAGATGTAGTCCTCGTTTTATTCTTAGTTTCAAAGTAAAATTGGTTCGCTGATATCTAAAGAATTAATGGGTGTCGTTTAGCTGCTTCCGCCGAAGAGGCTTACCAATGTCATTAGAATTAAAGAGAAAAATTACAAATTACAAATTTGAGTTGACGTCGACAGTAGACTATCAAGACAAGAAACAAACCGGCACGCACCGGGCAACAAGATGATCAACTATAATGGGTTATCCAGGTTGAAACTATAACCGAATCGTCCGTTCTTGCTCGCAGTTTTTAGATATTAGAGCATCTCCAATAATTCACCGATATTTTTCCTCAACACTGATTGGTTATTGAGGAGACCCCAATATGTTTTAACGGTTTTCTATCTCTCCAATAGTTCACCAATATTTCTCCTCAACATGGTTGGTTATTGAGAAGGCCCAGTTTGATGATTATCAGGAGATGATTTTATAGTTTTCTAATACTACCTCTTTCCTAAAATATTATAACCTTTGCAAGGATTAATATACTCCTAAGATTATGTATCTGGACACACCTTTGTCCAGATACGTCTAATCTTTGCGAAGGTTTATATTTTTCTAATAATATATAGGTGCATATTTGTCAGTCTCTCATCTCCCATATCCTCTCTCCTATACTTTTCCTCTCTCTCACACACACGTAGAGCCAAATCGAAGCGCAGTGGCTGGCTTTCGGTGGTGGACGGCACGGCGGAGCACAATGGCGGGGCCTCCAGTGGATGATGACGTGAGCTGCTCTGCCCCGACGTTGTCGCGACAATGATGGCATGGGCAACATGCTGCCCCAAATCCAGACGACGAGCCAATAGAGATGCGGTGAGCGCATGGAATTGGGGTGGTGGGCAAAGGTGTATTGGCGGATGCCTTCTCGCTGTGGATGACCCGTGGGCAACGGCGGAGCTCCAAATCTGTGCCGACGAGCTTGAGGCACAACTCTGGCGAGCCTAAGAGCCGATGACGGTGTCCTTGTGGACCTCCTGGCCGTCGACATCTTCTCTGCCGTCGATGAGTGGCACAAAGCGACGGCTTCCGAGGGCCGCTCTATTTGGCGGGAGTTGGGGGGGTGAAATATTGGTGATCACTAAAATAATTAGGGAAAGGAAACTATTGGAGTAGTATTTTTCCTCATTCATAATATATCTTGCTATATAGGAGATTGGGGAACTTGTGAAGATATGCTCTTAAGTTGAACTGTATGGTACGTGCAGAAATATTGGATATCTTAAGTTTGAATCTGAAATGCATATTTACATAAGAAAATTGTAATCAATTTATGTTTCTGAGGTCTGAGTAAGCTAAGTTGTTTAGATGCACTCCCAGGATTAAATATTAGAGGAACGCTCCAGTGATCCCTACTGGCAGTATTATACTGCCAGTAGAAATTATAAAAATCGATCGTTTGAAATGACATATTAGTCATTTACTAATAAGAAACAGTAGAAGGCACCGGATCCGATCGACTTCGTTCCATCAAAATAAACGGTGGATTCTTCGGCCGCGATTCAGTGTTGGTTTCGACGGTGAAGGCGCATTGGCCGTGATTCCGGTGGGGGCATCACTCGGATGGAGATGCAAAATTACAGGTTTACTCCTCCACGGCTTTTTTTTCCTTAGATGATTGAACCCTCTAAATTTCTACTGAAAAAAGTTTATAGATCTATTAGATCCATATTGTTTTATACTGCCAATAGAGAGCACCGGAGTGAAGCTCTAAATATTAACGAAAATATGGACTGAAAATGTGTCAATTTATTGAGTTAACTGGACAACATAAATCAATTCCTTGGTTAAAATGACTCGCCAGAATTCATATACCAAAAAAGGTGGTTTGAGCCTGGCCTATCCAAAAAACGACCGATCGAATTTTGTATGTTAGCATCATTTGATCTTTTGCACAAAGTGCAGAATTTCAGGCACCTCCTCATATAGAATTTCCAGTAGATAGCTTTAATTATTCCCATCATTCATAGTACCCTTTATAAATATACTCCATTATGATGATTTGGTGCGAATATAATTTGTCTAATTAACACAAAGTGTCATCGTTGATATCCATATATCAATACCTTTTAACTAACTAATATGCATAGATTTGAGGATTCATAGTTCATATTGGGGAGCTAACAAGAACATGAGGATAGGATTGATGTCTTTGTAGAGAATAAAGTGAGGAGATTGATAGGAACCACTCCTCAAGTAGATGATCGTTCTGCCTAAAGGAAGTAGATACTGTCAGGATGGCTTATTCTCATGCTTAATACAAAAGATACGCATCTGCGTATTCTCTAAAAAAAAAAAAAAGAAGCTGGCAAAAAGCACAACACCTACAGTATATTTGCAACCGGTCATGGCATCTACCTTGTTTTCGATCTCTTTCATTTCCATATACGCAAAAGCACGGAATCTGGAAAAGAAAAGCAAGCAAAACCAAGCAAGTGTTGCATATCCTTGTCATGCTAGTGTTCAAAGAGGAAGTTGAGCATTATTAGTTAGAGTTGTGTTGGCCCATAGGCGAGAGCCCAATCCAAACCGGGAGGAAATCTTTCTACACCCCAAAAGCTAGCCCATGATGTGAGGGACTTCCCCTACTTATAAGTTGATGTAACTCCCTAAACTTTCAATGTGGGACTATTCTCAACAATCTTCCCCGTCACATATTGGCCCCACACACACACGGGCACATACGGGACTCGCCCACGGTCTGACTGGGCCTCACACCTGCGGTCAACTAACCAGGCCTCATACCCGCGGTCCACTGGGTTTTGGGTCTACACCACCCGAGTGTGCAAATGCCAAGATTGTGGGCCCAGCTCTGACACCATTTATCAGGAATATCACTCAACGCTATCCCGTGGACACAAATTACACGAGAAAATTCTGGAGCTACACTGGAATACAACAGAGATAAAACTCTATTCTCTCGTACTACTAAGCTCTATGAAGATGAAACACAGGGAACACCGGAGACACAAGTGTCGTTTATTCCTATTCAACTTAAACGAAACTGAATACATAAGCGTGTACTTATAGCACACAAGAAGATGATTAGTCTGCCCTCAACTCCACTCACACAACTCACTGAATGTGATCCTACATGCTCGGAAGACTAAGCAACGAGTGACTCCACACCACTAATTACACATGCACTAGACATATTCTTAAGCTATGCAGATAAGCACGTACACAACTAATTGTCATGCACCTCCGCCGTTATTGGCTTAATGACTCCCCTAATACCAGCTACATGCAAACTACCAAACCATCTTTGGTGTGTATACGGCCTAACAATTCCTTGTACACGATTATTCATGAACCACACATGCATGCAACAAGATTAAACACTAATAATAAGGTGAGGAAATCTTTCTGCACCTTAAAAGCTAGTCCATGAGGTGATGGACTCTCCCCATTTATAAGTTGATGTAACTTTCCTTAAACTTTCAATGTGGGACTATTCTCAACAAGTTGTAGGATTGGCACAGTTCACTTCGGGTCTCTGGATATAATTATTTATTTGCTCCAAAATTATGTTTGCTTTAATTTACTGCTTAACATATAGTTTGTCAGTCATATCGTACGTAGCATGTTGTGCCTTGTCACCTTTGTTCCTCCTCTGTCTCCTCTCTCATTTATAACAAGACGTTCGCATCATGACCCAGCAAAGAACTTTAATTTCACCAGTCACCACATTTCATGGCAAGTCACAATTCCTATGCAAACATGAAACATACATGTTGAAGAAGTAAAACGACAAGAAAAGAGGGGCTAGGATAAGTAGGCGCGCGGCAACAATGGCGTGCTTAAATTAAGTTTAACGTAGATATATATATATTCTTCTTTAAGAGCTATGGTCCTTTGATTGAGCTATTTTCTATATATATCAAAAACAAGGCAAAACTAATAGACTGTTTACAAAATAGAAATGAATTTTCTCCCTATTATTTAACTACTTTACCAAAAACAATTCTGAATTAAAATAGCTCATCCATTAATTGCACGGATAAAAATAACTTTGAGAGCTATTTTTCTTTGATCGAACTAGGTTCAACATACACTTTTGAGGTTTTAATGTGCTGTCCTTTCTAAATCACACAAATATAAATTTCTCTCTATAAATATATTTTCCTATAAAAAATAAAAGGGGTATAACTCCGCAAACTCCCTCTGGTCAAACCAGTCCATCCAGATTCAAGTTTTAGACTTTTAACTTGTGTTCGTATTTTCTTATATATACTCCCTCCGTCTCATAAGGGGATTCACTAGGGATTTTCCCATATATTTGATAACATACGGAGTAATCTCTCTTAGAATATAATCTCAAGATATTAAGATAAAGTACATGCATAATGGGTGTATTCAGTCTATTATACCAGTGTTGTAAAAGACACCCGTTCAGGCTGATTAGTCGGCCGAATAAACGTATACGGCAGCAGAACTGACACGAACATGCATATCGATCGGAACGGCTTTAGGCCTTCTGGAAGCCAAAACAGCCGAATGGCATGATTAGTCAGACGATTAGCAACTAATCACCCGAATTAATCGATCCGTTTAGTTTGGCCGAGCCCAGCTGCTGTCAGCCATGCACACTAGCATGTAAGAGTATATGTTTCCTTTAGTGACGAACTGACGACGCATGCTTATCTTTAATTAGTATAGACAAAAGATACAGGCAGTATTTTGCTACAAAACTATTTTGAATACTGCTTACTCTTACTATCTGTTAGTGCTGAATTTATTGTTTTATTGGTGTAATTTGTTTGGTATTATCAATACGTGTGTTTGAATACAAAAACTGGTCAGACAAGAAAATATATTTATTTATTTCATGAATGTCAAATATCTGTTTAATTCCGATTAATCGCCTGTATTCCGAATAGTCGCTTCACGGTAGCCTAACTGTTTGACATCCGTTTTCTATCTTTTAAAAGAAACAAAGTAATATACACTTGTAGTATGCAATAATATGAAAAGGACGGTCCGAACTATGTGAATTTATTATGCAAGAAATTGAACATTGTGGATTCATAATAACATATACTAATTAAAGTCGATGATATAGAGGGTAATTTCTTAAATTAACAGATCAATTATTGTAATACCCACACATTTTATCCATACAACTATCCACAATTAGTAATATTGGATATCGTGATAGAATCCTTCCATCGAACTGTGGTACAATTTAATCTACATATATATGTGCGATGAGGCCCCACTTGGGTGTTGTGGGAGTGAGTGTGACTTGTAACATGGAATAGAAAAGGAAAAAGAATTATCAAGGCATGTATATTTTCAAAAGTATATACAGACAGGAAATTGCTTAGGTTTCTTTACCATTTTGGGGTAAAGTTCAGTATCCTAAAAATAGATATCGCTTAGGACATAATCATTGTTCTGACCCAAATCAGTAGCACTGGGCTGGCCCCCTCAACTCCATAAAAATGCGTTGGTATGGCGTGTGTATACAAATGGTAGTTTCTTTGAAAAAATTATGAGTGCTTCTAAAACTATTGCCAAATTATTTCCAAGTATCTAAGGGCCTGTTTGGTCTAATGTCAATTCCCTACTAATTGTATGACCAGGTCCTATATTGTAAGCCAATTCACATGCTAGGTCACCATGGACCTAACTAAATGGACTATCAAGGCAATTCACAAAACCATGGGAGGGCCATTTTTCTTAGAATCATGACCATCCCAGGCATAGCACTGTTGGTTAGCTTGGTATTCACAAACTTTGCACAAAGGATGGGTTTCGCAAACTTGAAATACTAGGCAGACTCGAAGAGTGAAATGACTTTACCACCGGTAGTGTAACACAAAAATTATCATTTGATCTATAAGGACTAGCGTTGAAAGCAATGTGAGTGGTTTTCAAGGTTTGGGTCCACTTTTAGTTGTAGGATGACAAGTACTATCTTGTTTCAGGAATACAAATGGACTGACATAGAATGTGTTGAATCCATTTTCCCAACACTATATTAGTGCATTCGTAAGTCCACCCACCAAGAAAGTAATGTGTCGAAAGTGCTATAGATTTGGCATTGGATCCACGACATTCGGTGCGCTATGGGGATGTAACGGCTAGACCCCAAGCATTAATACCCCGTCCAGTAGTAGGGAAGCCCCGTGTGACCCATGTTGTGGGGATTAGTCACGCATGAAAAGTGTAGATAGGTTGGGGCTAGTATATAAACTCACACATTCCAACCATGGCACCTCCTCTTACATGAAGAGAGGACCTAGGTGTAAGTAATGTACTATGCATATATGGCCTCAATCTTCCGAAGAGTTAGAGCTAATAAAGAGTATTTGGAGGGGTGCTACGGTTCATATCATGTGCGGATGGGCCCGTAGAGGGCATATGTCACAATGTGGTGTTTCTACCAATGACGCCGACCCTTAAGTGTGTGTGGGTGGGTGGGTGGGGGTGGGGGTAAATATATGAACTCATTCATTCCAACTAAAGCACCCCTCGAAGGAAGTAATGGCAGAAGTATAAGAGGGGTTCTAGGAATATGTAAGCTAGGCAATTTCTGATTTCGGCAGATGAGGTGTTACATGATCATATTTACATAGTAAATGCTTGAGATGGCTAACATCTACTCAATACTCATCCAAATTAGCAAATAAGGAGCTCTTGTTAAGAAAGATTTGAGGTGGATAAACCAAGGTCAGGAAAGATTTGAGTGGGGGATAAGCTGATTTGGTGCTCTCATGCACAGCTATGCCGTCTTTATGAAGATACTGGACAGCCGACAGATTTCAATGTCATGGGATCACTAGTCACCGGAACTACTTATTTTTTGAGTAGACGAAAAAAATTGATCATTTGCTCATGCAATGTTCAGAATCTTAACACCACTATGGTGAGAAATCTTGGGTGCCTCAAGATGCCACAATGATTTCCTTGAAATCAACAAAATTTTGATTCCAGCTGGTTCCACAACTGAAAGAGAATCCAGCTCACATTGCTAAGGATTCGACACGCCTGTGATTTTGGTCTATTGGGTGGTTTGGAAGGAGCGGAATAATCATGTCTTCGATCATGAGAGCTAAAACAGGTCACAATTGATTGTGGTGATCGCAAAAGAAGCAAAGCAGAGAGTGGCTGCTGGAGCAAAAGTTTTATTTAGCCTGTACTTGTCACTAATTTTCTCTGTAACATTGCATCACTGAGTCAGCAACTTTTTTTGCAGCATAGAAAACATTGTGGAACGTTATGAGAGTTTTCTGGCAGCACAAAAAGGGGTACATGGCGGGCGAATTCTGGAAAAGGTACACATGTCAATAGCAAAAGAAATAAACTATATAAAATGTTCTTTGTTCTCTTTTTAATCGAGATAAACAGATCTATAATTTCTCTGATCCTGTGACATCAATTTATTTATGCTAGTAGGTCAGACCTATGGTTATAACATTTTTTTTTAGAGTAGAAGCATAATTACTTGAGACAAAAACAGAAGAGTCATTTGTACTGTGTAAAACATTATACAAACTATGCTTGCCAAGTGCTGTCAGAAATTTCAACTAATTAAAAGAAGTATGGCTAGTTACAAATTTAAAATTTGTCCCATGTAATTGTATAAACTAAAAATGAATCATGTGTGGTTTTAGTGATATTGTCTGATAAGTTAACTATCATGCACACTTGCATAGATACTCATTTGTGAAAAATTTCTTGCCGGTTTTGATAATCATTATTTTACCAGAGCAAGAGCAAGGATATTCAAGTTCCGAAGGAGATAATAGATAAATGGCTGAACAATGATGACATGCGGTATGTGACAAGTGTCTCCGCAAGTAAAAACTTCGACAAGGAAAAATTATTTTTAAACAGTTCACTGATATGACCAAGTTATAGATGTATCGATGAAACGGACATATCCACATTGAACATGGACCAGCTTAGCCAAATTGAAAGATTACTAGAAGATGACCTAAGGTGGACAAGAGCAAGAAAGGTATGTGGTACCTTAGTAATAAACAAAATAGAAGAAGACAACATGGTTATCTCTTGTAGAACATGATATTTCTTTTATTTTAACTAAATAGATAATTTTATCTACCTATGTGCATCACTTGCATAAATTTTTGTAGAACTTTTCCAGGAAAATATTCTATGTTGTACATTCATCGAAGAATTCTACAGCTTGAAGCATATTGCTAGGTACAACACATTTGCTACACAACTAATAAAGCTTTACAGGAAAGTCACTGCTCTAGATTTTTCAAATTATCCTGTTTCATGTAGAGGTCCATTTTCGAAATACGAATTGGAATGCCATTCAAAAAAAAGAAAGGATAAAGATATTATAGGAAATAATAAAGGTAGTGTACAGACACTCCCCATATGTATTCTATTGTAATAATATTCTAAATGTATGTGGCACAAACATGGGTGATCCAGGGACATGTTCTATAAGCCTCAACTGGGCGCGCCTCGGTGTTACTCCAGTTGATCTCTCCGAACTGGACGATGATGTCGACGAGGAAGAACTTAAAAATGCGATTGACAGCCTTCCTCTAGAAAAAGCACCCGGTCTCGATGGTTTCATTGGTGCTTTCTTCAAAAAATCTTGGGAGATCATAAAATTAGACTTACTCGAAGCTGTCAAGCACTTCATGTCTCTCAACAATCCAAACCTACAAACCCTCAACACAGCACATGTTTGTCTTCTGCCTAAGAAAAATGATTCCTTGAAAGCTGAAGACTATAGGCCAATAAGCTTAATACATAGTTTCGCGAAGATTGTGGCAAAGTTGTTGGCAAACAGATTGACTCCCAGGATGAATGAATTGGTTTCACAAAACCAAAGTGCCTTCATCAGGAAACGATCCATCCACGATAATTTCTTGTTTGTGGAAAACATGGTCAAAAGACTTCACAGGAAGAAAAAACCTACTCTTTTCCTGAAAATTGACATCTCCAAGGCCTTCGATTCGGTGAGCCTTATCTTCTTGAAGTTCTTCAATCCTTTAGTTTTGGTTATCTTCTTGAAGACCTGTCTCTACTCTCAGAAATCTTAAAAATTGACATCTCACCGAATCGAAGGCCTTGGAGATGTCAATTTTCCCGTGCCTTATCTTCTTGAAGTTCTTCAATCCTTCAGTTTTGGTTATAAGTGGTGCAGTTGGATCTCCTTGCTACTTAGAACCTCTTCATCTAGAATTCTATTAAACGGGATTCCTAGCAGTGACATTGATCATCGACGGGGTCTGAGACAAGGTGATCCCATTTCTCCTCTTCTTTTTGTTCTCGCTATGGAACCTTTACAAAGAACTTTTAAGGTCACGGAAGAGGCAGGTTTCCTCCCAAGGTTGGACACAAATGCAAACCGCTTTCGGTGCTTGCTATACGCCGATGATGTGGCAATTTTCATGCCCCCAACAATTGAAGACCTGTCTCTACTCTCAGAAATCTTAAAAATTTTTGCTGAAGCAAGCGGACTTGCCACAAATCTGGAAAATACCGAGATTTTCCCCATAGCGTGCCAAAATATTGACCTTGATCAAACCCTACTGGCTTTTCCGGGCACACTAAAGGAATTCCCTTTCAAATACCTTGGTATACCGCTCCACCTTCGGAAGCTAAGAAAGGTGGATCATCAGCCTTTGATCGATAAAATTGGTTCGCGAATTCCGGGTTGGAAAGGGAAATTCTTCACTTCTTCTGGACGAGAGGTGCTTGTTAAATCTACTCTTTCCGCTGCTCCCATTTATCATTTACCGGTCTTACCTCACAACAAATGGCTTCATAAGAGAATAGATCGATTGAGAAGATCCTTTTTATGGAAAGGGGATGACCCTGACAAAATGAGTGCCGGCAGCTGCCTTGTCAACTAGAACCAGATTTGTCAACCTAAATACTTTAGGGGCCTCGGCATTCTCAACTTGGACAAATTCTCAAGAGCTCTTCGGCTCCGATGGCTTGATTAGAAGGATGATTCTAAACCTTGGGCTAATATGGACACCCCGTGCGACGAACATGATCGATCCCTTTTCAAAGACAGCACAAAAATCAGCTCAGGAAATGGGAATAAAGCACGTTTTTGGATGGATTATTGGATCCAGGAGACTTCAATTTGCTTTCTTTTCCCCAGCATCTTCAGACTTGTTAAGAGGAAAAATGGCAGCGTCCATTCCGAGTTGACAAACAACCACTGGCTGGGTAATTTGCATCCCATCACTACCATCGAAGAGATCAATGACCTCGTTAACTTAGGTTATCTTCTTCAAGAGGTCAACTTACAGGATCAAATGCACACTCAATATCTTGGAAACACACTGTGCATGGCGAATTTACCACAAAAAGTGCTTACCTTGCACAGTTCCACGGCACAACAACACATAAATTTTTTGATCCAATCTGGAAAGCAAATGCTGAACCAAAACAGAAATTCATTGGGTGGCTACTGCTACACTACAAGACTTTGACAGCTGAAAACTTGCTGCGATGCCACTGGCCCTGCGATTGGATATGCTGCCTCTGTGTTGAAGCTTTCGAAGACGCTAATCACCTGGCAAAAGAATGCACTTTCACCAACAATGTCTGGAATCTCATATCACAATGGCTGGGCCTAAATTGCCACAATCAGGCGCCTTTCAACAACTTGAGAGAATGGTGGGAGGACCTATGCGTCAACTCAACAAAGAACAAGCGGAAGAAACTCTTCGGAGTTTTGATCTTGACCTGGTGGAATGTATGTCTGGAGAGGAACAAAAGAATTTTCAAAAATGTTTCTTCAGCTTCTCAAGTCGCTTTTGTAACCAAGGAAAATATAGACTTAATTCACGCCGTGGCTAACACAGTCTAGTTGATAGTTATCCCTGTTGCCATGTGTGCCAGTACATGGCCAGTTGCCTTCTCTTTCGCATGTAATTTGTACTAAACTTCTCTCCTTCGAATATATCTGGCAAATCTCCTGTCGTTTAATGTTCAAAAAAAACATGTACTAACACTGATGTGGCAGTCTGTGAGTAAATTTAGATGTTTTGTATAACTTCCATTTAGTGAAATTGAACGGTTGAGATATTTGTTAGTAATGATTTAGTACGAAAAATTTAGTAAGTGTAGCAGCGTTCATACTGGATAGCCATGGCCTCTCATCTGCCTGAACAATTTTCAAGTAAGGAACTTCTATCGCAATTGATTTTATAACCACCGGCTAGAGAAACAGATGCTATGCTAGGATGATGGGTAAGGACCGCAGACAGCCGAAGGAGATTTGGGTGGTGGCTAGGGGATGAAAGGAGAGGAGGATTCGGGAAGGGAAGGGCATGGGACAGGGGACGCACCATGGGAGGTCATTCATGATGCGACGCTGTGTATGTCGCGTGAGCGCCGTTGGTAGGGGAGGCGGCTGGAAATAACCGAGGTGGCAGATACGTGCAGTTGTGGGCTCGGCTTTGATTTTGTCTATAGAACATATACATTGGTCTTCGTCTGCTATTGGCTAGACAGTCTATGGGCCTGCTTTGTGCTAGAACCAAGCATGAAGTCATGCAAATCTGTTGCATACATGTTTGATCCAACGACTAAAATAAAATAGGTGACATGGCTGCACCTGAAAAGATAGAATTAGTATTAATTGCAGTTAGTGGGGGTCATCTTTATAGATACAGAGGATTATCATCGAGTTTTCACAACTGTGTTTTACCTTGCAAAATCGCCGATACAGAGTATCTTTATTGTAACAGAAGTTTGCAAACCCATATTTACCATACAACAGCATAAAAGCAACATGGCTAAGCATTTCTACTTTGATAACTTTATCCAAAATGATAACATCACCGGTGTGCTAGTTTGTGGTGGGTTAGGATGACAAGTATACAACCTACAGGTAAACAAGTGCGACTAAATAGGAAGGTCCATCGGTCATACTCGTAACCGAGGCCGATCGGGTTCAAGGTGAACCTAAGCTTGCAAGTTCACAATCAACATAAATTTTCTCACATATAGAAACAACGTGGTCAAAGGTGATTTCTCTGATGCCGGAAGTGGTTCTCCTCCTCCTTCGTACTCGACATCGAGGTCCTCCTCCGGCTTAGACACTATGCATATAAAAGAGCAAAATCAACATACTTCTAAAAAGAGAAATAAAAACCCAGTACAAATAATAGTGCCAATAGTTAAGTCTCGTTTTTTGAAAATTACTGGAACTAGAAAGGAGTCAGACGGAGTTACGGTCGGGCAGATATTGATTTTTGAAGATTAAAGCCTTTTCTTATAACTGAATAAGGAGTACTAATACCATGCAAAAGAATATTCACTAGAATATTCCCATACTGGTGGGTAGGCCTGGCTGTCAGAGAGATAGAGGGATGAGAGAGGTGGGCATTGTTGGACTAGGTTCACAGGCTCACCAGAGGGAGTTGATGACGTGGTGGGCCCACCATTTAGCCTCCAACTTCTACACCCCTTCTCTATATCCTTCGTTCCCCTTCAGCTCTAGGCGTGCAGCAGTGGCGGTTCCTGTGTTCCGGTGGGTAGCGACTGCTGTGGGAGACAGAGCGCTGGGGCCGAGGTACTGGAGGTGGTTAGTGCTTGGTGGAATATAAAGGTGGTGGAGGAGATGCAGTGGCGATGGCTTGGGCTTTTATAGCCGACCGTGACGAGTGGTGACGAGGGGGCGAGCATGGGGAATACATTCCAAGCTCGCCATAGGTAGTGGGCGGTGGAAAACTCATCGTCACGGCGTGGCGGGATGCGGCAGAAGGGGCGACGGGTCTTTCGCCAGTGTGGAGAAGAGGGGATAACGAACCTTGCGCCGATGCGAAGAAGAGAGAGGTGGTACTCGCGGTTTTGGCCAAATGGAACGACGCGCTGCGGTAGTGTAGCATTGTTGATGCGGACTGCGGGCGGTGCGGTTTAGGGTTCGGGAAGTGGCGATGTGGCGCGTGGCGGCTTGTTGCGGTGCAGCGGCACGGGAGTTGCGGTAGCGTCGGGTGGGACAGAGATGGGACATTGTGGTCGCAGCGCATGGTGGCATGTTATGACGGGGGGTGGCGTGGTTTGTGGTGACCGCCAATGGGACGGCTGATTGTGGAGTAGGACGTGGCGTCTAGTGGCGATGAAGTGGGCGTGGCGCGTCGTGACGTGTGCAGGGGCAGAACGCCGGCGGCGATGGTGAGTGGCACGGCATTACGCCGAGCGGGTGATGTGTGTGCTGCCACACCACGTCCCAAGCTTAGCGTTAGCTAGGCTAGGCAGTGGCGGTTGCGGCGGTTTACGGAGCAGGAGGGAAAATGGGCCAGTTTCAAGGCTGTGGCCCATGTGGAGGAAAAAGAAAAGGAGAGGGGTTTGGTTGGGCTGGGAGGGGGGGGAGGGGTTTGGAAATAGTAGTCCTTGGTATTTTTCTGAGATTTTTTCAGGATATGTGGAAGGAATATAAAGAAAAGGGTTTGAATTTGAAATGGATCCAAAGGGATTCGAAGCAAGGTAAAAATGAGATCCTTTTGGCACTACTAGGCATCTGTATCCTTATATTACATTTTTCCTTTGAATCCAACACACCGACAAAAGGCCAAGGAAGAACCAAAATTTAATAATTGATTTTTCTCAAAAATAGGTTTCAAAAGTATATGAAAATTACGATATTTCAAAATGCCAATAATTTATTATATTTGGGACAGAGGAAAAGATATATCACATTAATTGTATCCTTATTAGGAACAAATTTTTTTATTGATGTCCATGTAAGGAAGCAATTAATTGTGTATCCCTTTTGGAGTAAGATACACCCACATAGGGAATGTATTAATTGTATATCCTTTTTGGAGTAAGATACGCCACATAATGAACGAATTGATTGCATATCCCTGCAAGGACAATTGAAGGTAGACATTTAATATAATTAATGTAGCATATCAATATCCGTCAAGATTAGCTTTAACGAGCTGGTGTGTCCAATATCATGCCTAGTACTTCACATTTACACTTTATATCATAATTACATCTCTCAAACAAAAATGTATAAGCGATCATAGTAGGCTCTACCTCTGGTGGTCTAGTACAGGATTCCTTTTGATCTAGAGTAGTGAGGCTCCAAAGAGCATATACTCAATGAGCAATAATTCGGAGTATGTACACTTTGTCAGATATTGTTTCTGTAGGGTTTGATGTAGCTTTAGAGGATCAAGAAACTACGTCTGCTGTGAACCTCCCGCTTGGCAATGAACTGTTGGAAATTGCACCTTTGAGTGCAATTCCATCCTGTCAAGCGCATGCTTTAAATTAAATCAGGAAGTAGCTCCGGGTAAAGAAGATGTTCCAATTCCTGACTAGTTGAAGGTATGCAAACTATACAAAGACGGAGACTGGAAGGTCTCTATTTCTACAAGGAGTAATGGACAGAAAGATTGGGTAAGCGATTCAACCTTACTTTTCTTTACCAGATTCATTACATATTGTTTACTTCTGTTTTGTTTTTGATATGTCTATTAGATAGTGTTGACATGATCTTGAAAAAAAAAGTTGTGTTTTGCATTACCATCAAACCATATAATAAGAGTAGTGTTACAAGCTAGCTTGCAGGCCGATAGCCAAAAGCACATGGCCTTGTGAGTCACCATCAATTTCACGGACTTAAGTTCCTAGTGGACTGCGGTGGTGGCATGGAACATTTCATAAAAATAGATCTCTTCTTATATACATATGGCATGAGGGATATAAAAGGGATAGCTTTGTTCAGACTGCTCACCAACACATGACACTTAGGGTCACATTAGTTGTTCTATAATATCTTACTAGAATCCTGTCCCAAGTCCCAACTATCTCTCATTAAGCCTTAATCTATGCCAAACAACCTAGAATCCACATATATAGCAGTAGGTGGAATTATTCTGATATGATTATTATGTTTAGGCCATCACAAAATTCCACGAGCTCCAACCATAGCATCTCCTAGCTAGTCATTGTACAGATAATTACTACAATTCTTGAAGAGTTACATCCCTTTCGGTATTTTCTACTATCTACCCATGTCACCAATGCTACTGTGGACTACAAAGGTACACTACCAATTAAGGTGAATTACTCTTACTATCCATAAATTACAAGTATCCAGTGTGAGGAGCCCAAAATTAAATGCTTTAATTCTTGAGGTTCTCAACTGTGTAAAGCTTGCAAGCAAGGTTAACCCTATATACACCCTAAGGCATGAGTCAACTGAAATGACAATGCAAAGACACACTTCTGTCGGTGAAACATATCCTACTATTGCTATAAAGCCAAGGCAGTGCTGTGATACATCAATTCATATGGTGCTCCTCTGGATATTTTTAAATATGTGTAAACAATCTCTCAAGCTTTTCTAGGACTTTTGTGTCGATCTAATTAATATGTGGTAGTTGTTTCGACAAGCATCCAAAATTTCTGAAAGGCTCATGTTTGGCAAACCACAATCAAAACTATTTTGCTGTGTATAGTGGTTTTCATCTAGTTTTTGTAGGCCAGAATTGCGATCTTAGTTTTCCAGATGCAAGTTCGTTTTGTTGTGCCCAAATTCCAAAATTTTCTATGTAATTAAAGTCATCACGCATCATAATATAAATTCAAAAGACAATGCTCTTGTTGCATTTGACATTCTTTATTACTTATATTAAACTAGTCATCTTTCCGTTCCCCATAATGTAATTAGAAAACCCCTGTGCATTTCCTATGATACTTCATCTTGACTTTGTCAAGACACACCATATGGGCTAGCTTGATTGCCATCCTATGGTAAAAAACCAAATACGTTCGTATATTTTATTGTTGGGGAAAGGGTTTGATGTGGAGCTTTGATCCGAGCTACTTAGAACTAAAGCTGCATAGAAACGGATCACACAATCACAGCCTCAGTCCAAACTAAACTGAGAAAATAGCCCCTTAATTCAAATAGGACAATAGTGATGCAGAAAATATTGTGGTCAAAATACATGGTCCTATTGGAGTACTAGATAATTTTTCAATTGATCATATTCCACAGGAACACCCAATTACTCCGCTTAGGCTGCATTCTTTTCAGATTTTTGGTATGGGCTATTCCTCGTTTTTCGTTAACACGCTATTCAAACTGCTAAATGTTACATTTCATGCAAAAGTTTTGTATGTAAAAGTGCCTTATGAAATCAGATAAATCTATTTTGAACTTTGCAAGAGTTAATAATTAACTAATCATGCTGTAGTTATCTTCCTTGTCCGTGCGAAAGATAATTAAAGCTCAAAGGCTACTTCAAACGCAGCCCTAATATATCAAGTTCAAAGCTTCAAATCCCCTCAAGTTCAATGTGTTTTCATTCAACTTAAACACTGCTTGATTCGATCATTGTTATGTTGGTTACCAACAGTATACAGGTATACACGACGTTTGTATATGGTTCTAGACCTGCTTGACACCTTTTTTTTTTGTTTTTTTGCTGATGGCCCAACCTTTCAACTGTGTGATTGAGAGGTTGCCTCACGAATTACCATTTAAGGAGCAGAACCTCTGTACGGCCTCAAAGTGGGTCATATGATTTCATCTCACTAGGTCAAGTAGTTGAGGAATTGATCTAAGCCCCTGAAAAAGTGTAATTAGGGTTGCTACATATGTAGTTGCAATCACCCTAACAAAATTTTAATAATAAAATACATTAATAAGGTAGTCTGCTGGAACCGGAAGTATGAATTTTTACGATCCTAATTTTTTAATAATAAACTGGATTGATTCGAAGGCTAGGTGCTTTCTTGTGTCACATTCTTAGTGATGAACTATGTTGATTTTATTGTTTACAAGTATATATGTCACCTAAACTCGTACCCATTAAAATCTTGGTATTCCTTCAAAATATCTCCTTGCTAGCATGTATGGTTTTCTGTCTTGTCCTGATGCAGGTACCAATAGCACTCAAATGGTACTCCATTGGAATAAACATGTTTTATCTCTTACGTGGCCACTATATTCTAGAAAGATATTAAATTATATGCATCAGTATGATTTAATTTAGTCACCGAAAAGTTACTACACTGGCTTCTAATTTTCATGTATCAATTGAAGTGCTTATAGTTCATTCTTCAGATCTGTGCATCATCCTAATGTTGTTGGTATCCACATTATGTGTAATTAAAGTTCTATTTTGATAACAAGCTACACATAATTTCATAATCAATGTGCATATATTTGATTATTTGGCTTCACCTTGTCTTTTTATCGCTTCCTCTATTGTCAAATCCGTAGAATAACGTTGATCGTGGACAAGATTATGTCATGTATTTTTTTCCTTTATCTGCCTTCCTCATAATTTATGATGTTATTTCATAATTACTTTTATTGTAGTTCTACAATCATCGGGAATACAATAGAACATTCCGCTCTAAGCCTGAAGTTGAACTATTCATGGAAACAACCCTGCTGAACGGAATAGATATATTCAGAGGACGCAAACTACAGAAGAAGGTAGCCTGTGATTTATTTTCTGCTAATACTATTTATATTTAAGATATTTTAGTACATATTTGATTTACACGTTGCCAGAAAAAACATTGCTAAACAAAAACTAAGCACTAGCTCCAAACTTCTACTTTTATAGGATGATTAGATATTTGGAAATGTCCAATCTTGATACATCTTTGTTTTCTCTTTACAGAGCAGAAGGGTTTCTTGTGGTGAAGGCAGTGGTACGAATTTCATATATACAATTTGAAAGCTTACTTCATAAACTAGTTAACATAATCTATGTTGTCATTTTATTTTTGTAATGTGGTTTAGAAAATACATTTTATTTTTGTAATGTGGTTTAGAAAATATTATGTCACTCTGTACTACTTGTGTAATTGCATTTGAAATGTTTTGTTTTCAACAGAGTACTGAAGCTAGTGTTTTCCTTTTACCTAATATTTTGAAATCAGGTGGAAGTAAATCAACCGTGGGAAAGAAGAAGAAAACCAGTATGAAAGGACAGATGCCCTTGAGTGGTGGAAATGACCCTATGATGGTGAAGCCAACACTGCCTCATGGTTTTCTGTAGTTTCTGATTGAATTGCGCACATGTGAGCTGTTGGGAAGGAGCAACAGCAAATAGACCTATTACTTGGCTGCAGATCATTTTTATGTTACCCTTAAGAACAAGTGTGCCTTTCATCAAACCATCGATGATGCTTCTCATCTATCAGTTGTTTTTCTCCTTGAGGTTTGCTGATGACTTGATTTCTGTACCGTTAAACTTGGTGTGCTAGTACATTGTTCTGTTGAAATTTGCATTGGTTGGTAGCAACCATGTTGGGTGGTATTTATCTTATTTCAAGGGAGGATATTACCAGTAATGCTTTATTTTATCAGAGATGCAGACATTCCTTTGGATTTATGTATTGCAATTTATGCATACTTGTAGTATATTGCCATATTTGAGCAGACTAGCTAAATATGTCTTGCTGGAAGGGAAGTGGCGAAATTATAGTTTATACTTATCACACACCACTCCGCTGCAGAATTAAAATTTTTATTTTTCTTTATTTGTTACAAATTCAATTAGTCAATGCCATATTATTCATGTACTCTCTTTGTTATGCAAATTCTAGTTATTTTTAATTATGCAGTATTTTGATATCTTTCTTTACAAACAAATATAGGAGAGAACTTCACTTTGAGCCCCTTTTTTTTATAAGATGGCAACTGTATTCTTGCTTCAACTTTCGGGGTGCAATTGTGGTTCGCTAGTTTTTGATTGTGATATTGCCCTCTCTTTTTTTGATTGAAGCTCCAGTTTTTGCCCTTCGCCTGTTAAGTTATAAGTCATGTTAACTATGACAAGTTTATGGTCAATAGGCATATTTACGATTGAATATTGTTGCATTTTCATAAATATAAAATATTCATTGTATACACCAATGCATGCAACTTCAGATAAAGTTGTGCGATTACATGGTTATTGTCTGACCATGATAGGTAGATACATGTTTCGTCCACGCTTCGTTTGTGACATGCATTAGCATCTGAAATACATGCATGATGGGATAAATCACTACTGGTCATCACCACATACTGAAGCATCTGGCCAAGAGCGTGATGCATGCTCTAGCCACTGCCTGCTCTAAGGTTTCAAAAATGGGAAAAACGGATAGAATTCGATTTGGCATGATTGTGCAGTGGGCATGTGATATGTATTCACCAGCAATGGCTAATCCTGCTGGCAACCAATGAATTAAAACCATACCACTCGTTGAACTAGTGCTCGATCTCTACCTGGTTTGCCCCTATGGTTAAGCCTCATTTGGCCCACCATTTGTAAACTGCTGCCTGTTGAGCAGTTGCAGTAGCACCGAACCGTTTGATCCGGTTTTTTTGGTTCAAATCGGCAAAGAAGCTTCTGCGAGCCTGTGACGCCGCTCCAGAAGTCAGGGAGGATAGCGAGGCTCAAATGCACCTACGAGCCTCTGGCTGCCGTGCCTGAGTTTGTGATTTCTTTTTGCACATTTTCACCGGGGGAGGTAGAGAGGACTTGTAATCAAGAGGAAGGATAACGTCAGTAATAGTGAATGGTTGTGACAGTAACTTTCAAGCTTTTGCTTCATTATCTATCTTTTGAGAATAATGTGCCATACTCCATTTGCTGTATGTTAGAGCTTTTCCTTTTCCGCTGCAGCTGCTATTCCAACTAATTGTAAGAGTGCAACTTGGAATGCTAGAAAAATGGATGATAAATAGGGAGAATATGTAAGACGAGTGAACTGTGTGAAATATTATATTCAGTGTCATAAAAAGACTAAAGCAACAATAAAGAAAGTCCTTCTATCTTTTTTTGTTAGTTTTGTGTTCTCTTCTACAGATAAAATAACCTTGAACTTGTGCTATTAATTTCATTTTAAAATCTGATGTAGTCAATGTTAACTATAAAATATTTCTTCTTCGATCATCTTTCAAACATAACCTATTCCCATTCATTCTTTTTCCATTTTCTGGTCGTAGTGCTGCATTTGTGTAAATATGCTTGCACTAAGGGTTAGGCGTCAAGAAGGATAGCAAAAGTATCCTGCTAGTGCTATCTAAACTAGTTGGAAACCAAGTTAGAATGGAGAATTGGCACAAGTAGGGATGCTGGATCACCTATAAAGGTTAAATCTAGAGTTACGAGAAAATATCAATATCAAATTGTACCATATTTACAATAATCAATGCAGGGGTAAATACATAGGCCAAGGTTGGCGGGAAATTTATTTTAACATGGTGAAAAGTTACAGATTTAATAAAAATAAAATGGAGCTAATTACGGTGAATCTGTCAATTAGACTTTTTTTTTCGGGGCTGTCAATTAGACTTGCAAAGCTTCTTTGATCTTTACAGAGGCAGATGTGTTGTTTCGGTTTGAAGCTTTTTGCTTGGGATTCTGTCCCACACCTTGGACGACCCTTTTTTTTTGTATTTCGTTGAAGATTATGACTGCAAAACAGAGCTTTTCGAATTCAAAGAAAGCAATGGCCACAAGTTGCTCCAGTGCAGTATTAAAGTGATAGGCTTTGTTACCATAGCTTCACAGCGTTCGTATCTTTTCGTGGAGAAGCATTGTCCGCAATCATCACGATGAAGAATGTGGCAAACCAGAGACAAGCAGAAACATGTGCACAGTTATTCTTAACATGCAACAGGTCTGAACTGATATAGCAATGTCTCTTATTCAGACCTTTAGGCTACGGGGAGGCGGCTTGCATGGGGTGCCCACTGCCCAGTGGGAGCGTGGTGACGCTGAGCGGGAGCTGTGGTGTGGTGTGAGGCGAGGTGGTGACGGTGGAGCGTGCGGCGGCACGAGGGGGTCGAACTCCAGCGTGGAAATCAGGAAGAGAAAACAGAAATTGAGAAAGCAGACACAGCTCTAAGCAAAAACAAACTGTCTCTAACCAACCCCAACAATCTCCATAGGTAACACCTATGCTACCTAGATACGACGATACCGGAATACGCCATCCTCCCAAAAATAAGGATATGTGGATAACGTGTGTGTATATATATATATATGAAAAATTAAAAAAAATTAAAGCATACAATGGATAAATACGAAGCATGCATAAATACTCCATAGTACAAGTAATATAGGGCAGGCATAAATATGTGTAAGAGTATACTTGATAGATAACATAACACAGTGCTGCTTCAATGTACATCACCAAGATTGCTAGCAGCCTAGAACTACCACTAATACTTCAGCTTCCACTTCCCATCGATCTAAAATCCATTGAATCTAGCAGCTACGATAGAACTTTATTCCTTCTAAGATGCAGATTATGTACGGGACTCCTTAAGAGTGATTTTACTTGTCTTCACTGTCGTTGGAGGCTGGGGACGGCGGCCAGCACACACACGTCCTTGCCCCAAAGCCCGGCGAAGGAGGAGCTGCACCAACAAACGTCGAAGTTATCAGGAGGGAACATATCTCCATTAAAAGTCGAAGTTCTCGTATAGGTAACAGTTTGTTTCTGGATGTCTCCTATTCGTATAAGTGTTCTGTAGCCCACATTCACGATCTCTATCTCTTGTTTTCATGTAGTTGTCTATTGCCTAGCTACTACTCTTGAACATGTATATGTGCACAGAGGAAACGTGTGATGGTATATATCATGGTGGTAAACATTGACTACTGACACGCTTTAAAATACTATTAAGGACATAGCCTGTGTATAAATAGTACAAGGTCGGTGGTGGTTGCCATCTTTTTCACCACCAATCCTCTGAATGCGTACATTGGATATGCAAGATTATATTTTGTAGTTATGATGCACATATAAATTGTTACATGAGGGGTTGTGGACGCTCAAACAAAGAGCTTTTTTACGGTAGGTATATACTAGCAGTAGCAGTATATTCGATTTAACGGTATAAATTAATCTGTGTATCTACTTGTAGTGCAAAATATAAAAGGGTAAATATGTAATCTCGATGAGTACCGAACGATTAGTTTGAGAGCGATAAGAGAGAGATTGCAGGACCAACTAAATCCTTATGCAAGATGTATCCGATTACAAATTTTCTAAAATATCTTTTTCTACCCATATGAAATTTCTTTTTTATTTTTTCATATACTGCTAGTATAGCAGTATTAGGTACCGTAAAAGTGCTCCAAACAAAAGGTGTATTGTCTTTCCTATTAACTAATGCCTATATTCAAGAAGATTTATCCAAAAGTATACAAAAATCAGACAACCAGAAGAATACTAAAGTACTTACGGTCTCAAGTTGATCATTTTGTGATGTAATCGATCCCTCCTTCCGTCCGCTCAAAAAGGCACAGTTCTGCCTCGTCTCCTATTTTCCTGGATTTGCCCATGGTGAATGCAACTGTGCTGCATGATTGCATCGTTATGCATTGCCGAGATAACTGTAACATTAATTAATCCATGCATGATGCATGATGCACTGCTGAAGCAACCTGAAGCTCCGACCAACGGTGACGGCGTGGACTGCTGTTATTGACACCGGCGACGACGGCCGGAGGCCGATGCAGACCGATCTCGACGACAGCGATACAAAGCACAAGAGTATGCAGGTATCTATCTAACGTTGGAAGATTTAATGGTATCTCTCAGAGAGTAAAAATATTAATTAGAAGTTGGCTTGCCGCTTGCGCATTTTTTTTTTTGTCGTGTCATTTTGCGTAGGGTCTTTCTACAATCACCTGGCATTTGCCTCGGGTTTTTTTTTTCACTTTTAATTTCTAAATGACACATTGAAATATACTATTCAAGTAATTTATCATGTTTTCTCCAATTCATGTGAAGTACGGCAAAGTAATTTATCCTATTATCTCCAACTCATGTTTTTAATTAATAATTAGCAAAAAAATCAGAAAATATCACTAACAAACTACCAGTTGTGGAACCATCAACACCACACAGATCAGGAGAGATATTGTATTCTTTTTTACAAGGAGAGAACAATCACGCGCTATAGATGAAATCTTTGAAGTTTGAAACTATTTCTTTCTGGATGCCTCGTATTCCTGGCCTATTCGTTTCAAAGGAATTACAAAGGAAAAGCATAGTAATAGAAATCGATGCTAAATTTTCATTTGTTTCATAGGAATGCACCAAAGAAAAACCATAGGAAAATTTTCTATTCCTCTATTTTTGAAGGAAAAGCATAGAAAAAAATAATCCACTCCAATTTCCAATCCTTTGGTTGGTTAGGATTGCACATACATTCCTATAGTATTTCTACGTTTTTTTATTTCTGTTTTTAAAAATTCTATAAACCGAACAAGTCATAAGTGTTCAAGTGTTCAGTATGTTCCTCCAATTTGCTCGCGGTTGTGTAATGCATATCTACTAGTCAAGCGCATGCCTTCCATGGTAGTAGCTAGCAAAAGGCCGTGATTTATCTAGTTGCCGGTGCCGGCTTGCCGTGCTGTACTTGCTCAAGTCTGACACTTAGTGGACTATATATATACAGACACAGGCTGATAGGCAAATGTTGGTAATGAGTTTAAATTTTTAATTCCATTGGAACATGTCATGTTTAAACCATTTCCATTATTTAAAAAATTGGATCATTACATGTACGGAAGTTGAGGAACGCTCCAGTGCTCCCTACTGGCACTGGCAGTATTATACTACCAATAGAAATTATATAAATCGATCGTTTGAAATGACATATTAGTCATCGAGAAATTCTACTACATACCACTGACTTTTTCCTATTTGAACAATATACCACTGACTTCGTCGAGTTCTAATCTATACCATCGCCTTTTCTTTAACTTCGATCTTATACCATCGCCGTCCAACGTCCGTGAGAAATCTGCCGTTATCCCTGTTTATTTTTACAGTAATGCCCAAAATACCCCTCTGAAATATTGACAAAGTCCACAACCCTATCCCCACCAGACCGAGCGTTGTTCTCCTCCCTCCGTCTGATCCGATCGAAATCGCCAACCGACCTGACGTCGCGCTCTTCTCCTCCCTGCTCCCGATCCGATCCAGCCACCGCCGCTGGCGGCCAAATCATCGGGCTGGAGGTCCTACTATCCTTGCATCCTGGGAGGTCGCTGGGCAGCGCTGCCTAGGTGGATGCCCGATGGTGGGGCGAGGCCGTACTGGAGAGCCGCCGCCGGCCAAATCGCCGGGCTCGGCGGTGACCCGGCCTCCACCGGCGGCCCCGACGGTGCCCTCCCCAGCTCCGTCCCCAGTGCTGCCTCGCTCTCCATCAGCTGCCCTGACAGCGCCCTCCCCAACTCCGTGCCCAGTGCTCCCTCCCTCTCCACCCTTGGCCCAGCATGCCACCCTTCCTGTAACAGAAGAAAGCACGTCACCTCCCACAGTAAGGGCTATGAGGAACAAGAAGACAAGATCAGTACCAGTATCACCAGATAGCCCATCTATGTCAACTAGAAGCAAGAAAAGAGTGACATCAACTAGCCCATCCATGTCAACTAGAAGCAAGAAGAAATTGATAGATTGATGTTGCTTGGTTGGGTTTTCCATCATGGATATGTGCTTGTATTCTAATGTTGTTGGGATGGGAATCCTATATTGTTTCAGCTCCTGTATGGTTGAACTTTGTATTGCTAAACCTGTGAACGTACCATATTATGCACCTTTCTGTTCAATTGTGCTATGCACCTTTGTGTTCAAGTTTACTATGATGCTCTACTTTGTGTTCAATGATGCTCTACTTCGATCCTATAAACTTGCTTCTACAAATTTTGGAGTGCCCACATGTTGTACAAAATTTTGATTCAAATTCATACTCATAATTAGTCATCTTGTCATCTGATAATTGATGGTACTGTTTTCAAACTCATAGTACAAGATATGTCAAAATCATTTGACAATTGATTCAAATTCAAATTCATACTCATAATTCATAGTCATAATTATTCAAATTCATAGCCACATGTTGCCCACTATTAGGTAAATATGTCGCAGTTTCTACTCAATATATGACAATTTCATATCAACATATGGCAATTTCGTATCAATATATGGCAATTTCATATCAATATATGGCAATTTCGTTCAATGCTGTCCTAAGGGCAAAATCGTCTTTTCTCCCATGCTAACTGACAGTTCGTGGACGTCATGGTGCAAGATGGAGGAGGTTAAGCTAAAGTGGATGGCATATTTTTCAATGAGACAAAGTCAGGGGTATATTGTTAAACTGCAGCAAACTCGATGGTATATAGTAGAAAGGCTCTTGTCATTTACTAACAAGTGAATAGGGGTTTTTGATCTCCTTCGTGAAACAGTAGAAGGCACCGGATCCGATCGACTCCATTCAATCGAAATGAACGGTGGATCGTTCGGCCGCAATTCAACGTTGGTTTCGACGGTGGAGACGCATTGGCCGCGATTCCGGTGGGGCCATCACTCGGATGTAGATTGCAAAATTATAATTTTACTCCTCCACGGCTTTTTTTTCCTTAGATGATCGAACCCTCCAAATTTCTACTGAAAAAAAGTTTATAGATCTACTATGTCCATATTATTTTATACTGCCAGTAGAGAGCACCGGAGCGAAGCTCATGGAAGTTTCGTTAAAAGATAAGTGAATTTGAGAGAAACCTCGATCCAGGGGAAGAAGTAGTGCAAAATCCCATCTCCTACTTTTGTTGAAGCCCCACACATTTTCAGGCAAAGCGTATCAAAAGCCCCAGTTGACATGTCGTTTCAGCTATGAACTTACATTGTCAGTCATGCTATAAGCAATAAGCATCCAATACTAGCCATGACAAATGTACACACTCTTTTTTCTCACCTTGTGACGACAAAGGCAGAAAAGCAGAGTCTGAAAACGCAAATATGTGCAAACCGTTCGAACATATTCTGCGGTCATACCTCAATATATACTCGGTAATATCATGCACAATTCTCAGTCAAAATGGACAGCCTGGTAACAAAGGTGTTTTTCTTTAAATCATTTTTAACCTAAACATAAGTTTTCTTTCAAAAATGCAAAGCCTATAAGGTTTAATATTAGAACGTTAGATAGATACCTCAGAACATGAAATTTTGAAATGTTGAATAGAGTTTGCATTTTCAAGACGCCATCCATTTCCTGACGAAAAGGACACAATATCATCACATTTCCACTGATTTAGGAGAGCAGAAGAGATGACGAATTCTCCTCACATGAGCCAGGCCGGAGGCAAAGATCTAACATCATACTTAGTCATTTTCTTAAGAATTAGTTCAGGCGGGCACCTCCTGTTTAATTAAACAGTGCAACGTGATAAAAAGAAACCATATGTTTGTAAATTGCTAACTAAAATATCTCATGACTTATCAGCTCACTTCTGAAAGGGCAAACATTGTACTAGCAGTGTACTATTCCATTCAGATAAGATTATACCATGGTATGCTAGCTGGTCGTTATCTGAAAATAAAATTTGGATAAAACGCTGATGAATTATGGTGGTGGTAACTGTTGATAAATTATGTTGGAATTCTTACTCGGTGGATGGAAACACACACATACACAAAGACAAGAAGAACTAGCAAACACCAAAATCTATTCGATGCTGCACACCAGCACTTGCACTTGCACTTTTTTATTCACCTTAATTAACTGACTGATTACATGGCTTAAATAGCCCCACACGCACACACAGGTTAACCCACATCTTGCCGCACAAACCGGCAAGCACCTCCGTGGATTATCCTCTAATCACCTTCCTACATGCAACCCATAACTTACTGCATGCAGAACACCACTAAGTCACCAACCAACACACATGCATGAGCTATCTGA
>CM002482.1:8834803-8856412 GCA_000325765.3 Leersia perrieri | reverse complement strand
TGGCCACAACTCCAAGCTAACGTGCATGACTGATCAAAATAACAAACACATGCATCGGCTAATTTGCTCCTAAGTACACCACAAATTGACCAAGCACCTGGTCACACAAAACACTCGCATCATGGCTGCCCCTCTTGGCCACTAAGCCATGCGATGAGATAATGAGCACGTACACAACTAGCACAAACTAATCCTGGACACGACCGACTCACGCAAATATGCAAAAACAACAAGATTAATTCTAACAAATTATGGAGTTACTATGCCACGTATACACATGTTGCACTAATGCTAGCCTGTGTGATATACATATAGAGAAACGATATCGACCATTGACTTACGAGGTTCTTATTGGTTGGAAATTTTTACCCCTTTGGTTTCTGCTAAAAGCTATTGGGTCAGTACGTAATATAAATGGATATGGCATATTTGGATGATAAAAGATAGAAAATATATATTATTCCTACACCAGTAAGGACTATCGTGAAAGTTGTCCAAAGGTTGGCTATTGACGTGTTTTTTAGATTATCACCACGAATCACCCAAAGCCTTACGGTATGAACGGAGTCGTCAACCACCTTAAATCAACAAGATGGATTTAGAACAACGAGCAAAACCAGCTAGTGGAGCCGATTTAGATAGATTTAGTGTAAAAGCCCATCTCGTCAACAGCACGAGAGATTTTCAAGACAAACTTTCAAAGTATATCACACTCTCACAATGATAGTGGACGATTTATGACGCAAATCGATAAAGATAGACAAACTAGGGCTAAAATTAGGCAAAAAGTAGATGTTAAAAGTAAAACATGTGATTTTATTTGACTTGTAAATTGATGTGTTGTGTGTTTAGCTAATTGATCTAGCCTTGTCCCTTATAAAGTGGTTGGTCTTGCTTCTCCTAGGTGTCTACCACATCTAGTATGACTTGAAAACAATTAGAACTCAAAACTCCCAAAAATACACAAAAGCAAATCCAAAAATCGAATTTTAGTCGGACTCGACAGTCCGACGGTCTAATCGGACGTATAGGACAAGCTGTTTTGGGCGGCGCCTCTTTGTGCATCTTGTCCGCCGGTTTGACCGTCCTTGTCGAGGAAACCCGGGTCTTTCTCTAATTTGGCTTCCGAATTTGCTTTTATTTCCATATAGCCAAATTTAGGTGTTAACACCGGCATTATCTCATTTGTGGAATGTCTAGATGCAAATCCGGCATGCAAGATTATATCTCTATAAGTTTAATTATGAAGCAGGAGCAAACAAAAATATGGTTTTGTTTTTGTCTTATTGAGTTGACAATATGTTCCATTGATGATTTTGCCGTTAACAGGCTTTTTTCATCTAATCTTGCAAACAGAGCAACCATTCTATTTTGAAGTTTCCAGTGAATATAAAATATGTAGAAACAAGGCATAGGAATATGCTCTATAGAGCATGACAATTTATTTGTACAAGGCAGAATCTAATCATACTTGTACTAAGAGGTTTAAGAGGTTACTAACAAGGACATTTATACGGTATAGACATATACATTGTCAGTGATGAGTCAGTTTATTGACATTTGTACGAAAAATATATGAAGGCATGTCTTGTGAAAGTCATTGCTAGAAAGGATGGACATGTCATTTTCCTATCTTTGAAACTTATCCGCCTAAAGTGCTAGTTCCTGCCAACAGCAGCATGTCCCTCTTTCTATCTGTAGCTTTCGAATCTTGACCAGTTGTTAACATCTTATCCTTATAATAATTACAGAGCTGTATACAATCTTTAAGTTAGACTTATAAAAAAACATATTTTTGGATTTGAATCTGGACATAGGCTATGTACAGATTTAAACACAGAAATACGTTTTTTAAGGACGGAAGGAGTAAGCATAATTATATTTTACTTCGAAATTAAACACCTAATAAGGACTTTACTAGATAATGGAATACTAATAACGACTTTATGAGTCTCTTAATAAGTAGTAACTGGATGCAACATGCAGGTTCATGTTCATATTGGTTCCTCCTTGATAACTAATTAGTGTTGTACAAGAAGAGTTATCCAAAAAAAATATGAAATTTAAAAGACCAAAATGATATTGAAGTGGTTAGAAACTCCAGTTATTCATATTTCCGATGTAAAAGAGCATCCAACCAATCAATTCGTGCGCATTTACACTAATTTATAAGAAGCAAGTGGTGAGGGGAGAGTGCACTAACTCCCTGGCTCCCTGCTTTTATGAAAAAAAAAGAGTGCGTGTGGGGTTAAAAGGTATCACCTAAGTCTCAAATCTGTATGCAGAAATTAAGTGATAAGACATGTATTAAGTGTTTATAAAAATAGCTTGATGCATGTTCTTTTCTAAAATTCCATTGCAACTCACAGGCAATACACTGGTGCGAAGAAGATCTAATTTATCACTAATTCAACTTGTCCAAGTCATACATAGTCCCTCTGTTTACAATATTTGCCCATGTTTTAGGCACTTCATGTTGATATGTGAAGCGGTATGAATTGCCAGCATTAATCCCATAGTTTTTAATAATTAAAAGCGTTAAATCGCTGGAATCTGCACACAGCTTAAATACTAATTCCATCTGGTAACCACTGAACTTGCATAAATGTAATGAAGGTTAGTCTGTTCTGCTATAGCCTTCCATCAGTAATTCAGATTGGTATTTTGCCGTCCAAATCCTGTATATCTTTGGATGTTTAGCCAACCATTACTAAATTCGAAGCTCTCCTTATCAGTGTGTGTGTCAGAGAAATCCACGATGTTGTCGGTAAACACATTGGCTGTTGGTAAGATGAGGGCTAAGAGAAGGTTTTAAATAGCGGGTTAAGGCATTTAGCGGTTGTCTCCTCCAAACAGCTAATAACGGGCTAAATGGAGCTATAGCAGTTAATAGCGGGCTAAATCAAGCTGTAGCGGTTAGCAAAATCCTTCCTAAACAGCTAATAGCGGGCTAAATGGAGCTATAGCAGCTAATAGCGGGCTAAATCAAGCTATAGCGGTTAGCAAAATCCTTCCTAAACAGCTATAGCGGGCTATAGCGACAGCTATAGTGGAAGATTTAGAACCTTGGTTAGGAGCCAAATGATCGAAAAGTCACTTGTCTTTTCAGAACTTGCTGCATACCTATCAAACAATCAGAGTCCACTTCCTACATCGTCACTCCAACTACCTGGACTCGGGAAAATTTCATGGTGATTGAATACTTATTGGTCACTGTCTCAAGAACTGGATCAGAATTTAAAAGGGCACCTACAGCTGCTTAACTAAAACAGTGCAACTTGATGGTGTACTGTAAAAAGAAGCACATGTTTGCTGCCAGTGGCTATTATATACTGTCATGGCTTATCAGCTCACTTTTCAAAGGGTAAACGCCGTACTAGCAGTGTACTACTCCATTCAGATAAGATTATCATGTGCCGTACTGTTATCATCGATCCTATGGAGCTCTGACTAACATGCCATTATATAAAACTTATCATGCTGATAACGGGACCACTGGATAAGCATGCGGTATTTGACTTTGCACCACACTGCCTTTTCCCTCTTTGGAAGGCCGACGGCAGGCCTATATAACAACATTTTTTTTTTAAGAATTACACATTATAACGTGACACTCACAACGCACGTATACTCACCCCTATAAACGTATACGCGTAAACCCTACCCCTATAAATATCTCCGAAGAGTTATAGCTTGTGCGTTTTGTTTTCTCGTTTGTGCATAGTTTTGTTCTTCCAATAAGAGAGTACCATGCATGCATCATTTGCCTGGTCTTTTCCCTCCTCCATAACATGCATCTGCTAGTTATTTCTGTTCTCTATAATTCATATCAAGTAACATAGTGCAATATTTGATGATTTATACAATATTTTCATATGACTTCACTAAAAATATATCTAACTGTTCTGCCAACGTAGAGGATAGATGAGCATAAACCAAGGCACTTCAACTGAATAGAGACACAGTCGTACTAACCCTGCTTGTCGACTGGACTACTGCATAATCACACACGGTTGAAACCATTCTTTTCTGGATGCCCCATATTCCTACACGTTCTTCCAAGCCCAGTATTTTTGTCCATTCAATCGGGAGCTGTCTAATGCATACTCCTATGTATGATCAGGTGCATGCATATCCATGGTAGCAAAGGTAGTGGAAGTTGTGAAACTATTGCTCAGCTGTGGCACTCGTTTGACTATATATATACGCACATCTATAGCCTATAGGCACATAGGTAGAGCCTATACACGCATCATGTAAGGAAAATTCGTTAAGGATAATTAAATTTTAGAGAGAGTAGTATCCTGCAATTCTCAGTCAAAATGGACAATCCATAATAAAGGTGTGGTTTTCAAAACATTTTTCCTCAAAATAATATGTTATTAATTATATCTCAAAGCCAAACTTTTGTCAACTTCGTTCTTAAAAGAAAATAGTTTGAATTTTCAAGACATTAGTCGGGCATGCATGATTTTCTACTAACTACACCACACCGAGTTTGAAAGAGCTATTTATTGACAGAAATGACATGGAAGAATAGTGACTGCTCCATTTGATCATATCCTTTCGCTTTTAACTAAAACTGAATATGGACCAGGCGAGCTCCGACTATTGCAGTTCCACCAATTTTGGAGAGAAGAGACCACAAATATTCATAGGGATATCTCCAGCAAATTGGAGCTATAAATTAGGAGAGGAGAAGATGAGCCAGAAGCCCAGGAGGGAAGAGCTCACCATTCCACTTCGTCAATGTCTAAAAGATTAAATCAGAAGGGCATATATCTCCTGAATCGTGATCAATCAAAACAGTGCAGCTTGGTAAAAAGGAAACCCATAAGCTTGCAAATTGATAATTATATTAACAGCTACATGAATATTTGTCATGACTTATCAGCTCACTTCTGAAAGGGTAAACGCTGTGGAGCAGTGTACTCTTCCATTCGGACGATGTTATTTTGTGACATGGACACATGGTTATCATCCTACGGAGCTCTGACTAGCTAACCGGCCATTATCTGAAAATAAAATATGCGTATCATGCTGATCACTGACCAGCATGCAGTGTTTGACTTTTGCACATGCTGCCTTGTCACTTCCCGGAAGGATTAGATTGCCTTTTGGAAATGAGAATTATCAACTAAATAAGTTGACATGTGCATTCTTGTCCTTTCGTTTTGTGTAGAGTTGACATGCACTTGTTAGTGTGGCAAGGACGTGTGGTTTCAATCCTAAGATTTTGTGTTTACATGCTGGCACACTCACATTTCTCTCCTAATTAAATTGACAGTCACCGTCTAACTTTTTTTTTTACAGTCTTCTTCCAAGAAGATATACATTTGCCCCATGTGTCTCTTCCTCCATGGCATACGTCGAGTTTTAGGAGGACCTTTTTTAATTAGTCTTTTTTCCTATTTTCTGTACTATTCATGTCAACCATAACATGGCTATATTCATAATATGTGAATATTTAGCTTTGTAGTATTTATGTATCAATTTTCTATTGAACTTCACTAATTATACCGAAGTTAACACTCGAAACATGGGATAAGCTGGCATAAAGTGATAAAACCTTTTTTTAGAACAAAAGTGATAAAACCTTGAGTAAAATCAAATATAGATTGAGAAAGATCGATTGGTACCTCGATTACAGAACCTGCAGTTTCTCTGCTGTTCATAAATAGGTGGTGATCTTTGAGCAACAGATATACTCCTATCGACCACGCACTAAAAAAAGGATAAGAGAAAATGTGTCTGTCCGCAACACAAAGGACGCAACTACTTCTTTCTCGATATCTCGTATTCCTACATGTTCTCCAATTTGCAAGCCTAATCACTCCCTCTATTTATCATTACTAATATTATGCATATCAACCACTCAAGTGCATTCGTCCATAATAGAGGCGGTGACATTTGCGGTTGCTTAAGTGCTGAAACTGATGTTCATCAGGTCTGGGACACACTAAACTTGAACTATATATACACAAAAGAGTAGCCACCCTTGTGTGATTGGTTGGTGATGAGTTCAATTCCATCGAAACATTTGAATGCATATCATGTACGGAACATTTGAATCCATAGCACAAAGAGTTTGACAGAGACATCCATTTTAAAAAACGCCAGTGGGCAACAGCGACTTCTCATTTGGTCATATCCAGTCCTTGAGCATTTTACTGAAACTGAATCTGGACCAGGCAATATATCTATGACTATGGCAGTTCCACCAATTTAGGAGAGGAAAAGAGACAACGAATTTTCATTGCAATATCCTCCAGCAAATTGGACCTATAAAAACGATTGCCAGGAGGCATGAGCTCACCACCCTCCACTTGGTGTTTTCCTCCCTTCCGAACTCCTCTGAAGAATTTCGCCATTATCGTTGGCTTCTTACGCAGCAAAGCTTTCAGCCTTCCAGTTTCCGGACTCCAGCCAAAATTTCCTATTATTCCAGGTAATAATTCTTGTCTTTACCGCATCTGCCTAGCGTTGGGGTTGGAATTGACTGTTCTTGGAGGATATCTGACCATGAGGAGATTGTTTAATTGCGTCGGTAAAAAACAATCTTTCGATCTTGTGGTAATCGTTATTTTCTTGCTGCTCTTCAGGATTCTTGCTGTGAGTTCCTCTTTGATTGTTTCGCTCAGCACATCATTTATTCATTCTATGAGGAATGGATTGAGTTTGTTGGTCCAAAGATGCATTTTTTTCTTCTCTGTTACATTCATTATTGTTAGAATAGGTTCCGCTATATCGACTAAATTTCATTGCAATTATTAGCCTAAAAAAAACTTTCGCTTTACCATGCCTAACTTTAAATCAGCTAGTGTTTCATGTTTCATGGATGGGGATTTTTTTAGCTGTTAGTCCCATATATGAGATGCAGGGCATCATGAAACTTACAAAACCTGATGATTTGTTTAGTTCAAAAGGAGATACGAAAGCTGCGCTAGCGCAGATGGCCAGGGCGTTCAGCTGCGTGCGTGCCCACCTGCGTTCAAACCCCGTCGGGGACGGCGCGCGTGTTTCTTCTCTCTTGTTAACACCATCGATATGAAAGTTCCTCCTTTCAAATCCAACATTTTTTTTTTCAAAAGGAGATACCGGCGAGAAAAGATGCCTTGGCAGTATTAGGGCTTTGGCTAGCACGAGGCTTCATTTCGGTATTGAGGACTTGTTTTGGTTCTTTGCCATCTGTAACCTTGTAAAAAAATTTACAATGGTAAAAAATAGTATTGCCAAAATTTGGTGGAAGTATCTAATATTGAAGCCAAATAAACTGACAGTGGCATTTTCTTCCTACAAACCAAACATATGGGCAATTTTCTGACATGCCAAATTTGTTTTCTTGGCTCAGGAATAGCCACATACCAAACAAACCTAAGACCGAATTGTGGTAAAGAAAACATATAGCCATTTTAAATTACAATACAAGCAGTAATGCCAAAACTCAGTTAGATTTTGGCGCTATCAAGTTTTATTTTAAGCGTTAGCATACGGGAATATTGAATTTAATCTTAATACAAACCCATCCATCCAGACATATGGCATATTTTGTTTCGTAAGAATAAGATTGTGATCACTAATTTCTTAGTAAGGATATCATTAATGTGATAAGAAAGTATAATTGTAAGAGGATATTTTTAATATAAATCTATCATCATCAATTTGATGCCATAAAAATTATTTCATTCAATCAAAACCTCTGCCTTACTATGTTTCTGGAGAAAAGGATTACAACATAAGTGTAACATTAATATTTTGCCAAGCAAGTTTTCAAATATCAAATATTCTATTTGGTTCGCTAACCTACACAAAATGTAGGAATATTTTGGCATATTCAATTTATATTTGGTACGGTAGGGTTAACTAGTTGTTATTATAGTTATTATTCGCATCCATGCGCCGGTTGCCCAAAAGGCGCACGGATATTCCATTAATCTCTTCATTGCATCCAAAAAAAAGAAAAATTCCAATTGAAAAGAAAAATGATAATTCAAAAAGAAAAGGAGAAAAGTTTCAACCAGAAAGAAAATAAAATTTTCAAAATGAAATAAAAGAAAAAATTCAAATAGAAAGAAAATAAAATTTTTGATTGAAAGAAAATCAAAAATTTTAAATTGAAAGAAAATTGAATATTTCAAATAGAAAATAGAAAATCTTCAAATTCCAAATAGAAAGAAATAAAAAAATCAAATAAAAAAGGAAAAAGTAAAAACGCCGACGGCTACATCGGGGCCTCGCCACCGCCGGTGGAGATAGTTAACGGCGACGGTGGTGGGGACTAGCTGCTCTCCCCCGCGTGTGACCGTAAACCTACACCAGCGGCAACGAGGTGGGGGTGGGGACGGAGGAGGGGGAGCACTGCCGTTGGACGTCGGAATGGTCGACGGCAGCACGGGAAGGTTGTAGTCGTTGTTGATGGCAGCACCGACGAGCCACACTGGGGCACACGCGCACCAAACAACTTTCCTGATTAATCTATATGTTTCATGATATAAAACGTTTGGACTTTTTTTTATATCGTTTGATCATTCGTCTTGTTTAAAAAAATAGTATAAAAATAAAAAGCATAAGTCATTCTTAAATTACTTTTGATTATAAATCAAGTCGTAAATAAAAAATATAATACTTTCATAATTATTTAAATAAGACGAATGGTAAAACATTATGAACAACAAATCAAAAGGTCATAATTATGAAACGGATAGAATATTTGGTTCGCTACCAAAGTAAAGCCAAATTTGAATTGCACGGTGAAGAGTTCTCTACGATATGACCAAATGAAGCAGAGCACTATCAATTCTTCAGTTTCAATCCAAACTAATACAAACAATTTACTGGCCAAATATTTGGTACCAAACCTTAGTTTTAAGACCAAAATGGCCCAAAATATCCCAAGACTCGTCGATTTTCTCTTACGCCGCCGCGGCCTTCTTCCTCCTAAAATCGCCGCCGCTGGAACCCTCTTTCCGCCGTCGCCATGTCGTCCACCACCGACCACCCTCGCCTCGCGCTCACCCATGGCGCTCTCCTCCCAAGGCTGGCCCTCGCGGGCTGCCTGGGCCCTTCCCCCGCAGCCGCATGTCCACCAGCGTCTGCTCCGCCTCCCCGACCCGCGCAGCGCCTCAACTCCTCCCGACTCCACCCCCATTGTTAATTGATGAGTTTGTTTGAGTTCTCTTTTATTAAGAGTTTGCTCATCTATTGCCAACTATACCAGGTTCTCTTTTGTTTGATGTTGTCTGTTCAATTGCGACAAGTTGTATGTTAAAATGGGTTAAGTTTGTAAACCACCGATTTTGTAATACTAATATACTAAGGCAATCCCTACCAATTTTTATCATAGAATTTTCAACTCAATTTGTTCATGGGTAATTATTCTTTGCTTCTCGTCATATAACAGGTGTGGGCCGTGTGGCATCTAATGCAATCATAATTTTTCTTCCTAGCAGCTACGTTTGTGTGAATTGGCAGCATGGCCAGTAACCACTACATTGTTTTCTATTGAGCTGATTTGAATGCAAAATCTCTATGTGGCAAGGGTTTATTAAGTAGTTGCAGTATAAAGTAATACTGTAGAGTATGTGCTTTCAAATGATGATGTAAAGGAAATATAGAGAATGTCAAACTTACCCTTATTGCGCATCATCAAGGCGATGGACTCTCCTTGGTTTCATTTTTTTTTCTTTTCATATATATCCCCTGGACATTTCTGGTAGTTTAGTCTCTTATATGTCAATCCTGAGTCTCTTATCTTTTTTAAAAAATTTTGAAGCAGTGGTAATTGTGTGATAACTCCTTGTATTTGTATTATGTCCAGTTTGTATATGAAATGTAAACCACCAATATTTCTGATGTTTTTCATATACTTGTAATGTCATTTTGTTTACTTTATTAATAATTGTATTTGAGAACTTTTGTACTCTTAAGTATTATCTCTTTTAATTTTGTTCTGTATAGGTAATTGGACCTGATGAAAATGGTAATCACTGGTGGTTAATGATTATCAAATTTGTATAGCCATTGGTACAAATAATAACCTCAATATATTTGGATGGTAACATCATATTTCTAGTCGGTATTAATGATATCCATTATTTTATTTACTTATTTATTGGCCAAATGTGCAAGAGAGGGACATGTTCGTACTTCATTAACAAGGAGATAAGGAAAAATCATTTTAAGGTCTTCCACAATCGGATGGCATTTGAAACAGAAAAAATTAAGACAGAGAAATCTGAGTGGAAGAACCTCATCTTCGCATCATTCAGACCATTGTATCTGATGATTCCCGTCGGTGATGGATATGATGATCTGTGCTGCTTGGACAGCCGTGACACATAGCATCTAAGCAAGGATAAAAGCCTAAAGGGGTCATTTGAGTTGTTTAGTGTTAACAAAGCAATTAAGTGCTCAAAGGTGCCTGCTGCTGCTTGTGGCATGCTAACACTTGTTGGAGCAAGAGAACTATTTGTTGAAACACAGAACTGTGTCCCTGCTACAATGCAGTCGAAATTTCCTATTAGGTCCCAAGGTGACTCATATGGAACACTGATACCTGGTTTGCCAGAAGACTTAGCAAAAATATGCGTTGCTCTTGTTCCTCGTCGCTACTTCCCTGTCATGGGTGCAGTGTCCAAGAGATGGATGGAATTCATTGAGAGCAATGAGTTCATTGCTGTTAGGAAGGAGGTCAGGAGGCTTGAAGAGCAGATTTATGTCCTGATCACTGGAGCTGGAGGAAAGGGGCCCTGTTGGGAGGTTCTGGGGAGCCTGGAGCACAAGAATAGGATACTTCCTTCTATGCCTGGACTGACTAAAGCTGGGTTTGGTGTAGTGGTTCTTGATGGAAAGCTCTTTGTCATGGCTGGCTATGTTGTTGATTACGGAAATGAATATGTTTCTGACGAAGTTTATCAGTATGATGCTCGTTTGAACAGGTATGCTTGAGTTAGTACAAGCATATTAATGTTCCTTTGTTTTCGCATCAGATTAATATTTCAACTTTTTGTAGTAGTAAATATGTAGTAGTTTTTAAAGCAAAAAAAAAATCCACTAGTAATCTGTCAGTGCTATGAATTTTCCAAATAAAAATTTTAGATCAGCACCTTGAACATCATAATTTAAAATACAAAAGCAGCAAAACTAATCCATTCTTTTTAAATTATTCAGGTGGGCTGCACTGGCCAAGATGAATGTCGCCCGCCGCGACTTCGCATGTGCAGAGCTCAATGGTTCAATATACGTTGCTGGTGGATTTGGTTCTGATGGCGATGGCTTATCAAGTGTTGAAGTATATGATTCACAAAGAAACAAATGGACAATAATAGAGAGTCTTCGCAGACCAAGGTGGGGATCCTTTGCCTGCAGCTTCAACGGCAAGCTCTACATCATGGGTGGCCGGTCAAGCTTCACCATTGGCAATTCCCGTTTCATTGACGTGTACGACCCCAATCTCCATTCCTGGACCGAGATCAAGAAAGGTTGTGTAATGGTCACCTCTCATGCCGTCATTGACAAAAGACTCTTCTGCATCGAGTGGAAGAACCAAAGATCGCTTGCGATCTTCAACCCTTCAGACAACTCATGGCAGAAGATCCTGGTTCCACTTACTGGTAGTTCAAGCACTCAGTTCAGCCTTGGGGTGCTTGATGGGAAGCTGCTGCTGTTCTCACAGGAAGAAGAACCTGAATATCAGACACTAATGTATGATCCGACTGCACCTGCAGGGTCTGAATGGAACACGGCGATGCTTAAGCCCTCAGGGCTGTGCTTATGCAGTGTCACCATTGAAGGCTAATGGTGTCACTAGGCCTAGATCATATTGTATTTGAGAGCCTATCTGTTCTTAAACTTTTTTTTTATTTGTTAATATGTGATTCTCTGCTCAGATTATTCATATGATCCCATCCACAAGCAAACACTCAATTCATTAGGCTAGCTTGTGCTTTTGGATGAAACATTGTATATTTTGCAGATATTTCATTCCCTGAATAATGTCAGATTTCCTTATTCCCATGCTCTGTGAAATGCTCTTCAGTGTACTACAGTTTGCACTGGAATGTATTATGGATGTACCTGCACACTGAACTGTTCTTAACTTCTGATGATGCAAAATTCCATCTGCTACCCGGTTCTAGTCCACACAAGAGGACCTACAGCAACAAATGCTTTGAGGAAAAAGTTGCCGGCAAATGCTTGAAAGCCCTCAAAAGGTGAAAAGCCATGTCTTCGAAGCAAGGGTTTGATTTGCAATTACCAGCCCCAGCTCAGCTGTCATTGAATTCTACTGTTAATGATACAGTAAAAAGGTACATCTAAGCATCAGCAAGGACAATGGGTTCAGACTTCAGAGGCATTCCTTGTCATCAACTGAAAGACAACGAGGATAACCAATGATCAAATGGACCATAGACTCAAAGTGCACCAACTTTCCTTCAACTGAAACTGCATTTACTTATATAGTGGAGCAGTTGACAGCAGTTTCCTTTCTGATGCGTTTTTCCCAAGTGCTCTGATAAATTAAACAGTAAGAAACCATTCCATAAAAAACAAGAAATGTAGTGCGAAAATTCTAAACATAATTGAGGGCCTTCTCTGCTACTTAGTACAGTACTGCTCCAATATTTCTCTGTCTGCATTAGCAATAGGAGCAGGATTATTGCCAGACAATGCCTGTCATGAGTTCAGACACCGAATAATTTGTCTAGGTGGTGGTGCATCCCCACAAACAAGTATACCATCTTCCAAATTGATCATGATGCATGGCTTGCAAGGATGAGTTAATTAATTGAGCATAATCAACTTCCTTACTGGAGTGCTACTCTGCTGAATTCTAATAATGGAATGAACAAATGCACGTTGCATAGACACCTAATTTAGAAGACATTCCATTCTATTTCTGCTTAAAAAAAATACAATTCATTTGGTTTGGCCGGTTTGATGAATAAGCACCGAATCTCAGTGACTATCCTGGATGGATATGAGTGATAGTCGGTGGCACTTTTTAAAAACAATGTTGTGCTATTTAAGGTGGAAATACTAAAAATTCCCATTCACTTTAACTCACAGGAAGTACTTTGCTCTAATCCATATCAACTTACGCATCCTAAATTCGTAAGCCGTAAATAATTTTGGGACCATCAGCTAATATATATCATCAAAAAGTCAAAACAATAGGGCCCTTAAGTGACTTGGTGTGTGAATGATATAGGCAAAGAGTGTATATGTATATGTTGATGGTCCAGCAAACATGGTCAGATCAACGCATGGCAAAATCATTAATGACAAAGCAAGCAGTGACCATCTATACTTTCACCCTACATTATATATGCATTACTTGTTTTTACAGAACAATAAGTAGACACTTCAAAACCCTTTTTTTTCAGCTGAAGAATTTCAGGGGTAAAAGTATATATATGTACCCCTCTCTGGCTCTCTCTCTCTCTCTCGTGAAAAGATTTTAACAGAAAATACAAAAGAAATCAACATCACAATGCTAATTCAGTTTGTCATTCTGCTCTTTTCTCTTCTTCCTGCAGCTCCTGAATTTCATCTTCCAAAGAAAGCTTGGGAAGCAGCCAGCCTTGGATGCCTTGTTCGCTTTCGCTCCTTTCCTCGAAGATTTCAGATACTCTTCAGCATGGATAATACTGTTGTCCATCTCGCTACCGACATCAGCGACGCTGTCATCATCGTACTGCTGCTTCTCCTGGAGAAGTTCAAGGAGCCTCTGCTTCTTTTCAATCAGCGAAGGCTCTGATTTGTCCACCGATATCCGCCCCGTGAATGGTGATTGTCTCTGACGATCTGGAGTGGTGCCTCTTGATGGAGTGAAATCTGCAGGGTTGAGATAAACAGAAGGCAGTAATGTTAATATTTGATAATTGTCGTGATACAGAAGCTTTTTTTTTTTTTGCATTTTTCAGGGATTTTACCTCCTCTCACACTGTGGAAATCATCTTCACTGTCGGAATCTAACCACGGTCGTGCCTCGAAGAACGATTCATCCTTGCTTCCTGACACAATCAATCAATTCAGCGGGGAACGAGTGTTTCTGCGTCTGTGAGATTTTAGTTCTGCCATAACTAAATGCATTTATCAAAATTGCACAGAGAATCGTCCTCGTTGCTCTTGTGATGATTTATAAACTGTAAATTCAGTAATTTTCAGAGAAAAAAGAAACACTGTAACTTCAGTTGATACATAGGAGTATATACAGAGTAAACTAAAAGAACATCGAACAACAGTGCCTCAGATTTAATCAGACAGAGGTATTTTTTAATGTTGTCTGTCGCGTTTCTGTCAGAACACAGTAAAAGACATGAGTTATTTTCATCCTGCAGAAATCCATGAACATGAAACAAGCTTTCAACGTATAACGGAATGGATCCTAATTAGGGCTTATTCGTTTCCAAGGATTATCAAAGAATTTTGGAGGGATACTATTGCATAGGAATATTTCCTATCCTTTTATTCGGTGTAAACAAACTTGGCATAGGAAAATTAAGAGAAAATTTCCTTTTGCACTATTGTCAAAGAAAAACCAAAGGAAAAAAGCATCCACTCAAAGCTCATTTTTTTTCATTTCCTTTACAAGAGTGAGTCTGTCAAGTACAAAACCTTTATATTCCTTTTCTCTAATCCTAATGCACTTTACCTTTATATTCCTATGTTTTCAATCCTCTATTTTACCCATTCATTTCCTACACTTTTTCTGTCTTTTTTCTATTATATGTTTTTCCTGTGATCCGAATAAGCCCTTACTAGTTAGCATGACATAATGTCCAAAGGACACAATCCAGATGTTATCCTTTTGTGTCCTAAATTTCAGGACGCCATGTTTGACAAGCCGTTTCCACCACAAGGACACATTAAAAATTCGGAAGAAATTAAGCACATCTCGAGGGGTTAAGAAATCACTGTCCTGACACTAACATTAAGGCTACTAGTACTGCCTCATCGCAAAGAGAGCAATCAAAATCAAAAGGAGCCAGGAATAAGGTGAACAATCCCGGAGAAGGACACCGATATGCAACCGGTTGGGGCCCCTGCTCGTCGTCAGTATCCATCCAACCACATGGTGGCAGAGTGGCAGGTACACGAGTACTTACTTGGCCTCACGAACAGAGAGCCACGCGGTGGATGGATGACACGATGACTACTCTGACGAAGAAAAAGTTGACAGGAAAATTGCAGTTGTAGAAGCCGGATAATTAACTATCTATCCATCATCTTCAAAAAAAAAAAAACGAGAAGATTGCAGACTGCACTGCCCCCTGATTCGATGAAGGATGGATTGCTGGGACGCGTCAAACGGAATTAAAATCAATTGCAAGCGGGGATAAAGTAATGAATATGTCGAGACGACTCAACTAACCCCACTACTCTTGGCGGAGGAATTTTTTTTGTTTTCAATGTCGGTGCGCCAAAGATGACAAAAAAAAATTCAGTTAATCCGGGTTTAACACAGGATGCAATAATTCAGTTCAATAAGAACAAACACACACGGAGATACAAGAACAAACAAGAAACGAGAATTTCGCGGTGAACTTTGTGATTCGCGGTGGTTAACAAAAGGAATCGCCCATTTGATTCATCGCCGGAAATCAAGAAGTCGAGATCGTGCCGGGATAGGGAAAGAGAGAGAGAGGAAGATGGGCGAGGTGGGGTGGGGTTTACGGGTAACGCACCATTCCTCGTGCTGTGTTGGTCATCTGGGCTCCCGTCGGCGACGAAGTTGCCGGCGGGAGAGGAGGACGCGGGGCGGTCGCCGTCACCCGCCGCCGCCGCCGCAGCCTTGGCCTTGTTGCGGAACCTGAACCTCATGGCGCGCGCGCCCGCGCGCGAGAGAGACGAAGACGAAGCAGAGAGACGCAGTGGAGATGGAAAGGGGGCGGGGCGGGGAGGTTACGACGAGAGAGGAGATTGCGTTGGGGAGGGGAGGGGACGCGACGCGAAGCGGTTGAGATTGGTGTTTGCTCTTGTTTCCTCCCGCGCGCGTTTGGCGTGGCGGTGGTGGATCAGTGGAGAGACTAGAGGAGGGAGGAATCGGCACGGCAGCCGCGTTGCGTTGCGGCGGAACGGAGCGAAACAAAACCACGGGTTGGGTTGGGTTGGGTTGGGTTCGGGCGGGCCGGGAGGGGGAGAGAGCCAGAAGGGTGGGTGCGTGCATGCACGGTGGTGGCGGAACGCGACGACCTCCGTACAAGCCCCGTGGAAAGAGATGCTCTGACGTGGTTTTAGAGGGATGGATCTATATGTCAGTGATTAGTGATCACACGATAGGTGAATACAATGCCCAACATCAGCCCAACTACTTCCACTGAGGGCATGCCTAATGGATGCTAGTGTTGTAAGTAAGATGATGTTATTTTAGATTTTCGCTTAGGTGAAAGAAAGAGAGAAAGGAGAGAGAAGATAGCGGTATGCTATTTTACTAACGGTCTAATAAAAAACAGCAACGATAAGTTAGGGGGGTAGTTTTTACCATTGTAAATAGTTGTCTGATACATATATGTTTTCTATTGGACCAATTAATTCTATTTTAAGGATAATGACTATAATACATACGGCGCAATAGACAACTTATTATATACGATGTCTCATATGCTGCTTCCAGATAATGTGGAGAAAAATTACTTATAGCGTTGTCTCAACCATTGGACATGCCCTAAAATACTACCGTAGTGCATAACGTACCGGCGGTATAGGGCCATGACATCCAACTCGGCAACTCCACGGCCAACTAATATTTCCTAAAACCATTGCTTTGTTTCAGATCGACAGACTGGTTGTAGCCCACGCCACTCCATCTTCGTCTTGCTACCATTTAACCTCTCCACCTTTGAATTAATGCTCCATCTTTAAAGAAAATTATCACTTAAATCCTACACCTTGAATCTCATTGAATTCCTACGTGTTTTTATAGGGTTGCTATAGTATTTCTATGGAATTCTCGTGCGCCATTACTATAAAATGGATACATGAACAATTTTAAAGGACTAATCCTACCAAAATATTATGATAAAGCTGTGAAATAAATGAGCCCGTAAAGATAGTTATAGATGGCTCATATCGCTTTACCTCTATGCTTTACTTTTTTCTTATAACATTTGATTATTTGTTTTATTTAACAATATTGTATAAATATAAAAAATAATAAGTTCTGCCTAAAGTAGTAAATCAAAAATAAAACAAATCATACTTTCATAATTTTTTAAATAAGATGGATGTTCAAACATTAAAAGAAAAAAACTTATACATGTACTTCTCTACTAATTAGTAACATAATTATGATTTAAGAATAATTGAAATGTGCAAGAAATGTCGAATAACTCGTGAGGTACAGATTGCGACATTTCTCAAGATGTGGAACCGTTTTGCCCAAGATTTTCTTAATCAGCACTCTGATGCCATCATGTCATACTAATGCAGCAACAACTGTCATGGTTCAGATATATCAATCCAGTAAGATTGGCCTAGCAAATCCATCGATGTAAAACAACATATATGGAATAAATGTTAATGGAATTCTCGGTCAAAAAAATGTTAATGGAATTTACCAGGTGTTAAAAAACACTAACATGAGGGTTCTGTCTATGTTCATTTACTGAACTGTAACAACCAAAATTACATAACAAGATGATACAACAACAGTTTACACAGCTGCGCTTAGTTGCCCACAAAACCTTCTGTCGCTGCTGCTGTTGGTCCTCTGTTCTGCCAGTATTTGAGAGCATAGTAAACAGAAGAGACGACAAGGGCTCCCAGGACGATGTAGGTGATTATTGTAGTTGCGCCAATTTGAGTGGGGCCCTTCTTCTGCTTGCTTTGTGCCAGCAGTTCCTTTGGCTTGAGCTTGGCCATGGTGAACTATGATAATAACAATAAAAAGACTAATCAGCACACATAATCTTTACAACATGACATAGGACTGCTAAATTTTTGCTGAACAATATAAAGCACAACAAAGAATTAGCTTAAATGTGTCTTATTAACAACTGGATTTCTAAAATGCATCAGGTTATATAATAAGATGCTAATCATAGTGATGTAGCATCTTTCTAACAGCAAACAATCAAATGCCGAATTCATAATGGATGTCACAAGATCTTCAAATCTGTCGAATTAAATTATGAGGAACATCCTGACATGCAAGTATTTGTAACAGAACAACAACTGATGTCATACAACAAACAAGGGAGACAGCTTTGGTTTATAGAGTTCAAGCAATAAGCTATGGAACGTTCAGTTGAGAAACCTTGATGTTTCTTTTCTTTTTATCTTCATGGTTTAAGTAGAGTTTTAGGTCAACAGAATTCACTTGTATTACTCCACATAGGGGTCTGTCACTCTTGCAAAGATAGACCAAAACCATAGTTGGTTCATTTATCTTCAATCATTGAAATGACTGTAAATCACATCAACACTAAGCATTCCAAATAAACCACAAACCCCCTTCAAAGAAATACTCCCTCAAGTCAAATATATTTGACGTTGGGGGAATTGAGCAATATTACTGGCTGGAGGGAGTAGTATTATATCTCATACTCTGTAATTACATGGGAGATCAATCAGATATATATAAAGTTAGTGATCTTGCTAATTACGATACTAAGCCTATAAAGGATTATAAAAGACTAAAACATATACCTATATCTATACCACTTTAAATGCTCCCAATAGTGGTGGATATTGACGGTGAGTCTGCCCAACCACCAACCAAGCCAGCGGATTCCAACAAATCACAAGAAGGGAAAAGGTACATCTCTGATCGAATAGGGAATACCTACACACCTCTTCCACGCGACTAGGGAAGCAAAGCAAGCAGCAGACATGGGCGGGATCTAACGTGGGACATGGAGGTTCCCAAACTTTTTGAATGAATGTGTGTTATTAGGTTTAAGGTTAGGGCAAATTAAGAGAAAAGCTTCCATCCAGATAAAGAGAAGCTAAGAGCAAACCCAACAGATACGTTATCTCGTCATCCATCGAGAGAACAGCAGTTTCCTCTATCACGTCCAGATCGATCTCCCGCCCTCATCCTGAACAATGACTCGTCCACCGCTATCGTCGCCGGCCGGATTTGGCGTGCGGATGAAGTGGAGGGGCATACCGCTGGCGAATCGAGTGGTCGCGGTTGTCGTCGCCGGTAGATCCGCTCCACCCGTAGCACCGCCCTCCGGCCGTGCGCCGCCTGCGCCTGCGTCGCCGCGCCGGACCCTAGATCTGCCGCACGCCCGCAAACTTGCCGCCCATCCTGTGAGGGGAGCAATGGAATGATAAGGGGAAAGGTCAACAGAGAAAGTGAGGGGAGCGATCATCTATTCAATTTTCTTGTTTTTCCTTGCTGTAAAATTTGTTGCACTTTCATTTAACTATATTGCTATATGTTGAAAAATTAAATTGTTGAGCAGTTGAAAGATATTATAAAATATAGGATAGATGATCTCATATAATGCAATATGATATGGAGGTGGAATCTCTTTTGATGGTCATCCAAATGATAATACCGAGGATGTAATTTGGATGCTCTAAGAGATGAGAAAGAGAAGGATTGTATTGATTGATGCTCACCGGTGGAAGTGGGGGACGGCACCCCTGACCAACTCTCCTTGCAACGAAGATCGATCGATGGGCGGCGGTGGCGGGTAGTAGGGAGGCATGCGGCGGGTGTAGCCCGCAGCGCCCTTCCCTCCGGTTTTCTTATCCTTGTCGTTTTCCTGCCTTCCCTCAATTCTTACTCTTCTTTTTTCTTTTAGGAGAATGTTGTTTAATATATTATCTATAGAAAAAAATTATTTCCAGACATATTTATATTATACATACAAAACTTTGGGTTGTATAAAGTTTTGGTCGTACAAACTTGGTGGTGTATAAAGTTTGGGTGTACACATATAAAAAACCAGATGGAACCAAAATAAAACGATGAAAAAAGAACCGAGTAAAAATAGAAGGAGAAACAAAGAAAAAAAAACAAATGGACCAAAAACACATAAAGGAAAACAGAAAAATGCTTAAACAGAGACGTGTCGTCGAACGAACACTATGTACCCCACCCCTGCCCGTCCCGCTCCTCTCCATCGCGAGCCATGTGAAATGGGACGGATGGACTAAATCGCGGAAGTCTATGCCGAGGCACCGGCGGCACATGGTGATGCCAGAGCGTCTCTCTAAATTCTTTCTCATCGTTTCCTTTTAAATATGTTTTATTGTGTCATGGCATATAAGAAGGTTGTTTGAGAATTCATCTCTTGAAACCGTCTTGTCGAAAACCTTGGAGCACCAAAATTCCCTACCTTACGCGCCACTGTCGACGTCTGAGGTCGCGACTACAGTATTAACATGGTATGGGGATTGTGGCACCAGGGTATACACGAGATTGAGTTGAAAGAGATAGGGACAGAGATTTTTATACATGTTCGGGCTCCTTATCTGTAAGGTTAGCCCTACTCCTGTTGGTCGAAGCTGGTCTTAATCTTTATTCATCAATATCATACAAGTACAATATCTAGGGTAACCTATCTAGCTATCGTCGCCTTGGCGGCTCGTAGTCGATGACAAGGTCATCGACATGGTAGCCCATTGTCAACAATAGGGTGGTCTTCCTCTCTTCTGGCTTATTTCTGTCTTCTACATGTTCTGAATTGTATATTGGCCCGTGGTTCCTCTTCTCCGCCTAGGGTGTCTTGGATTCATACACATATAAGTCTCTTTGTCCAAATAGGACTAGGAAAACCAATATGATACTATATAAGTAGTCCTTATAGTTTCTTTATAGAACTCTTCTCGTCCTTCCTTATCCAGAACTCCTATATACGAGGTATGGTTCCATATAAGACTAGGTATATGGTGGGCCCGACCGAGCTGAATCGATTATTATTGGGTATATGGTATCCATAACCCTCATAGCTATGTCCCCACCAAATGAAAGTACCGACCGAATCGGTAAAGATGCAAAACATCATGTCGACAAATCATAGTTGCCTTTTTTCGAAGAAGGGGTCAAAAAATAATTCAAAAAACGAAGATAATTCATTGCTCTCTAGAGACTAACTTGTAGAGTACCCATGCATTGCAATGGGTGAAAAAATATTCTGGTAAAGAGATGTCTATAGTAATGGTACAGTAACAATTAATAATAGCTGTCGGGGTATCTGGGAGCGATCCCCTTCGGCGGGAGGGTCTAAAAGACGTCCCTTGGTTTGTTCGGCCCAGGGACCGGTGGTTGAAGCCTTTCCAGGGGTTCGAGCGGAAGCGGATGGAAGCGAGGAATGTGGTGACGGAGTTCGGGCTGTAAAGAAAGCAACACGCAGGACGATGAGGGGGTTCGGGCTGTAAAGAAAGCAACACGCAGGACGATGAGGGGGTTCGGGCTGCGAACCCTCTCGGCAGACAGTGGATTTATACAGGTTCAGGCCGCTGTGAAGCGTAATACCCTACTCCTGTTGTATGTATTTTGTATGATGATTTTTGAGGAACAATCAGAGTACGACTTATGATTTCCTCCTTCAAGCCCCCCGCCCCAAACGGGTTCTTAGTCGCTGTATTATTTGAGACTCAAAAGGCTTATCATCCCAAGACCGAGTCCTATCTCCCGTGTGTAGCCTT
>CM002482.1:8812509-8829696 GCA_000325765.3 Leersia perrieri | reverse complement strand
TTTTTTTTTGGACTCCACGTTTTGAGTTGGCAGGTTATAAGAGTACTCAGGTTTTGGTGTTTTGCTGTAAGAATTGATCAGACTATTTTTTTGGGAGAAACACATAAGCTTGGAAGGAACCGCAATATATAATAAGATTTTTAGTCGGAAGAGTTATATTCTTGATTCATTTTCTCTTTTTTATTTGTCATTGATCTCCATAGTCTGTTATTCTATATATATCGTGTTCTGTTGTTTGTCAAGGCTGATTGCTTTATCTAGGTGAGCATAGACACATCAATTTACTCTTATTAGGAGTGTTGTGCATCAATGCTCTTGTTTATAGTAAGAGATGATTCAAATGGTCTCCATATTATGAAAAAGAAAGCCCCCACCTTCTAACAGTAATAACTCTACCTTGTAGTCCTGTATTGATAATTTTACTGATTACTTGGTTGATTGCTTCATTCCTTTCCTGAGGTTTTTATTTAGTTGGCTGTAAAATTTATGGTCATTAAGCTGGGATTTCTGGGCATTATCCTGTCGATGCATGCCAATGGTCCATCTCTTCTGGCTGCTTTGCACTTCTGCCTCTAACCTGCTCTTCTTGCTGTTTTTGCACTCAATATTAGTACCATTTGTAGAAGCTATGCGTAACATTTTATCTTGTTTGAATCCCTTGCTATGTCGTGACATTGACTATCATTGAGAAAAGCCTTTTGGTACTGGAGTATATAGAAGCTGCTATAGATGATCTGTATACTCACATGACACTACTATTATAAGCTATATATTGTTACATGAATTTTTGAAGCTTTGGTGCCGACAGGTATTATATCGATGTGATCAAAGAAGAATAGCTCGATGATTTTGATTTCAACTCAGCCTGAGCCTGGCAGTTGCCCAAGGTACGTTGGATTGATATGTACATCAACATTACTGCTTACCAAATGTTTGCAAGCATTGTTAAGAAACTTGTCATGTTATAAATTTTGTACCAAATTTTATATCAGATTACTGCTTACCATCGTAATAACCTGGGAGTTGATCTAAATATGAAAATTGTCCAGTCTACTTGAATAATTTGTTGTTATTTCACTTTATGAGGGACTCTACTGTTTGCTATTACAATGGTGAGAGTCCATGTATATTCATTGGCTTTAGGAAAACCACAGTAAGTACACAATGTAATCGCATACTTCTAACTTAGCTACGCTTTGTGTAAATACGTTCAAATAGTTTCTCCTATCTTATTGTGTTTTCAACTACGAACTATTTTTTTTTTACCAACGATAGGGCGCCGCGAACCGCACCTTACGGTGGTCTAGTCTATCTTAAATTTTGATCAGACTTTTGGTCTCCTGACACAACCATAGCTGCACAGTTGAGATGAACAATAATTGTCAATGATCTGAGATGTATGGACTTACTGCTCGCCAATCGAGATTTACTGCTCGCCACGCCTAGTGATCCACGTCGGGAAATCAATTCTGGCGATTTACTGCTCGCCACGCCTACTGATCCACGTCGGGAATTCAATTTGTAAGGGCGGATGGAGACGGAGGCGGCGACGCGGACGAATGATACGGCGGCGGCGGAGGCGGCAGATGAAGGATACGACGGCGGCAGCGGCGGGGATGGAAGCGGCACGCGGCTGGATGCGGGGCGCGTGGATGGAAGCGGGATGTATCACGTAGATGGATGGATCGAAAAAAAAAAGGAGACGTATGGATACGGAGGGGTAAAAATGGAATTAAAAAAATATGAAGTCATTCTGTCGTAGGATTGCGGAGAATCATGGACACCACGGTAAACTTATTAAGTAGTATATATATAGATATAGTTTGGATTTTTGAGTTAATATTACCAAGCTCAGAACCGGAAAAAAAACAACTTACACAGAGTGGTTGGTTGCATCCGATTAGGCCCAATTACAACCACGAGCATATGCGCATATTAATTAGGCCCAATTACATGTTCTTTCATCTTTCTACTTGGAAAAAAACACAACTCTCTACCTGTGCAATAATTATATTGCTCATGTTATTATGGGACAAAATGTACCTATATGGGTCTGTGGTGTTGCTTGCGGCCTTGCGTAAGTACATGTATAATACAGTGTACGCGCATGACTTTTCCTAGGTACTCAAAAATGAAAAATGGATAAGCATCACTACTAGCTAGGTAGGCTCTATTGTCCAATTAATCACATTTCTCAGCCGTGTGCTAACTCCCATGAAACTAATTAACTTGCCTGGCACATGGCTTGTTCGACCATGTTCCCCATGTTACTACGTAGTACGTACTTCCGGCCGGCGAGGTGGAAATCCCATGCAATTTTTACTGCTACTAAAGATTATATATAATCGATCTCTTCGAAGTACGTACTGTCCCAATCCTTCGTTCTAAAATATACCTACGAACCTTAGAACTTACTCTCTGAGTCCCAAAATACTAAAATAATTTTTTTATAACCTTTAACCATTTATCTTAATTTGAAAAAAATATTATAAATATAAAAATAATAAGTCACACATAAAATACTTTTGATAATAAAGCAACTCACAAACAAAATAAATAATAATTCCATAATTTTTTAAAAAAGACAAATTGTCAAATGTTATAAAATAAAAACTATTTTGGGATGGAGATAATATATATTTAGATGCATCCTAAAATCTTTTATATCAGTGGACATAAAAGTTAGAAATACATATATCTCCCTACTCGCACCTCAGACGGCGAATTATTAAACGGTACGGAGTAATATGGATACATGCACCGGCGTACGTAGCACGTACCCAGTTTATGCATGGAGCCACGTACCCGTTCACCGTATATTAATTATTGCGCGTCGCACATCGGCACATGCACTTTGTTAGTACTAGCTACTACATCCGTCCCATAATATAGCAAGTTTTGTTAGGATGGGACACATCCTAATACTATGAATCTGGACAATGTTAGTATTACGAATCATGTCTAGATTCGTAGCACTAGGATATATCCCATCCTAACAAAACTTCTATATTATAGGACGGAGGTTGTAGGAGCTAGAACACGGCCGGATGGATGGGTACGTAGTGTCGATCAGCAAGCTTGCTGTACTTTTTTTTTTAGGGCGGAGCTGTAGATTATTCCTGAAATAAAAAAATGTCTATCAAGCTAGACTCAAGAGCCAAACGTGTAGCCTAAATGAATTAATATCCAGCGAATTAATTGATTACAATTTCTGTTCCTTATAGTATATGAAGCAGATGACGAGTATCTTTTCTTTACTTGAGTATATATTCACCTGTTTAGAAATATTTGTACAAATAGATAAACGTATAATTAAGAAACACTTTAAGTGCTAAATTTACGTGACAGGTCCAATGATATTTTCAGTCCACTTGACTTAATAATTAAATAGACATGGTTGGTTAAAGTTAAGAAAAAATCAACTGATTCATGCATTAAAAACGGCGTACTTAGATGGTTGTGACTTCTCAAAACTATCTCAATGATTTGTCTCTTCAAAACAAGTGGGCCATTATTAGATGTCTCTTTTAGTCTTTAATTGCACTATGTTGGATTATCAGTTTTGCTAAAAGTATGGTGCCACATTTTTTAAGATCCTCATCGTGTTTTTTTATCCGTAGGAATTTGCTACCTCTCTCCATTATATCCTTCTGGGTGAATAGTCAATATAGTCCTTAAGTTTGGCTCCAGGTCAGTTTACTTTAGTTCCTAATATTTTAAATTATCGAAGCATGACCTTAAAATTTATCAATTAGCTCAATATAATCTTTTGACTCACAAAAACACTATATAAGTGTACCACTTTGTAACAGCCCTGAAGTTTTATTCCAAATTGCTACATCCTTTTTGTGTGTATGTGCTAAAATGCTAGTAATTTTTTTAAAATTTTTTTACCTCGGTTAAAACTTTGTTAAGTGGTTTCATGTATTCCAAAATGGGTACAAATAAAAACTTTTTATAAAACTCCTCGAGTAGGTTAGCGGAACCTATTTGCCAATCAATTAAGTTCTAGTAGGGCTAAGTCAATCCACGTTTTGTATTTAGCATAGTAAAAATCTTTTCTTAAAAGAATGTAATCCATTAGATTATTATCGAATGATTACCCACATAAGTATAGTCCACTCATCCTCGCTTAGTGTATTATAACTAGGCCTCCCAACCCGTCGAGCGGATATTGTTGTGAACTTGCGTGCTTGTCATGACTGAAGTCCAATTCATTTTGGCTTGGTTGATATCTTATGAAACAATTCTCTTTTATGCACCCATCTAATTTATTTAAGTCCAACCTATGCCATTTTTATCTCATAATTATCGTGTGTGTTGAACTAGTCTAGCCGCTACACATTTAGGCGATATACAATTATATGCTTGGTGTGGACATGGATGAAAACCTCGCTAAGTTATTAGAACAACACAATAAAGTACTGCTATGAACCTATAAACCTATATTTACTCATTTTAATGTCCAAATAAAACAGTCAAAGTGGTCAACCTTTATTAAATAGTATACCCTAATCGTCAAATTCAATCCATAACCTAGAAGTGCACCCAACTTCACAGAAGTGTACGTGTTTAATATTTTTTTCAAATATTAGTTTATTTATCATCACCAAATATAAATTTTGTGGAATTTTATCTCTCTATTTTGACCTCCTAAAAATTCAAACTAACTTTCAGATTAACCAATTTCACCTTTTCACTAGAATTAATTAACTCGAGATTTTTGAGTAAAACCAATTGGATTCGCAAGTGTCTTCCAAGATCTGTCTTTGGTCCAGAGGCCAAAATATGAATCTCCTCCTAACTATTTCGAATCAGTAAGTCATGAGAGGGGAGAGAGAATAAATCTAGTTTGCCCTTTTCTCCTTGTTTCTTACTTTCCAGCCCCTCTATCTATGACATGTGGGTCCCACCAACACTCCCTGGCCCATATGACAGTGAAATACTCCTCTCCCACTCAGTGACAAGCTAAGAAACACCTTGCCACGTTGAGCTCAGGCATGGGAGAGTGGCATAGGTGGCAACACCTCTCTTCACTTCTCCTTCTCCAAGCTTCTGCACAGCTCCCTCACTCTCCTCACTCCCTCCCAGAGCACACACAAGCAGAAGAACACCTCCTTTCGCCCACATCTTCATCTTTCCCCTTTGCCAGCCGAAAAGATCTCGCCGTCTCCGCCGTCGTTCTGGTCATCATCGTTGCCATTTTTCTCGCGTTCCATACTCTCCTCTACATGCCCTAGATCATCCTAAAACTTCATTGCGTTTTGTGGTGTAGATTGTCGGGAACGCGTCGATGCAGTAATGGCTCCAGTGCGCGTCCTGGCCGCGCTGTCGCAGCCGCGCCGCCCGATGTCGCGCCGCCGTCCCGGCCTCCTCCGACCTCCAGTCGCAGAGCCGGCTCGCCACCAGATCCGCCTCATCTCCGCTAGTCCTTAGCCACCAGCACCGTCCGATTTCGTGCATCGGAGGAGGAGATCGGCGCCGCCCCCTTTCCTCCGTCGTCGCTGCCGCCGGTGAGCCGATTCAGCCACTCCGTTGAGCCCCGTTGCAATTCCTCGCGTCCACACCTTCCCAAAGATCCCCTCTCGACATTTCCCCCATTAATTTGCGCATGCATGCAGCGATTTGCGCTCGCCGCGTCGCTGCCGTTCTTCTCCCGCCGCCGTGAGGCCATTGACGTTGCTGGAGTCCGTCGTCGCCTCCCCGCCTCAGCCCACTGTGCGGTGAGCTCCCTCTCACCTCCCTATTGCCTCCTTGCGCTTCGATCTGGTTGAATCGGCCCTCGTTCGCAACATGCAGCGATGACCGAGCTCGGAGCCGCCGCTCGTCGTCATCGCCGGCGATGCTCCGGCCACCAGAGTCGTCGGCACGACTACCGAAGAATCCGCCTTCTCATCCTCTCTGTTTCACTTTTAGGGTCCGGCCGCCCTAATCCCGCCGTTCGCCGTCGCCGCCGGCAAGAATGCCGGCGGCCACGCACAGCCCGCGCCGCGCCTTTGTGCCGGCTCACTGACCAGTGGGCCCGGCCATGTGGATTTTCTGAGTAGGATATAAAAAAAGAGAAATAAAACGAATTTCGGTGTAATAATTAACAGAAAAATGTGTAAACTTCTAAAATACATAACTAATTCATTTTAACTCCAAAATTGGTGAACCAAATTTCTATAGATTTATAAAACTGTGATCTACAATGTTGTAACATAAAAACTACCAACTTTTGTACTGGATTTCCCTGTAAAATTATAAATAGCTATATGTATCCTTTTAATAGTATAGATCTTAGAAAATTCATAAGAAAATGTTAGTAAATGATAAAATTGTGAAACCAATTTTGTTGAGATTATAAAATGGTACTCTTAACTGTTGTGAAAATGTTTTTGACAAAACCACCTCTGTTATTGCTCTGTGTTTTACTAACCTTCCTATTAAACAAACTTGTGAAAATCTTAGTACATCATAAAATCCAGTGAGGTAATTTTTATTAGAACCTGGGTCATCTGTTTGTTCAACTAAAATTGGTCCCATGCATAAAAACTTACTCTAGAGCGCATATCACTTGTAATATACTAAAGAAAACTTAAATATTTACAGAACTGCCATTATCAGTGCTAAGAGCTTGTTTATTTCATATCTCCCAAACCATAGCTGATAATATGATGATTCTTTCACCTAAATTCAGTTTAGGACGCGTAGAACCCACTGTAATTTTATTATGATTATTGATCATTTTGCATGTGTATATTTATTTGGCTCTTATTCGCATATTGCTTCTTTTCGATAGATTCGGAGATTTCGGAGTGTGACGATCCTACCCTGAGGTCGAGTGCGACCAATTGCAGCATCCAGGAGAGCACCTAAGCATATAACACACATCCTTTACTCAACTCCTTTTCCTTTTGTCTGCGAATCTATTTATATATATATATGGTGATATGTAGATTATATATATATATGTATGTGGTGATATGTAGAGTTTTAGTTGATGCATTTGTCCTAGTTATATAGCTGCCATGTACCTACTTTCTCCTGGTTGGGAATGGTTGAGATGTTTTATTCATTGATGCTTAGCCATGCTTAGTGGTAATATAACTATACGGATGGACAGAGTTATTAATTTTGGTATATGGACAACTTGGGTTAATGGACATAAAACTTGAGCACTTACACTTATTAATTGTTAATGGAACATGTTGGACTTGTACGGGTGGTAGGGCGATGATGGGAGGTATGTTTCCCCGGATGCATTAACCCCGTCTAGATCATTAAGGACCGAACATTTTGACGTCTATTCGATTACCCTACGTATTTACCACATGCTGTATCATGGGACCGGCTTATTTGAGTACTAGACCTACTGTGATCATCTACGCCCATCGGAGAAGCGTGAGGATTTGGAATCCGCGGAGTGCCTTGTTGGCCGAGTTGCTTGCGGCAGGGGTATCTTCCACGTGGTGAGCCCGCCTTAGTCACATCACACACGCACGTGACTGAGTTGTCGGGTGGCCCGGTGTGGTTTAGGTGGTTGGGGTGGAGCTAGAAAAGAAGATGTGATGAGCTTGAATCACTTGGCGGACTATACCTGTGTGGCGGGTAGCATTTGATCCTTGTTCATCTCGTGTGGGTCCAGTTGTACACCTCTAATCAGAGTATAATCTATTCGAATAGCCGTGTCCACGGTTATGGACAATGCTTAATGTGTGCCTCAGTTATGTTAGCATCAAATTTGGGATAATATGGATGGGATTATGGTTGATGGTGATGATGGCATGTTGTGCCATGTTGGTATGGACCTTGGTAGTCCATGGTTGGTGTTGTGAGCGCCGTTTGGGCTCTTTATTTTATACTTTTTAGATTATTATGCTTGCTGTTTAGAAATTAAAATGAGGCTAATTAACTTGTTATAGAATTGCTTTTACTTATATTTACTCAATAAAATTGGCTTTATGCAATTTATGAACTTAGGTTGCTCTAGGTTAAGGTAAACCTTGTATACTTCTCTCTACCCTTTATGTATATATAATTTTGGGTAGGACTCGTGAGTACAATCTTGTACTTAACCTGGCTCTGTGGCTTTCAGGGAAGGACTCGAGCGTTGAGCTTCGTCTTGTGTGTGGTCATTGCTCTCCCGAGGGCGGCAAGGGCAGTGAGTGTTTGCTTCTCTTTTCAGCTTGGCTCTTCCCGGTCGGTTTTCCCTATGGGTTTGTGGCGCCACTTGCTTTACTTCATGCTTATATATCTTACTTATGTCTTCCGCTACTAATTTTTGTGTTGTCTCCATTATGTGTCTTGTTCCTCACTGTTTTATCCATGTTTTGGTACTTGCTATGATTATTAATTGCTTGCGATGGAAGTGCGAGGCTAGTCGCAATCCTAGGGACTAGCTAAGCATGAGTACGGGTACCAATCACTTGAGATAATTGAGGATATAGAGCTTTGGATCGAGTCACTGGGGTATGCTTTTGGTCATCGTCCTCGTGTGGATGACGGGCATATGACGTAGTTGACTGACAATCTATTTTATGGTTATGTCTTGCGCTCGCTACTCGGCATTCTGATTATTATAATAGAAGATTGTCAATAGCATGAGTGGCTATTTATGCGTGCATGGATCTCACTCCTCCAATAGTATGTTGTATGTGGTGGTCGCATTGGACACTGGATGGTATAATACTCGGGATGCCAACACACTTCATCTATATATTCAAGGGTGATAATTAAATAGCCATGCTACCCTTAAAAAAATGAACCGATCCTTGCATTTATACCATAATTTTAAAAAATAGTCAAAAAAAATGAATGCAATGAAAAAAAATGAAAACTTTGCCTCTCCCCGGGAGAATGTTGTGTGATTGATCCATGTCTTGTACAAAGTGCCAACAGTAGCACTAATTAATCCCTTGGGATAACCCAATGAAGAGTGCATACGCAAGAAATTGCCGAGCATTACGTCAGCATTGACTCGTGCGACGGCAGCATAGCAATCCTTGTGCAGCACCGTTCAACCCGGTCGTAGTTGCCAACATAGCGGCAAGCCCAAGATATCTTTTTTCCGACTTTTTAGAGTAAATTTCACATTAGACTGGTTTTTTTTGCCAAAGTTCCACACATTGGACTCCTCTTATACTGACTTTTCACTTTAGACTAGCCTTTGTTACCCAAATCCTTTAGTTTGGACCAGTGGCCCAACTGTCAGCCCCCGTCAATGAGAAAATAGAACACAACGAACGAAAATTTATCGATGGCGACCTCCTCGATGAAATTTGCCTTGAGCTTGGTCCGTTGTATCGTGGCTATGGTAAGAAAGAAGCTGCTCAAGACATACCAGTTGAAGATTGAGGTCAATGATTTTCCATTCTTTAGATAGAGATTGAGCTTTAGGGTGTCTAGGATGGAGATTTGGGACAGGCCAGGCAAAGCACGGCGGATTGGAGATCAATCAAACTCGAGGGCAAGCAATGGCAGGAACTGAGGACCCATATGTAGGCGGATCGGATGCTAAGACTAAGGTCAGAGGTATCTAGGTGGAGAGAGAGAAGGCATCTCCACACACTTATCACCACCACAGTTATTCAGGCAAGCTTGTGGATGCTCGCAGTAGCACCAGTGAGGTTGTCACCAATCACGAAGGCGTGGGGAAGCAAGCACGAGCAAGGCGATGGAAGGGAGCTTGTTTGTGTTCATCTGTCAGCCCAAATCATTTACCCTCCTGGTCCAAAGTGCAACTAAAGACAATAATACATGGTGTTAAGTGAAAACATTAAGCTGGCCCTGGTCCATTGTAAAACATGGGCAAGAAAAGGTGACCCTACGTGAAATTTACTTGAATTTTTATTTCGTTATATCTTTTGCTCCTTTTTTCCTTCCATTAAAGGGTACCATGGTTATTTAGTTACTAGCGTTGCATGTGTGGATGAGGTGACACGTCTATGTGATGGTTTTGGTGGGTCCAAGGACTACACTGAGCCAAATGATAAATTTTAAGGATATGTTTGGACAATTTAAAATATTAGTAACTAAACTGGTCCTAGAGCCAAACTAGATGGACAATGTTGGCTATTCACCCTATCCATTTTATAGGCAAATAATATGTTTTTATATCACTTACAACTTCTTTCCACTCAAGCATACAATTGCTTTTAGATTATTCTAACTCCTTTATATAGTGTCAATAAAAAATATATCATAAGTAAAGAAATACTACAGGACAGATGCTCGCTTGAACAGGCATATCCCCTTAGTCTCCCTCATCTCGACTCCTCTGCCCCTCTCCACCATCCTCGAGACCATCTCCTCCGTGCTTCCCCTCTCATCCCGTGTCTCCTCCGTCCTCCTCCCCATCCTTTGACCTTGCAAGCCATCCATACCTCTCCTCATCCCTATGCCTGTGCGCTTGCTGCAGGCTCCAGACCAACGATTGTGGTGAGATTGTAGTGTAGGATGATGGAAACAATGGCTACTACGGCGGGAGATGATGGTGATAGCCTTAGGAGGACTGGTCATATCCATCGCGACCATCATGAAGGCTGAATTCTTTGTCATCAACCTCGGATATGGTGGCGACAGGCTTGGTGGCGAGACTATAATGTGAAGATGGAGGTAGACAGTGAAGACAGGTGTGGCGAGTGGAGGTGCTAGGGTGCATTCTGAACTCGAGTTGACGAAGATAGTGCCTGTAGCGAGCACTAGGCGGCTTCTAGCGAGGTAGGATATTGGTGCTTTAGCGAAGTATCAGGTCTGATACTCTGGTACCTATGGCACTAGTCACTAGATGGTATTAAAGATGATGCCTGTAGGTACCATATGTTGTGCATCGGGTATCAAGTCTGATACCTAGGGCACTGAATCCTAGTACCTGAAGTTTTAAGATCTGGTACTAATAACAGACTTGTTTTCAACAGACTTGTTTTCCATGCTGACGTCACACTAGCGTCAGAAAAATAACAATCCGTTAGGCAACAGATGTCTATTGTGTAGTCACACTCTTTATTTTTTTCATTTAAATCATCGCCTTTCTCTAGTTCTAAAAAAATCTGTTGGCCTCCTCCTTTGCAGCATTAGGTCCAGAGAGCTACCACCTCCGTAAAAAAATTATTTCTACATGGATGAAATATATCGTAGGATAATGAATCTTAACATATGTATGTCTAGATTTATTGTTTGCGTAGAAATAGCTATAGATGGAGTAATTAACAACAAAAAAGAAACTTTAGCCCCTCTCCATGTCCTACATTATACTTGCCTAAAAAAGCTTAGGCCAGACGACACCGGCCTTAACGTTTCATATTAATTGTGCTGTCCCTGATTCCAGAGGAATATACCTTTCACAGTTTTAGAAAAATCCGTCACGAAACAAACCAGCGGAATGAGATGGGGAGAAACATAACCCAGCGACATCTTACCATTGTGAATTAATAAAACATGCAAAACATAGGTTATTTTTTTCATTATAAATAAGCAACTGTCCAAATTATCACTTCTCTCGTAAACCATATATCATATTAATTATGGGTAGGCTCTTTTGATTCATAAGAATGCATATTATAGTAAAAATATAATAACATACTCCCTCCGTTTTAGAATGTAAGAGGTTTTGACTTTTGATTAGAATGTTTGATCATTCATCTTATTAAAAAAATTATAAAAGTATTATTTATTTTATTTCTGACTTACTTTTTTATTATAAATGGTAATTTAAGTGTGACTTATTATTTTTTGTATTTGCATAAAATTTTTGAATAAGACGAATGATCAAACGTTGAAAGAAAAAAGTCAAAATGTTTTACATTATGAAACGGAGGTAATAACAATATTTATTGAGAAAGTTAAACTATAATATTCTATCGTTGTGTACAGATATTCTCATGGCAAAGTACGGGGTTTTATCTAGTTTTCAATGAACTTTTTATATTAAAATAAAGGCTGTGTCTGGCTAGTTTGGTTATTAAATATATTATGACAAATAAAGATCAACAAGTTGTTAATTAAGTAGTGTAAATGTATCAACGTGTACCAGGCGTGTCTTATTTACAGCGTGAAGTATCGCAAAGCTAGTTGTTAGTACCGGCTGGCAGCAGATAGGAATTACGATCGATATCGCCCCAATCATCACGATTATCTTGCCGGCTGGTGTTAACACAACTGCCGCACCATTATAGTATCGGAGTAACAATTAAGAAAAGGAGCTAGCGTACATAGCTGAGACACGGACGACGTGTCGAACTTAATTATTAGCCGGTAGCCTGGTACTACTCCTTAATTTTTAATCATTTTCTAATTATATATTTATAACATATTTATTTTTAATAATGATTTATAAAACACTACTACTATATAATGGGTCCTAATTATTGTATTTTTTCACATGACAAGCCATGTACGCAGTCAGTTTTCTTATAGTTGTACCCAGACATTTCTGAAGGTGAACTACACGTACTAATTTCATGGCTAGACCGCGAGACGAATCTTTTGAGCCTAATTAATCCGTTATTAGTACTTATGGCTAATCATGGTCTAATTAGTCTCAAAAGATTCATCTCGTCGTTTACAGCCCAACTGTGTAATTAGTTTTATTTTTTATCTATATTTAATGCTCCATGTATAAGTCCAAGATTTGATATGGTGATTTTGGAAGAAAAATTTTGAAAACTAAACTACCCTTTATTTATCGTACGTTGGAACAGTTGATCATTTCTAATTAGTTAAAGCCTGGGAATGCTCGGCCCGAATCGAAATGAATTGAGAGATGCATGGGTTAGCAGCTTGCGACACGACACGACATGTCAGTTAGGTGAGGTCGGCCTTGAGTATTGGTATAAGCTTTGCTCCCGCGTATGATCGATCTAGAAGCTTCCGGCAAATGGCCTTGCAAAATAGTAAGAAAAAACTTATAATAAAATTTGCATTTTTCTCAAACTTATAAAAGACTCCCTTCGTTGAAAAGAATCAATTTATGCTACGAAGTATGTCTATATTCTTAACTAAAAGTTAATTTATTTTGGAACTAAATATTTGTACGATTAATTATACTGTATTAGCCCTAACATATATGAAAATTAAATGCTTGCCCTGTAGGGGCCCCTTGAATTACTGACTGGGAGTTGCTAGAGGAGCGTTTCGCATGGTCAATAGACTCCAGATTGGCGATGGTAAATAGGGATCGACGGATATATATAGTTGACCCGATCAAGAGGAGTTAAGATGACATGTTGGTCATAAACTTTATATATGCATAAAAAGCCATTGGTTATTATATTTGTTGTGTATGATAGTTTTTTGATGTAAAGGTGTGTATGATAGTTGATGGGGAAAAAAACAAAACATTGCTCGAGTGTGTTATTTGTCTGGTGTGAAAAGTTAAGAGTTACTAAATATCTAGCTAATTTTGTAGTTCATTGGTAATTTGAACAGTCACAATAATTCATGGGTTATTTGGACTTCTCTCCTTAATATACATAACGGTCTTGAATTGTTCTATATTAATGACTTGAGGAAGTACTAATGTGATATTATTTCTCACGTGTTTTTGTTTCAGAAGTCTCAATAGTAAAAATGCCATTCAAGCAGTACCCAAAGACGATCTTGCTTGTTTATGTGGAGGAATGGAGGATCGAGTGGATTAATGCGCCACCCGGCCGTTGACGTGTTGAATCGATAGATCCATCCATATCCCCTCGATCGATCGATCGAGAAAAGCTGGTGCAAAAATGACCTAAGACTTGCGGCCTTAAAGCACGGCCGTTGTAACAGTGTCGTGGCGTACGTACACTATAGCTACGTAGCCTACTATTGCATCAGTTGCATGCTATGCCACTATTTGCAATGGCCGGCCGGCGAGCAGATCCATCCAACACTTGGTGTTCGTGACAGCAGTACGCAGGGGAAGCAGGATTTAGACGTGAGGAGGGCCAAGTTAATCTAAGAATACGTAAAAATGATTTATGAAAAAGTTGCATCACTATACATAAAAAAATCAAGGATTTTACTTAGCCATATAAATATATTTATGTGTTTTGACCTTAAAAAAATATTACCATGACTATTATTAAAAATTAGCTGCACATATGATTTTAATATTCTAAATTAAAGTGGTCAGGTAAATCAATTACTCCCTCCGGTCAGAAATACATGCCGCTTCCGACAGTAGAAATAACTTGATTTTAACTCTGTCTTGTTGTCCGAAACGTCATACAAAAATAACCGGAGGTAGTATATATGAATTGAAGAAATGGATATTCCTAGTCAAGAATTATAAGGTCATTTCAGCCATCCAAACATTGTTGCATTTCTTGTGTTAGCTTGTTGCAAGCTTGCTTTACGTGCTACTAGCGTGCATAGATAATTTATCCACAGCCAGGCAGTAATCACACTACTAGAATTTCGGTCTATTGCAACGACGCAAAAACGTGACAAGAAAACCAAAATAGTTGCAATACGTACTAATAGCAACTATGACACTGTTGTTGGGAGCCGTGACAAGTATATATGTTGCAATAGATCCATTGCAACAATTTTTTTTGTTTGGTGGCAATAATATTTAGTTGCCACGGAATGATCACTGTTGCAATTGCATATGTTGCCATGCCTAACATCGTGGCAATAAAACCTATTGCCACACCATAAGACGTTGCATTACGCATCACTTACAACAAACTTACCACCAAAGAAGACTCATATGTGATGATTCAAATATTCAAATAAAAGCCAAAAAATACTTTGAAATTTTTAAAACTTTTAGCAATGTTTATATGTCACTAGCCATGCTTCCACGATTTTTTTTTGCTAATTTTAGCATATCGTAGACTATGGGATTCGAACCCAGAACATTCCTCTCTCCAAGCAACAACCTCACTGTTAGGCTATGAGCTCATACAGATAAATCTTCTCATACTTTTATTTAATTATGCATGAGTACGAGCTCGTCCACCATCCGCACAAGTTGCTATTGTAAGGAAAATCTATGATTATTACAACCAAAAATATTTATGGCAATATTATTAACATATAGCAACCATTTCTTAAAATGGTGGCAATAACACCTATATATTGCAACAAAAATAAGGGTTATCACAATATAATATATTCATGGCAATATTGTCCACATAATGCAATATTGTCGTACAATGGTGGCAATAAAATCCTAACTATTGCAATAAAAATCAAGATTATCGCAACACAAGATATTCGTTGAAATATTGTCCACCTATTACAACCATTTCACATGATGGTGGCAATAGCAACTATCTATCACAATGCAATATATTCGTGGTAATATTTTCTATATATTACAACTATTTTGTAAAATGGTGGCAATAATATATGTCTATTGCAACTAAATTTACATTATTGCAATGATCTCTGTGGTAATAGGGTAAAAAACTAGTAGTGTCAGGAATGCAATCGTACGATAGTCAGTGTTAGAAGCTTGAATATCTGCATTAAAGTGCTTTAGTACTAATCATGTAATTAGAGAATTAATAGGCAGGTCATATGCAATTAGGCCATGTTCAATGGACTACTAAGGTAGATGCTTATACACCCATTAACCCGTTTAGCCTGCCATGCATAGTTTTCATCGGAGCATCGGTGCCAAAAAAAAACGTCGACGCTTTCTCCCCTTCACGCCAGAAAAAGAGGAGATAAATCAGGTAACAGCACCTTATCTAATGCTAAATCCATTTAATTAGCAAATAATTAACTAACTTAAGATATTTTTGCTAGCGCCTTCCGATTCTTTTTTCTAAGCATCTCCCTAGGCGCCCTGCCATTAAACATGGCCTTAGTGAATCATTGGGGAGGCCAGGCCTCCCCCGCCCCCTCCATGTGCTGAAAAAGACTTCTAAAATCGTAAGAGATTGGTTTGAAGCCTGGCCTGTTTTGATGGTTTTTACTTTTTATCGCAAAAGGTTTTGGCAAAGGTGTTGTATGCATTAATGCTTGGCTAACGAAAACTGTACAAGTTAAAATGATAAATTCGACTTTAAAATCGACTACACGATCGATGTAATTTGGAACAGGTAGCTAGGAAAGAACTGCACAATGTAATCTGGACATGAACCTATTGAAAATCTAGCCAATTTTCGATATAATTTAATCTAGATATTCGATAAAGAAATAATCAATATCATGTTACCACAAAATAGGAAATAACCATGTGTAAAACTAAACATATTCAGCACCAAGATGAACACCATAAATCATATCATGTTCATGATCAATATGACAGTACCAAGATGAACACAATAAATCATATCATGTTCATGATCAATATGATGAGATCATACCCAAAGTTGAACGTAGACGTTCTACTTGATCCACCATTATCGCCACCTACAATGCCTCCTCTGTTGTCTCCTCTATTGCCTCCTCCATTGACTCCCGATCCATCACCAGATCAATCGCCGTCGTTGTTGATCATCTTGGTCGTCGCCATGAGAAGAACCTTAAGCAGTCGCGCAGAAGCGCTCCCCAAAAACTATATCGCCCGTCTACCCGTACATGTACTCGTGACACGGCGTTAGTTCCGGAGGCCTGCTCATTCCAAGATCTTGTGTACGCAAGAGCTTAGAATCGAGGATGAAGAAATTGCAATGCAAGAGCTTGAACTCCAAGAACAATGGTAGAGAGAATGACAGAGAAACCTCTCATGTGCTAAGGAGGAAGAAGATTGAAAGAATGGCTGCCTAATTGAGTTCTAATGACCTGTTTATGAAGAATAAACGCAGACATTAAATCTCCAAAAATTTTAGAAGTTAAGACCTCTAATATCCGTCTGTAATCGGACATTCCGGTAATATCACCGGACAGGCTGGTAAAATGGTTCTATTCCCAATAAAGGTATTTTACCGGACATTCCGGTAGTTCTACTGGGCATTCTGGTTGTTCTACTGGACAATTGACCAGACAGTCCACCAGACAATTTGATAAACAATCAGCATCCAATAGAGAGTTTTTACCGGACTATTCGGTGACTTTACTGGACATTCCGGTGTAAGAACACTCCTCCCCTTGGCTTATAATTTATACTTTTGTGTGTCTTTGAAGTTTTATTATTAGATTTAAATGGGTCCAACCCTAATTAAATCCAACAATCCCCACCAAGTTTCAAAGCTCACAAGAGTACACCTAGTTCTGCTCTTGTTTTATATATCAGTGTTTCGGTGGAGACTGTTAAGTTGAACTTTCACCTAG
>CM002482.1:8728576-8812409 GCA_000325765.3 Leersia perrieri | reverse complement strand
TCCCAAGTTCCATTAGACATAATTGAATCCATCTCACTCCGTACCGCTTCCTTCCAATAGTCAGCGTCAGGAGATGTATATGCCTCTTCAATGGTTTTTGGGGTGTCATCCACAAGGTATACAATGTAGTCATCACCAAAAGACTTTGCAGTCCTTTGTCTCTTACTCTTTCGAGTAACTACAATATTATCCTACTCTGGATTTTTCATAGGCGTTTGTTCATAATATACTATCGGTTCAATAAAATCAAGGGAAACTATAGATTTATGACTAGATGTGCTAGGTGTATTTTTCATGGGAAATTCATTCTAAAAAAATGTAGCATCTCTGGACTCCGTGATAGTTCCAACACGCATGTCAGAAACTTCAGATTTTATTATTAAGAATCTATAACGAACACTGTGAATAGCATACCCGAGAAACTCACAATCAACGGTTTTTGGTCCAAGTTTGCGCTTTTTTTATTGGCACGTTAACCTTAGCCAAACAACCGCAAGTGCGCAAATATGAGAGAGTCAGCCTTTTCTTTTCTCATTTCTCGAATGGTGTTATTTCTTTGTTCTTTGTGGGAATTCTATTCAGGATACGACATGCAGTCAATATAACCTCACCCCACCATTTCTTGGAAAGCCCCGTAGTTTCTAACATGGCATTTACCAAATCAGTTAGAGTGCAGTTCTTTCTTTTAGCAATCCCATTTGATTGGGGTGAATAGGGAGGCGTCCTCTCATGAATAATTCCCACTTCCTCACAAAACAAAGTAACTCATTAGAAAAATACTCCCCACCACGATCAGACCTTAACCGTTTGATTTTTCTCTTAAGTTGATTTTCTACTTCAGCTTTATAGATCTTAAAATAATGCAATGCTTCATCTTTTGTTTTCAACAAATACACATAGCAAAATCTAATACAATCATCTATAAAGGTCATAAAGTATTTCTTTCCCCCTTTGGTAATCATGCCATTTATTTCACACAAGTCGGAATGAACAAGTTCTAACGGTGCCAAATCTCTCGCCTCAACAGCCTTGTGAGGCTTGCGAGGTTGTTTCGCTTGAACACACGTATGGCACTTTAGAACTTTTTACCAAAGTGAATTTTGGAATTAAACTCATGTTAGCTAAGCGTGTCATACATCCAAGATTAACATGACAAAGTCATGAATGCTAAACATTAAACTCATTGTCATTACTCACATGGTTATTACAAGCATTAAACACACTTGAGAGGAGAGAGTCAATGTGAATCAATGAGTGGCCTGGGCTTGTCACCGGACATTCCGAACACTACCGGACATTCCGATAGCTCTACCGGACATTCCGATAAAATTCCTCTGTTGGCCACTAGGGAATTTATCAGATGCTCGGAGAAGCTACCGGACATTCGGTAATTTATCGGACACTCTGATAAAATTTTTCTGTTCCCAACAGAACAATTTTACTAGACATTCTGGTAATACTTCCAGATACTCTGGTAGTAAACCCAATCACTCAATTCTTTGACTTTGCATTCTTGTGGGAGTTTTGAGGGTTCTTCTTCTGCACCAAGATGGCACTAGAATCTCCCTCAACTCTCTTGCCTCAACTGTCCTTTGCTCTCGTCTTCTCGTCAACACCCAAAGAGGCAATTAATTCAGTGACACTGAACCGTTGTCTCTTGTGTTTTAGAGAAGTAGCAAAATGAGACTAAGATTGTGGTAATTTGGCAATAATTCTACCCGTCACAAACTTGTCAGGCAACTCATAGCTATTGTTTTCGAGTTCCTTTGCCAACATCTGGATCTCATGAGCTTGTTCTACTATAGAACGGTCATCGACCATCCTATAGTCATAGAACTGCTCCATGATATACAGCTCGCTGCCAGCATTAGAAACCCCGAACCTAGCCTCAAGAGCATCCCACGTTTCCTTTCCCGTGAACATGCACATATACTCATCTACTATGTTGTCAGCCAAAACGCTTATAAGTGAACCTCGAGAAATAGACAATCCGCCTTCTCAAACTTCCTATCATCCTCATCAGATAAAGCAGGTTCAGACGGTTTGCCTTGTGCAACAAAAAAGCAATCCATGGCAGTCAACCGTAGCACAGCCCGAGTTTTCCAACGCTTGAAATTTGAACCATCAAAAGGAGGTGGACGTAATGATGCAGCAAAGCCAACTACCGAAAATGACCTTTATAGTTTTTGGATTGTTGGAAATCTAGTCAATTTTTGATATAATTTAATCCAAAAATTCGATAAAAAAATCAATATCATGTTACCACAAAATAGGAAATGATCACGTGTAAAACTAAATATATTCAGCACCAAAATGAACACAATAAATCCTATCATATTCATGATCAATATGACAGCACCAAGATGAACACAATAAATCATATCATGTTCATGATCAATATGATGAGATCATACCCTAAGTTAAACGTAGACGATCTACTTAATCTGCCATTATCGCCTCCTCCAATGCCTCCTCTGTTGTCTCCTCTATTGCCTCCTCCATTGACTCCCGATCCATCACCAGATCAATCGCCGCCATTGTTGATCATCTCGTTCGTCACCCTGAGAAGAACCTTAAGCAATCGCGCAAAAGCGCTCCCAAAAACTATATCGCCCGTCTACCCGTACAGGTACATGTGACACGGCGTTTGTTCCGGAGGCCTGCTCATTCCAAGATCTTGTGTACGCAAGAGCTTAGAATCGAGGATGAAGAAATTGCAATGTAAGAGCTTAAACTCCAAGAACAATGGTGGAGAGAATAAGAGAGAAACCTCTCATGTACCAAGGAGGAAGAAGATTGAATGAATGGCTGCCTAATTGAGTTCTAATGACCTATTTATGAAGAATAAACGCAGCCATTAAATTTCCAAACATTTTAGAAGCTAAGACCACTAATGTCCACCTGCAACCGGACATTCCGGTAACATCACCGGACAGTTCGGTAAAATGGGTCTATTCCCAACAGAGTTATTCTACCGGACATTCCGGTTGTTCTACCGGACAGTCCACCGGACATTTTGGTAAAAGATCAGCATCCAACAGAGAGTTTTTACCGGACTATCCGGTGACTTTACCGGACATTCAGGTGTAAGAACACTCATCCCCTTGGCTTATAATTTATATTTTTGTGTGTCTTTGAAGTTTTATTATTAGATTTAAATGGGTCCAACCCTAATTAAATCCAACAGAACCAAACGAATCATCCCCAAATCAACACATCAGTCACAAAATTCACTACAAGTAAAAGAAAAACAAAATCCACAACGCGGTTCGTCACCTCCACTCGTCGGTCGCCCGGCCTTCCGCTCAGCGGCCTCCCGTCCCACCGCCCCGCAAGCCGTTGCCCGCGCGAACCGTCGCTGCCCCCCCTCCCCATGCTAGCCGCCGTCTGCGCGGACCATCGCGACGGTCCGAGCTTTGCTCACCGCTAATGCGGGCCGTCAGGAGGGAGAGGGAGGAGATCGAGATCGAGCCAAAGATGAAGGGAGGAGAGAAAAGGAAGGAGGAGAGAAGGGATTGATGGAAATGATATAAAAGCGGTGGTGTACTCTGTGGTACCGGTTGATAAAAATATTGGAGACCTGACATGTTTTTGAATCGGGACTAAAAATTATTTTTATTCCCTATCGGTTATAGAAACCGAGACTAATGTAATTTTTTTCCAACCCATCAAGGATGATTTCTCCCATAGTGGATTTTAGTCTCGGTTTATAACACCAACCGGGACTAAAGATATTTTTAGTCCCGGTCCCAATTTAAACCGGGACTAAAGCTCTAGATATAAAATCCATTCCTACCGGTTAAAGATTGAGGTATGGTTATTCATTATGAACGTCCATATATATGATTTTGTCAGGATACACTCATAAAAGATGGAGAGAGTATACATATGTTATCCTGGACTGCATATGGTTGCGTCATGATTTAAGGTAATGTAAATAGCCACGCTTGATTCATGTGTTTAGGTTAATCACTTTAAGTGAATATGGTTCAAGCAATAGAAAATTGCCTACCGTCGTCTCACCACTTTCATTTTGCAACACTTCTTTAGTGTTCGTTTAAAACAGATTATTCATTGCAAAATAAAAGTGTATGCTAATATTCGGTCAAAATCAACGTATGCTTTATTGTTTACCCAGTGCAAAGTGTAATCCAATCTTTAAACTATTTTATTAAGTTTATTTTGTGAAATATTTAATTTATCCCTATAACCAAGCAGAAAAATCCATCCGTGTAAATAATCTAAGATAGACCAAGCTTTGTAACATGTGGACGAAATGGTAATACTATATGTAAACTATAGAAACATTGTATATTAATTATTGTTGTTGTTGTTACATCTATCGATTAAATTTAATCAATTTCAAACTCACATTGATATTTTTTTTTGAAAAATTACAGTTCTAGTAAATTTTTAAGCCAAACTTTATTGTAATGTGATATTATACTATATGCCCCCAAAATATTCACATTGCCTGGGAATGCACATGTGAAGTGACGGTGAAATCGTCCATGTATTACTCCGCCTACCATGGGTCATATTCTGGTGTCCACGAATATTACGAACTTGACAAGCAGGGTTTCAATAGGAATTTAGTGAGATCAAGAATATGCCGCTATTTTTCATTTTAAGCATTCGTTAAGTATGCATTCAGTATGAGTGTATAGCGGTGTGTGTTGTATTACATCTACCGTGTGGTAAAAAAAAAAAAGAGGAGAAACTCGCACTACCAAAAACTAGCTTTTCTCTTTTCTTATCTACCCAAATCGTCCAGAGCACGCTACTCTCGCAAATTCCTCAGTTTGGTCAAATTGTTGAATGCCAGCCAACAAAAGAGGTTGGAACAAAATCGTCCAGCCAGCCGACACAAATAAAAAAAAAATTAAACAAACAGAAAAAACAACAGAAGAAAAACAAAACAAAAACAAAAAAAAACTTGACACCTTCCTCCCATTATCTCTCTCCTCTTTGCCTTTTAATAGCCAACTTCCGTCTCGCACAAACCCCTCCTCTAAGCCCCCTTCCCTCTGAGCGCCAGGTGGAGCGGCCACCAAGCGGCGAAGGGGATCCGATCCATCCCGTGCTGATCTCCTCTCCGCGGCTAGGAAATCCTCCACCTGATCTCCAAGATCTCGCCGACCGCGAGCGCGAGCACGGGCAGGGGCCGCCATGGCGTTCCAGGCGTCGCACACGGCCTCGCCGTCGTCCTGCGCCGGCGTGCGGCAGGGGAGTGTGAGGAGGAGCGGCAATGGGCTCTCGCCGGTGGTGGCCATGGCGTCCACCATCAACAGGTGAGAGAGCTGATCGACGCGAATCTTGCTCCTTCCTCTTCCTTCGGTGTGTGTGGTAGTGTGTGTTCTGCTGGGTTGGTGGGTGATTCTTGGGAGGGGGGCATTGTGCGTGATCTGCCGGGTTGGTGGGGTGGGTTCTTGGAAATGGGCCTGGTTCTTCTTTCGGGTGGGTGAGATTTGTGATCTCTGATCATGGATCGAGTCAAATCGTTAGGTAAAAATGTATGTTTCGTGTTTGATTCGCGTGTGCTGAGGTGTGGTGAGTTCATCTCCCACTTTCTCGCCAAGATCCTGGGATATCGGTGGGCAAGATTTGAGCTTGGGTTGGTTAAGTCCCCCTCTTTAATGTTAGATTGTAGATTCCTGACCATCTGATCCAACGGACGCATCGTCCCTGCTTGTGATCTGGATAGGTGGTTCGTGATCCGCTTTGGATTTGATGATCTGGCCATTTTGCAGCTATGTGATATCATAATATTGAGGAGCTCTGAGTATTTTGTGATATTTTAGCTACTGATTGTCTGGAATTGACTATGTTGTTGATTGAGCTGAAGATTTTGCCATTACACAATTATATCTGTTGCATGAGTCGATAGCTGTGATGCGTTACTACCTATTTGGATGTAATTATTCCTGCATAGTTGCTTCAAGCAATTTAATACTCGTTGTTTAGGACGATTACAGATTTGTTCATTCAAAATTGGTTCGTTCAATTTGTATTTCTTTGACGCTTTTAATCGGTCTATTGACTCGAATTTTTTCAGCTGAATGATGGGTATTGACTGCATATTCCCTATCAATAGCCTCTGCTTGTACTTCTTTCACTATATACTGCAGAACTTCTTAAGGAACCATCAACGAACTGACATGGGTAGGACGGTAAAATTAAGTGCGTTGATGGAATGATGGTTCCAGGGTGGATGCATGCAGAAAGCTGAAAACTAATTGAATAGCTGTTGAGATCTGAACATGTTCAAATCTGTTGATGTTGATAGAGTGATGGTGAACATTTAAGGCCTGATTTGCAACCACCCACTACTCACTGCTAACAATACTGCTTTAGGATTTGTATAGTTTCTCTTTTGAGAGAGCATAACAGCACCACACTTGTGCAGTTGTGCTCTCGTGATCCTTTTCAATTTCAATTATGAATTTCAGAAACTCACTCATTTTTTAAAAAAAATATATGTTCTGTCTAGGTCTGTGCTGTGATTGTTATCTACTGTACTACTACTAATAGTGTAGAATTCTCTACAAGAAGGTAACACTAGTATAATAAAATGGCAAACACAATACTTGCAGAAAGAGGATCTGTTTGCCACCACAAATTTGATGACAGTTAGACATCTATGGTGGTTCATGAATCATGATAATGTACCATGTCCTCTATAGAGTGGATATTGCATTATGTTTACTACCTATGTTGCCCATGTGGCACTTCAAATTTTTTGGTCCTTGTTAATGTACCTATCTTGGAAAATCCTTGCTACTAATGATATTGCTTTTGTCAATCTATCCTGTTTTAGGCTTTTAACTAGATTAAAAAATTATTGTTAGTCAGCACTGTTTTGATTACACTGCCTATACAAACATCAGAAGCCTTGCTTTCACCATAGTGTATACATTTGATATTGTTTCTCCATTCTTCTAATTTACTTCATTTTTTTGTAGGGTCAAGACTGCTAAGAAGCCTTATACTCCTCCACGTGAAGTTCATCTCCAAGTCAAGCATTCACTCCCACCCCAAAAGCGGGAGATTTTTGATTCACTTCAACCTTGGGCCAAAGAGAACCTTTTGAACCTCCTGAAGCCAGTTGAGAAGTCATGGCAGCCACAGGACTTCCTGCCAGAACCATCTTCTGATGGATTTTATGATGATGTAAAAGAGCTGCAGGAGAGGGCTAAGGAGATCCCTGATGACTACTTTGTTTGCTTAGTTGGAGACATGGTTACTGAGGAGGCACTTCCTACCTATCAAACAATGCTTAACACCCTTGATGGTGTCCGGGATGAAACTGGTGCAAGCCCAACCACCTGGGCTGTTTGGACAAGAGCATGGACCGCTGAAGAGAACAGGCATGGTGATCTTCTTAATAAGTACATGTACCTTACTGGACGCGTTGACATGAAACAAATTGAGAAGACAATACAATACCTGATTGGGTCTGGGATGGTAAGAACGAATATCCATTTAGGCATGATAATATCATTTTCTTTTGTTATTCAGTTTACAATGATCACTGCAGATAGCCTTGCTATTGATAGTCATGACCCTGGCAGTCTAAAAATATTACTGGCAAGAATTGAGTACTATTCCTTAAAAAAAAATCACTGAACTGTACCGGTCATTGCAGAGCAAAAAAAACTAATATTTATGTGCCTACTTAAATTATTTGCACCATGTCAGGCAATAGACATAGCAAAAGGTGTTTCACACTTGAGTATCACTTTTGGATTTTGAAAGAAATATGGTGCTTATTCACTTTCATTTAAGCTCAACTTTGATGTGGTTAAAGTTCATAAAAAAAACTTTGATATGGTTAATTGGTTATTCATAGATTGTAATGTGTGCTTATTGTTGTTGACTTCTTATTTTCTCCTCAAATACCAACCTTCTGCAGGATCCAGGAACTGAGAATAATCCCTACTTGGGTTTCCTATACACATCGTTCCAAGAAAGGGCTACATTCATCTCCCATGGCAATACTGCAAGGCATGCCAAGGAGTATGGGGATCTTAAGCTGGCTCAGATTTGTGGAACAATAGCAGCGGATGAGAAGCGCCACGAGACAGCATACACCAAGATAGTGGAGAAGCTCTTCGAGATTGATCCTGACTACACTGTTCTTGCATTTGCTGACATGATGAGGAAGAAGATCTCAATGCCCGCTCATCTGATGTACGATGGCAAGGACGACAACTTATTTGAACATTTCAGTGCAGTGGCACAGCGGTTGGGCGTCTACACCGCAAGAGACTATGCTGACATCCTGGAGTTCTTGGTCCAGAGGTGGAAAGTCTCAGATCTCACCGGACTGTCCGGAGAAGGGAGAAGGGCTCAGGATTTTGTCTGCACATTGGCACCAAGAATCAGGCGACTGGATGAAAGAGCACAAGCAAGAGCTAAGCAAGCGCCAGTTATTCCTTTCAGTTGGGTTTATGACCGCAAAGTGCAGCTTTAATCATGATCCAAGTAATTGAGACTTCATCCTATATTGGTTTAAGTTATGAGGTTCTCTATATGGGAAAATCTAGGTTATCTAGCTGGGTAGAATGCAATTACCTGTCCATCTGTCACTCATAATCTGTTGTCATGTAAGTTGGACAAGAGTGTTGGATGTGTCTGGTGAGAAGCTGATGTGAGATGCTTGCCATATCCATGAAAAAGGTTCCATTGCAACAGAGTGAACTTATGTTGTATTGAGTATGATGAGATTTATGTGTACTTCAAGGTTGGTTACAGGACTTGTATAAGTTTCAAAGTAATAATGGATATTGTATACAGACAACCGTGCACTGTCGCATGAAGTAGTCTAAAATCTGAACTACCTTTTGTGCTCTGAATGTTGTAGTAATAAGATTGACCGGTTTGTTACGTTTGAATTATGAATCGTCGTAATAAGTATTTGTCGGCTGTGTGCATCATATGATGTAGAAGTTTTTTTTTTCTCATTTTTATTCCATTGTCTAAAAAACAGTGAATATTTTTTGTTCTGTACACTGTGCATTCATCAACTGATGTCTGAAACTTGATCTCAAAAAAAAAAAAAAACCGATGTCTAAAACCGCATCCATCTACCCTCTGAATGTTTTGCTCGTTGGTTGTAATGATGATTAGTCGGCTGCTCTGCACCATTAGAAATTGCTCATGCCATCTGTATGCAGCTGTCTGATGCTTTCTTGCACGATTTGCGAGTAAACACGCGTTTCAGACTGCACATAATAAACAGACTTTCTTTTTAGTCTTTCATACCATGACACTCCAACTAAACTAATGACGTTTGAGATGACAGACACGACTCCAAAGTACGTTAGTTTTGGAGAGAATATTCTGGTTTTTCAACGGTTCATTCACGCTTGGTTCCAGAAAAAAGGACATCAGAATCAGTTTGTCTTCTCATGCTTTAAGTAGTCAGCACTCAGTTTATCATGGGCGCAAATTACCAAATGTCATCATCAGACACTTAATATTTTTCTTGCCATCAAGATGATGGGAGGGTTGGTTCGGTAAGTCTAGGACTTGATGCTGGAACGCAGCTGCGACTGCATCTCGCGAAGAAGAACATCCTCAACGGCATCTACAAACTTTACCAGATGTCGACGAGTCTGAAGCTCCAATTTGTTGGCCAGTTCCTAGATGTTTGGACAACAAAAAGGTCGGTTAGGTTGGAGGTTATTCCAATGAGATGTAAAAAAAATGCGAATGCTGGAAAGGATGAATCATGCAGAAGTGTCCAACAATGGACCTTCAATGATTTCAAAATTTGCACCCATGCCATTCGTTTCGATGATGAGATGATGCACATAACTGTATGCTGCCAGGATTTTTACCTTAGTTTTGCAAAGCAAAGTTAAAGTTATATTTGTTGACTGACTCCCGGAATTCTGAATTGAGAGTAACTTTAGACCATAGGATGACAGTGGCCAGTATGCAGATATCTTGATGAAAGCATCAATGCCACCAGCCAGGTGAGCTACAACTGTCTCATCTTTGTCAAAGTACTCAAATGAATGCCTGTAAAAGGTTTTACACAAATAAACAAATTGTGTATACATATATACCAACAATGTTGAGTTAGTTCTTTCCTGAAGCTTATAAACATAACAAGTGCCTGCTTCAACGATCGTGAAGTGCAATGTGCATTAATTGCTTAAAGAGACAAGAAACTATCCCGTCCAGAATAATCAGAAATTGTTAAATTGCCGTGTGAATTCCTAAGAAATCAATTTGTGAAGAGAAATGCCAAGTACATAGGTTCAATATCAACAAAATACAAAGTAATATGGCTCCACTGAACCTGGTATACCAAAGGAAGAAGTCTACAGAACACAGAATCCTTGCAACTACTTTAAACTTTCAAGTTTCAGCAACAGTTAGATCTTCAGTAACACCTAGCAAATAAACAAAATACTCCCTCCGGTCACAAATATATGACGTTGGTTAGCTCACTTTTAAGCTAACCAACGTCATATATAAAAAAACAGAGGGAGTACTAGCAAAATGCAAACAGATGGCAAATCATGTTACCTGGAATTATTAGCATCATTCACCAAGGAACGTCTCAAAGTGTTGATTATAATGTGATGCTGAAATTGCTGAATAAACCATCCCAAGGATGGAGTAGAATTGATCTCTCTACAAAAGGAATTCAAGAATAGACATTGATGGATATTATACCAGAAAACAATTTACATTATTGTATAAGCAACACAAGAAAGGAAATCATGTTGAATCTACATTAGCCTTAAACATTAATAGATTCCAGTTTCAACAAGCAAGCCTTTTATTTGAAAGATTATACAGTGAGCTTCATAAGACAAAAGGTGAAATCTAGCATACCTGGAGGCCTTGACCTTATCAAATAGTATATCTATACAGATATCATCAGGAAAGATCTGAAAAACACAAAATAAAATCAGAATATATATAACTAAATGACTAATAAAGTTCTTAAAAGGGAACCTAGGAAGGCAAGTTCATGTTGTGTACTTGTGTCGTTATCGATAAACATAGCAAGGCTAGTGAAATTGAACCAACAAATGTACAAATTATTTAGTTGCTAGAAAGTATTTTGTATTTGCATCCCCTTTTGTCCTTTATATACCATGGACACACTAACATTTGACTGATTACTCCTATGTAGTTTCAGTATCAGTCAGGGGGTGTATAAAGAAAAAGGTGATAACACACCATACTATTTTACAGAACAAGCACATCACAATGCTTGTTTTCTCATCTGCAGATACTACGAATGAAAAAAAAAATCATTATGTCCTATGCAATGATCTCATGAACTCACATTATTGTTTAAATCTTGTTATGTGATTTTTAATTATGAAAAGCAGCAATCCTCAGGCAATGGATAAGGCATTACATAGAAAATCAATAGTAGGTGCAGAATAAGAACTAATTGGATTCCGGGATAATTTCTTTTAGAATATGACAAAAAAAAAGGTTCAGTTATGAGATTACCTGTACTTTCTTTGGTTCCTTGCTTTCTTCATCAACTTCTATCAGCAATTCATGGTCTGAAGCAAATGAATTAACAGAACAATCCAACTTATGCCCATACTGTAAACAATCAGACGTCAGCACAGGTGCCTTCAGGAATACCCTGAAACAGCTGTCTTTATAATCTAAGACCTTTGCTTCAGATAACATAGATTCAACTTCCCACATTGCTTCAGCCCTGGATATGTTACAGAGGCCAGAAGGAAATTCAAGTCCTTTAAACCAGAGCAAACATAAAACACTAAATGCGGGCAGATGCAGTTAACTTCAAACGATTACTATAATAAATCTTAACAGGCTATGAAGCCAACAGGTAAGCACAGCTCCAACAGTTGAAAGTTAACAAACTTGTTGATAGTAAGGGTAACCATAAGAATGCACTGTGGTTGTAAACTTATAATCTCGAGTATAAAGACAAGAAGGAGACCAGTAAAAGAGTTCATGGCATAAAATAATGAAGACATGTACAGCAGCAGAATCACCAGCTCAAAACCAGACTAAAGAAATGGATAATTGAAAAATGTATGTCCTTATAGGCAAATAAGCATAGTGTTGTGATTTGGGATGAGAAGGTTTTGCAGAAGATTGAAACACTGAAACTGAGGATGATGACAAAAGGATACATGGATGCTACAATATACTCAAATAGTGCACATCACTTTATTACCACACACCAGTAGATAACACTGAACTAAGCATGGCAGAATTTAATGTTCAGCACAACATCTCAAAACAATCAGATAAAGACGTGGAATCTGAGAAACTTCATCAGTAAGATAAATTAAATTGAGTAAATTGCACTTTGCACCGGGTAAAATGTACCTAGTTTCACTTTGCACCGGGTTTAGCGCATACTTTCACTTTGCACCGGGTTTAGCGCATACTTTCACTTTGCACCGGGGTACATCAAAAGAAGTTTCACTTTGCACAGGATTAACATAGAGAAAAGTCATTAAATCTAAAGAATTTTCATAAACTTTTTAAATTATGAATCAGACTTTGTGAAGCCTAGCTTAAATTCAAATTATTTTCTAATTTTCATTCATATATTTTACAAGATTTTCTTTGAATTATATGATACAACCCGGTGTAAAGTGAAACTTATTTTGTGGCTAAACCCAGTGCAAAGTGAAAGTATGCGCTAAACCCGGTGCAAAGTGAAACAAGATACGTTCTACCCTGCAAAGTGCAATTTACTCAAATTAAATTACTCATTATTGAGAACAAATGGTATTAAGTTTTGAATAACATACAGAATATGGCATGCTAGATTATTATGATAAATCATAATGTCATATACTCATATCATTCAGTAATACTGGCAAAGCTAAGATGCTGTAAAGTAATTCAATTGCTAGATATCAGATCATTATGAACATAAACAAACAGTAGTACCTTATTTGGTCTTCTAACAGCCTCAGGTCATTCTCATTTTTTTCCAGCTGATGGTCAAGTTCCAGTACCTAGGAGATCATTAAAGGAGTATATTAAAAGGCAAATCAGAAAAAAAAAGGGAAAAAATCTCAATACAAGATGCTATTAGTGCATATGCTCCATACACTTGATTGTCATCAGTATTACTTTCTGTGTGAGCACGTATGGATGACTGCATGTGTTTTTGTTTAAGGAATACAGGATTCATATAAAGAGGTGGGAAATGTTGACTATGTTACTGTCTACAAGAACTGTATTAAGAAATGCACAGTGACTACCGATTGCATGACACAATCTTCAACAAAGAGCACAAAAGCTACATTCAAGAAATTATACTGTGAAGACATTATATTGATTTGTCTCCTATATAGCCCATTTATGCTGCCTAATATATATCATCAATTTGACATAGATGGCATGATATTTGGAATCTGTAACTATTAGCGCACATAACCACACCTCATACTTGTAGTCCTTGTCAAAATTAGTTTGGTCTCCGCATGAATTAGTTGAAACTGATAATTCAGCGACGTGACTTTCCTCCAAATATTTCAAACCCTGGACAAAGAAGGGGCACGATATTGCAAACGTTTTGAGAAAAAACTAATGTAAGTTAAAAGGGTAAAATATTTGGCAATAGTACAAAATTATACTAACAATAGAATGCCATACTGGCAATCAAAGGCCTGTACTAGTTGATATGAAAATTGTGCAGCTAACTAACTACAAATGACATTGAATGTAAGTGACCAACACGAAAAGGTTCCAGAATTATATGACAGTGGGAGTTAATCAGTTGACATGTACATGCCATCTACTGTGCAAAATATAGGGAACAATCCTGCAGTTTCCATCCGTTTGGGTGAAGCAACTTATTTCTTGAAAAATTAGCAAGCTCAGAAGTGATCAAGATAGGAAATAATGAGAATTACAGGTTTAGCATTCAAGAACAACCTCTGAATCAATTTTCTTCAAAGAAGACTCCAATGCGGCAACATCAGCATCCAACTGAACCGAAACTAGATAAACAAGTGTTAGGATGTTGCCAATTAACAAGACCTTAAATAACACAGACTCAAGAGAAGCAACCATTGAGAGCTGTCTCTGCAGCGCTGCCAATTTCAACAGTTAGCTTGAGGTTCTCCTCCTCAACCAAGCTTATCTCCTTTCTCAACCATTCCATGAATGCATCTAGCAGTAATAACCACACTGTCATATAAACAAGTAAAGGATGCAAAAGTGCAATTAAGCTCCAATGAGCAATCCCAGCTCTAACAAGAATCAAGCAACAAATACATATGAAAATCCAACCATAAGAGTAAATTTTCACATGCTACAGGGTTTAATCTCATGCCAAACACGATTACACCACAAATAACTAACCACAACAATCAAATAGAATCAGCGACTAGCAAGCAGGAACCACCAAGCTTTAGTAGCAGCTCACCAAAGCCGTCGCCCTCCAGCATGGCGTCACTCGGGACCAACGCATCCAACACCTGCAAAAGCAATTACGCCTGCGTGAACCCTCCCTCGATGGCACACGACAAAACTGAAGCCACCCCAATTTTTCCCATCACAGTAAACCACCAACCAAAACCCTCGCGGTTCGCAGCCACGCTCACCTCGTACTCGGAGATCAGGGCGCGCAACGCGTCCTCCGCCTCCATCCCCGCCGAATCAGCCTCCTCTTCCCCATCCCCTCGCCGCAACAGCGCGAGCCGCTCCAACCGGCTGAGCAAAACGGAAAAACGGCACAATCTGAGCTGAGGAACCTAATCTGCGCAGGCGAATCGGAGGAAGACGACGGAAGGGTAGCTAGACATACCTCCTGATGGCCGCCGCGTCGAGCGGCGCGTCTGCTTCGCCGTCGCCGTGGGCTAGGGTTTCCGCCATTGGCCGCAGCAATCTCCGACCCCTCTCCTCTCCCTTCTCTCCCGCCCAAGCTAAAAATTCCCCTTCTCTTCGAAATTGGGGGTAGCGATTTTGCGGATTACTCCCTCCAGAAAGGCCGAATCGCGATTTTGGGGTGGATATTTTTTGGAGTGGAACCCTCCAGAAAAGATGAATTACGATTTAGTCCTCAGCCTGCCTGCCACGTCGTCATCTTCCTCTCTCCTGCTGCTTCGCCTCCTCCGCGCCACACAAAAAAGGCGGAGGCTTTTTCCGCTCACTGCAACTCAACTCAAGCCAAGCCAAGTGACGCGCGTTATCCATCTCTCCCCGCCGCCCTCCTTTCTCGAGCTCTCCTGCCGCCGCAGCTCCAGGTCTGGCTCCTGTCTGTTCTTGGTTCTTGGACTTCTCGCATTTCTTGCTGGATATTATTGTTCCCCTTTCTGTGTTTCTTGGTCGTGTTATGAATTTTGTCTGTTTCATTTGGGTTCTGTTCTTCACTGGTGATTTCTATGGATTTTTCTGCTCCTGAAATGCAGGTTAGGTGGGGAGATGATGTCGCGGCAGTGCGGGAATCGCGCCTTGCTTGCCGAGGGATCAAGATCAGGCACTGTCCATGGTAGGAACAAAACCAGAGGTGCAGCAAGCAGCAGCAGCAGGAGGAGGAGCCATGGCGTTGTCAGGTTCCACCGATGCTGCGTGAGGGCTCATCTATGGAGGCATGATCATCTTCCTCTTCATCGTCATGCCAAGGTTCCTGCTCGTTCAGAGGTGATGATTTGCTACTTGCTAACTGCTCAATTTTCTGACAATCTTCTTCTTGTTGTGCTGATAAGTGGTAACTGTCTGACAAGGAAAAGGTTGGTTGTGTTGTTTGATGGATAGATCAAAGAGCAGACAGTGCTGCAAGTTTCAGATATTCTCGGCAGCATGAAGGAGTGGAGCAGGTTGCATTTGGTCACCGTGACAGGGCTGGTGGCATGTGCAGTTCTTGTAGTCCCTTCTGCTGATGCTACTGATGCTCTCAAGACATGCACTTGCCTGCTCAAGGAATGCAGGTGACTGGGTTTTCTTTTTCTTATTTTTTTCCTCCTTTGTTACAAACATGATTTCAACCTGTGTATTCGCCTTGTCGCTACTGTAAATCACTAAATCTTAGAGGTTCGTCTGTTCATTTCAACCAATTTTAGAGCTTGTCAGTTCTCCGTTTTAGGATATGTAACTTTCTTTTGCTTAAGTGAAGTCCAGCAACGCCACATATTATTGTTCAGGAACAATAATAAACCAGCATCTACTACAATAATCTGTGGAATTGACAATTTAGTCGATCCTGTTCAATACAGTTTCACGTTGTTTAATCAGTTCTACTGCATATTCATGTAGTGCAATGCAGTTCTGCAGATTTGTCATGTTTATATGTTTCTTACCTAAACTTAATGGAATCAATTTCAGAATAGAGCTGGCAAAATGCATAGCAAACCCATCCTGTGCAGCGAATGTCGCGTGCTTAAATACATGCAACAATCGCCCTGACGAGACTGAATGCCAGGTGGTTCCATTTTCCAGAAACCAGTCAGTTCAGACCAATTCTTCAGAAGAGTAACCTGTTTTATATCTTGACTTCTCGTAGATCAAATGTGGAGATCTGTTTGAGAACTCCGTGGTCGATGAATTCAACGAGTGTGCTGTTTCACGCAACAAATGTGTCCCAAGAAAGTCTGATGTTGGCGAGTTCCCAGTCCCTGATCCATCTGCCCTTGTCAAGAACTTCAACATGACTGATTTTAATGGGAAGTGGTACATTTCAAGTGGCCTCAATCCTACTTTCGACACATTTGATTGCCAGCTTCACGAGTTTCATGTTGAGGGAGACAAACTTATGGCAAACATAACATGGAGAGTTCGCACCCCCGACACCGGTTTCTTCACCAGGTCAACTATGCAGCGATTTGTGCAGGATCCCGAACAACCTGCAATTCTCTATAACCATGACAATGAGTTCCTGCACTATCAAGATGACTGGTATCTCCCTTAGACAGCATATTCTTATGTGGTACTTCAGATTTGTTACTAAGATTTGCTGAATTTTAGGTACATTATCTCATCCAAAGTAGAGAACAAGGAAGACGACTACATCCTTGTGTACTACCGCGGCAGAAATGATGCATGGGATGGATATGGAGGTGCTGTTCTGTACACCAGAAGCAAAGTTGTACCTGAAACAATAGTACCTGAGCTAGAAAGGGCAGCGAAAAGCATAGGGCGCGACTTCTCAACATTCATCAGGACCGACAACACCTGTGGTCCTGAGCCCCCTCTCGTGGAGAGAATAGAAAAGACCGTCGAGCAAGGAGAGAAAACCATCATCAGGGAAGTGCAGGAGATCGAGGGGGAGATCGAGGGAGAGGTCAAGGAGCTGGAGGAGGAGGAGGTTACATTGTTTAAGAGGTTGACAGATGGCCTCATGGAGGTGAAACAGGATGTAATGAACTTCTTGCAGGGACTGAGCAGGGAGGAAATGGAGATTTTGGATCAGATGGACATGGAAGCAACTGAAGTTGAGAAGCTCTTCAGCCGTTCCCTGCCAATAAGGAAACTAAGATAGCCTCTAGCAGCCACTCCACTCCAGCATGTGCAAGGAGGATTCACAGAAAACAGTATCCCATCAAGTAATGCTCAAAGTACATTCTAATTCCCTGAGGCAATACAGATAGTACAGATTATTCAACAGAGAACAAAATTTTGAATTTGCTAATGAATCACCATTTTTACAAAAATGTTCCCGTATTAGAGTATATGCAAAGGACAAATATATAGCAAACTCTGTACAACTGTTCCATCTCTTCCAAATGTGATACGGATTATATCCTTATTTATGATGATAGATTTGGATGCTGTTAGTTTCCTTCGCCTCTTAATGTTTATTTATGTCAAATTGTCAACTGCAAATGGGACCAAATGTAATTTTTAATTTCAAAAAACATTTTTGTTCCTAAAGAGGCTCTCTACAACGTCATTTGATCATTATTAAATTAACAATCACTGTTCATTAGGAGCTTAAAAAGAGCTTGCATGTTCCACGAAGAAATTTTGCATGAACTTCTCAAGCAGCAGCCTGAAATGAATGGATAAGGTGTCAAGAGAACATGGGATTTATTTTGTTGGTTTAAACCTTAATCATAGCTTCCTCTATATATTCTTAATTCGAACAAGGAAGCATATGGTAGCTGACACAATATCCCCTATGATAAACCAGGAATACACAGATGCTGTTCTTGAAATATTTTATTATCAGCAAGGAAAATTTCTCACTCCATGCTTCAGAGCTTAATTGCACCTTATATATATTTCAAATAATCATAGAAACTAAATGATTGAACAATACAGTTACAGATACATACTCACACCAACAACAATAAGCATGGAAAACAAAACATAAATAAAGTTTTATGAAAGTTCCCAAGGGTAGCAGTCTGATCCATGAGTAGCTAAGTAAGCTCGCCAGAAATATGCATGACCTTATCCCCATTGTCTCAAAGTATACAGCAAGGGCATGTCTGGCGAAAAAGAGAAAAAAGGTCAGTCCACAAATATCACCTGAGTGTCAATGCCAATATCACTCATAAAAAAGAATGTTAGCTGTGCCAAGCATTGAAGAAACTACATCTCAATATTACTGATTCTCACACTTATCCCTGAAATGGTTTGTTTATTCACAAAGTACTTAGACATGTCACAATAAACCACACAGGTTGTGCCTTTCAAAGTTTTAAGTAAAATGTTGTGATGTAGCATCAAGACATATCAGTGAAGCCACAAACGCTTTGCCTTTTAAGTTGAAAAATATTATGCTTAAACTCCATAGTGTATTGTACCTGTAAATGAAAACAACTGGAATACTGGATCTGATTGAAGCCAGTTACTCCAGCTTGTTTTTTAAGTGAGGTCTAACATTTCATTTTGCTCCTAAAAATAATCGAAGTGAATATTTCTGTTTTGTTTGACATGCATGATTTTTCTATGATAGTAAAGCTACCGATTCCCTAATTGTTTAGATGAAGCTTTATTGATCCCAGATGATTACATCAAGGTGATAGAAGTATAAAACCAAACTGAGAACAACCAATTCCCTACTAAATTGGTAATACTACTATCCACTTTGTGTAAGTGGTGTCCAATAGGAATTCAAAGTCAAACCAAGGTATAAAAAGATTGATCATATCAGGGCCTAAAAGTGATTTACCGTTAAGCAGTTTGTGCATACCTGTTTCACCATATTTTCCTGGTTGCGATTAGCGCCCGGTTGCCTGGTAGAAGAGTTTGGTGATAACTTATCATCCCTCACCCTGTTGAAGATACCGGTATACTTTTCTCCTGATTCCGCATTACCTTCATCCCACTCACCAAACGGTGGAACAGCTACATCATCTTCATGCTGGATTAGAAATGCAAAGGAAACGGTACATTACTCCATAGGCACTTGAAGCCACCACACAAATTCAGGACTAACAAGAACCGAGCATTAGAATGTACCGCATCATAGCCTCGGCCACCCTGCTTCGTCCTGGTCCTTCCAGGAGTATGCTGACCATGCCCCTCAAATGGAGCCCTCCTGTCTGGAGTGTTCATTCCAGTTCTTTGTTTTGGCTTGGATGGGTTGTTTGGTTGTGCTGGGGAAGCAGAACCAGTAACCATTCTGTATGGGCTTCTTGGTGCGCTACCACCACCACCTACATCTCGGTTAGGAAGTGGATGCCTTCGATGAGGATCAGCTTCATGCCTTCGTCCATGTTGTGGATTCATTAGACTTTGGCCCTGGGTATCAGGTGTATATGCTGGATGCAAAGGCGACTTTGCTGGAGGTTCAGGGTGTCTCCTTGGATCATTTGGATGGGAAGAAATGCCTGGTTTCTTGTTTTTACGGGCATTCTCAAACTTCTGTGTGTAAGGTGTGTTGCCAGTAGTGTCCCAGTTCCCGAATGCAGGAATGTTGGATTGCTGTCCAAAGAAAATAAATTAGTAAATCTTGTCAAGCATCAAGGTCTCAGGGGATTTTGACTTATGATTCACAAGAAAATAAAATGCCCATCTGTTAATCTGTTATCAGGGCATTTACCATTTTGGGGAAAAATGAACTAATAATCTAGTATAGATATAATTGCTTTCATGATATGCATAACTGTGTTGAGCACTCAGGGTACTACATATTGAAGAATTATACTAGAATATTTCAATAGTATTGCAAATTAACATGTAGGTACACAAAAAAACAATTCAAACCATATGATCAATTCAAAAGAAGAGTTCGAGATGGTCAAACACGCATAAGAAAGGTAGGTTGGAGCAAACAGCTATTTAATTATCCACGTCAGTATAACTGCTAGATACACTATATTGTGCAAATTCAGCAAAGGATCTTCTTACATTCACTGAAAAACAGATGAGGTCAACAACAAAGTGTCTCCTCTTTGGAAAATCGTTTTCTGTACATCAATGTCAAAATTATCACCTAAAACAATAAGTAGGCCTCATATATAGCAGAACAATTAACACAAAACGCATAAGCATATGTCTAACTACCAAATGCCCGTAAACAAATCAATAGGCATTATGAAGTACCAAGTCACCCAGTTCAGTAAGATAACTAATGCAAGAGAAATAAGAAATGAATCACTCACTGCCATTAGCGACTTCCAATCCTGTAGAGAGAAAAATCCTCAAGTGCCTCCTCCAAAACTCTAGGATGAACAGATTTTTCCTCCAAAACAAAGCACCGAAGTAGCAATTGTTCTCCCAGGAACTAAATTGGAATCTTTTTCACTCCGAACCCTCCCAAGAAAGGATCAAATTCCAAGTCAAGTTGTGGTTTGTCTACAGAGGAGAATTAAATGCGCTTCCTATCACATCCAACCATCAAAAGAATTAGAGGATTGAAGGAAGCTCTCTCACCAAATTTCACAAGGAGAACGATCAAATCAAAACCTCCCGGGAAATCAAGAACGAAAGGCACCTAAATAATCTGACCACCTAAATTCCTCATAGAATTGCCTAAATTCTCCCCATAGAAGATGCCTCCTTCCACTCTCCCAAGTCCCAACCACTCGAACAAAACAAACACAAGAATCCAACCACAAATCCTCCCACAAGACAACCAAATTGCTTCAGTAAATCCGGAGAAAAACTCACACACAACAAGAACAGTCAAAGGCGGAGTCTTTCACGCTAATCCTCCAATAGAGCAACCCCAAGTCCCCAAACTCATCAACGAAATGGATGGAAAGGGTGACTTCCTTCAGACAGATCCTCCAAGAAAACACATACAAACAGGCCTCTCCAAGAACCTTTATCTCTCCAACAAAACAATCACTACAACCCTCTCACCCTCTCTTTCCTCGAATCCCCTCAAGAAAGAACCCAGAATCAGTTCAGAAAGAAAGAAAAACAGCAAAAGGTGGCTTCTTTGCTCCCCTCTGATTCCGAAGCTTCTGAAGAGGTACAGAAGCAAATGAGAAGGAAGGAGCGGGGAATTCAGAGTTGGGGAGGGAGAGGAGGTTGGGGGGAAGAGAAGAAAAGGAGAAGGGAGGAAGGAAGAAGACAAAACCGTTGACGAGGGAGCGCCAGTATTTTTCAGTTCGAAGCACCTCTCTTTTGATTTTAGTTCTCCTTTTTTCTCAGATAAAATTATTGTTCTGAGATATTTTTATTAATACCACACGCATGGCATTACTCTTAAATTTGATCATAGATATTTTTAGATAAGTTTACACATCTTTAAAAGTAGTATCAAATGTCACTTTTATTTTTTTATAAAGGAACACTTTATTTCATGAACATGATGTGCATTGAAATGCGAATGTGCTACTAAAAATTGTTTTAAGGACATAAACTGAGCGATGGCATGGCGGCAACCTGCGAACTTTTGACACTGATGAAACCTGAATTTTTTTTTTCCCTTGCGCTCAGCTCAGAAGAGTAAATTGTGTGGTTTTTTAGGAGTATGTGTTTCTCATGAAATTGAGTAGGGGAAAAAAACGACGCTCTACAACGATACACTGCGAATTTTATGTCCAACAAATGCTAATTGATTGATAGTGATCAGGACAATGTTATTGAGAATAACTAAACAAAATGCAGATGACAGTAGATGCTAAGCCTCTACTCGCTCCGGTTCCATTACAATTGATGTTCTGAATAATATTGAAGTCAAGCTTTAACCATGATTAATTTTTAAAATATTTTATTTTAGCAACATGTAGACCATTTGTGTAAATTAATCTAAAAGGTACTTCAACAAAGTCATATATTTATCATTATCATCATCATCATCATCATTATTATTATATTATATTACTATTTATTATAATTGAAAAACATAATCAAAGTTGTTTTTTATGCTGTGTACTGTTAAAAACATCAATTATTTTTGAATTGGAGGGGTACTTAGTACTATACAACTTGGAGTTACACTAGGTTATTTCATAGGCATGGACGGATCCCATATAGTTCCTGGGTATTCCTGTGAATACCCAAAATTTTCATAGGAAAAAATCTCAATATATGTATATACTTATCTGATTAAGCTTGCTCAATTTTATCCCGTTAATTTCACATATTCCATCACTTCTAAAACATCGTCAAACATAAATTAATTTATAATTTTCGAGTTATTTTGTAAAGTGCTCAAAATCATGAGCTTTCTGTAATGTGAATATTGGATCTATGATATTGTACAGTTTAATACGTATTTTTCTCAACTTTATGCTTTGTATGTCATGATTGCTTTGTAACTGTGAATACCCCGTTGTGATTTCCTGCGTCCGCCTCTGTTCATAGGAGTATATATTGTTGGATAGATTCTTCACATGCCACTGATAGTTTAATTGTTTTTTGATGAATAAGAAATTGCTTCAAATTGAATAATAAATTTTACTCGACGCTATACAGTATGATTACATTAATCATTAATATGACATCTTCCAGATGAGCATGGCATGACGATGCTCCGGCTGCTTGGAACTAATCCAATCTTCTCGATCCGAAAGCGATTCTTTATCAACGTAAAATATGTTGTGGCTAGAAACCAAGTAGTTATCAACAAATTCTACAGCTTGGCAAACATGAAAAAGTTTGGTTTCAGACTTTCAACGTCATGTGGTGTTGAAGAGTTGCTTCATATATATATATATTAACCTTATCAATAACATACACGTAACACCCATTAATTCATACTAGCTGGCTTTGATTTATAGGAGTCAACCACGCATGCAAAGGAATAGGAACCAAGTTGTGTCACACACTGATGTTCAGTTGCAATCAGTGAATGACCTCAGTTCTTCCGATTTCCAAAGAGGTAATATGTGAACATGGTTAATCTAGTAGAACTGTTAATTCAAGTAACATCTCTACCTCTGTACCGTGTGACATAATCAAAGTAAATTCTTACATATAGGGTATAGCGTAACGGAAACACCAAGCATAGTTTTTTGTTTTTTTCTAAGGAGACAGGAGTTTTGCCGATTCATTGATAGTAGATGAATGAAGGTTACAGATTTGGGGATAGAGCGGGTGATGATCCTAAATCACCACCCTTTTACCACAACACCAAGCACAGTAAAACTTGAAAAAAAAATCTATTGTTGAGTCTCCATCCATGCCTGTAACTAGCTCCATGACCACCCTTCTGATTATTTCACAACAAAGTGCATCAAACACAACTGTTATTGTCGTTATTGTTGTTATGTTACCAATTATAGTTTTTTCGATCAAACTACTGTAGGGGAGATGTTACCAATTATAATTCATATTATGGTTGCATTCAGCTAGATTTTGTACAGTTTTCCGTACGATTTCGTATGGCTTGGTCAAAGTCAACTCAGTCGGATGCTAATGCCTTGCCTAACCTGTCCCACAGGGCAAAAGGCGAAAAGTCCACCCTGCTCGATTGCAAGTTGCACCCAGACTGCTGCACTATTTGTAGGCTTAATTTATAATTAAATTGCCTGCTTAACCTCTTGCCTTCCACCTACTTGGATCAGTCTGTATTCATTGCGCCGTTTTGGAAGATTCCATGGTCATGGAAAAGTCCTGCTGCAAAGAAACCATTAATTGATTCTTGAGATCTTGGAGCAATCTAAAAGATTTCAAATCTAAATTTGGTGAGATTATGCCTTATAAGAGATTAAGAAGGCGACAGGCTATTAAAAGAACACTCTAGAAAAGGGATGTTTGCATTGGATTATGATCAAAGTCCCTTTTGCAAGGATATCTGAATTCCAGAATGTTAGTACTACCAAACTGGGAACCAATTTATCTGTCTTCTAGCTTCGAAATTTCATTTTTCCTAGAATACACTGGAGAAAACAGAAAATTTATATTAAAAGATGCAGTACATCATTATCTGTTCAGCTTTCACTAGCTCATAGTGTCACTGATACTATCTTTTAGTTTACCGTGAACTGAAAAGGTGCATATATTAATTGATGGAATTCTTGCTCTGTTCCTTTTCATAAGGGTTGCCATCTTCTAGACTCGGGCCAACGAGAGCTAGCTGGTTTGCTCCAAATGTTGACCGTGCTTTGAATGTTGAATCTTTGAACGAAAATATGTGTCCCTGTCAGCTCATCCAGTCAGCTGTCCAGATCTTGACGACGACACCAGAGTAGAGCCCAACACGGCCCCGTTCGTTTCAGGCTAGAGTGGAGTTTTTTTCCTCTTTTTTCGTTAGCACGCTTTTCAAAATTATTATCCGTATATTTTTTTAAACAAAGTTTATATAAAGGTTGTCTTAAAAAATCAGATAAATCCATTTTTAAGTTTTTAATAGTTAATACTCAATTAATCACGTACTAATGACTTATCTCGTTTTGCATGCACAAATAATTCAATCATCACACGCAGGATCGAACGGGGCCCAGCTAATTAATGCTTAAGCTAGCTGGTCTGTTTAATGCAACTATGCAAAGTGGTGAATTTTGTATGGACAATCTTCAGGTTTGCCATACAACAAGAACTGCCACTGTTTTTGACCTGATAAATCAGTCAAAACACAAGCTCTGTTATGATTTAGTTGTCCTGTAAAGTGGTGAATTTTGTATGGACAAACTTCAGCTTTTCCAAACAGAGAAAAAAAGAGCAATTGTCAGTGCTTCTGACTAGATATCAGTTGGATTAAACACAAGTGTGGTTAGGATATTACGACTTGGTCTGCAAGTGTCTTGCACGGTTGTACTCTGAATCTCTGATCACTCTTTGGCCTAAATCAGTCCATCATTTTTAGTCTTTGTTTTCATGGAGTCATGAGACCAAAGTCCAATGTTCATATGCTCCTGATCATTCCGTCCTTTCAAATTTGACTGTTTCCTGAATTTCTAAGTTCGGTCATGCTGACCACAAGTCCATGAGAATGGCTTTAATTCCTCCTGTCTCTTTGATCAGTTACAACGTTGCTAACACCAAACCTGCAGGTTTATGTGACCTCCCCTAGTTGCACCTGTGCTGCTAATTATGCGCTGACAGATTCAAGAAAGAATAAACAAATGACTGATGTTTGATTGACATGGCATCTGAAAATAATCACTGGAATAGATTTGAGATTTGATCAAAGCTACTCGTCTTCCTACTTCAATCAACCTTTATTGGAGACAACAAATTAAGAAATATTGTCCGTTTATTCTTTTGAGTTCAATTATTTAATGACAGACTCATCATAGGATCGATATTTGGTAGGCATGCGGAGTTGACTATGTAGCGTTCACCTTCTGAATCTGATAATATTTCATAAAATCTTATACTATTTAATCTGATGGCATGCATATTCTAATGGAGTATATTCTCTTGCGTTGGATCATGCAGAAAGCCAAAAGAGACACCACTATTTCTTAATTTAAAGACAACGCAAGTAACATAATCTCTGTACTAGCTACATAGTATGCACACTGCCATCTACAATTTGAGTAAAGAATACTTGGATTCTCTTCTAATAAATCCCAAAACAAATATGATGTATGCTTATCTGTCACTATAATCAAATATACGAAATTCATGTTTTTTTTTTGTAACGCAAAACCTTGAACCGTATCACGTTACGAAGAAAATGAAGGAGAAAAGATTAGGTAGGGAAAACAGGCTCTTGACTTCTTCAAGCATCCCGCTTGATTATCTTAGCAAAGCTTGACGCCTGATTATGATAATGCATGCACGGTGCACACCGATGCAATTAACTAATCACATGTTACTTAATGATACGTGGCTTTACCAAACGCTGAAACGCAGCGTTTGAGACGCAAAGAAGATAATGTTGTTGCAGGTTTCATGGATTTTAGAGATGTTGACGTGAAGGGCATCAGTATCAAGTCCCTTCATTGTTTTTATTAAATAGATATCTAGTGTTTGCAGATAGCCAGATAATCAATAAAACCCTCCCTGTCACTAACCAAATTGTTTGCATAATTCGTATGTCACTTTGAGAAATAATTATTACAGTAATACCTGATAACAAGGGCATTTTTTTTATTAAGTCTACTACCCATGAATCTCGCTGATCTCAGGAAGATGCAGTCAAAACGAATTTAAGTTTGTACTATTGGTATTATTTGGTACACTCCTTTTTGATTTCATATATGACGACTAGCATAGTACAGTTCTTTTTACTCTCAGACTAGTAACTCAACCCATCGTAAACAGATAATGCCTCCTTTGAAGCTTTCCCTATTTGAATTCAACTGCTTCCTAGGACAATTCAACAGAATTACTGTGAAATTCTCATGTTCCAAAGGAGGCCGACAAGTAGTTTTGGACTCGAGGTTACCGTGCGTCCTCTGACAAATTCCAAACGCTAGAGGCCTAACAGAGGAAGAAAGTCCATGCTTTAGTATGGTACTCTGCTGTCCCTTAATATGCAAAACCAAAAGTAGACAATAATAAAGACAATGAAGTATGCGAGTTTTTGCATGTGGAATGTCTGAAATGCTGACAAGATCCAGTAGCCTTGATATGCAAAGGCAACTCGTGCAAACAACATTCCAAGCTGCATGCTGTGGAGATGACCATGATGTGTCGGACAGTTAGGGTACGTTTGGTTTTAGAACCGGATGGAATGGGTTGGATCTATTCCTGTTTTTTGGAATAGGATGGTTCTATTTGTTTGTTTGGTTTAAAGAATGGATTGATCTTGGTTCTTTGTTTGGTAGAAGGAATTGAGGTGGAATGGGATGTACGGAAGTATAACACCTTTTAGAGCCTGCTTGGGAGTTTTTCTCCCTGGTAAAGAAAGCTGAACAACCAAAGAGAAAAAATCAGATCGAAAGGAAATCCTCGTGTTCATCAGAATGACTTCAACCATTGTTTAATTCACTAAATGGTTAAATAGATTGAAACTACATCACTAGTTCACTACTGCTATTATGAGACAGTAGATTGGAACAACAAAGTACTGAACAATTCACTACTATTGGGAGTAGCAGTAGTGAATTATTAGTGAACTGGTTCTAATACCAGTTCAATACTACTAATCTCAAATTCACTAATTGACTTGTACTGAACTGGTACTGAACAAATGAAACGAGGTTTCATCACTAATCCTAAAACAGATCGGAACAACAAAGTACTGAACTGGTATTACAACCTCGATGATGAGGATGGCCACGCAATGGCCTTGAAAACTCACTTGCGGCAGCACATCAGGAGTTCGTCTTCCTCGTGGTTCCGGCACCGGTCGTCTTCGCAGCGCGCGGGTCGCGGGCGACCGAGAGAGGACGAGCGGCGGTGCGCGAGCAAGGTCGAGCGGTGGCAGATCCAGGCCACGGCACGAGGAGGGGCGGCGGGGTGCGGACGACCGCGCAAAGACGAGCGGTGGCGCACGGGCAAGATCGAGAGGACGAGCGCCGGCGGATTAAGGTGGCGCACAGGCTACGATGGGTACGACGATCGGCGGCAGACGGGTGCTTAGAGCTCGGTAGTTCGCGAACGAGAAGACGGAAGGAGAGAACGGCGTGCTCTCGTTCCTCCTCGCTCCTCGACCCACCTGGTTCCACTGATTCTGCCGGATGGATGCAACCCGGATCTGAGAGGAATATTCTTTTTTTTGGAAACAACCCAGCCCATTAGTTCTACAACCAAACAGGTGAAAACTGGGTTGGCTCTGTTCCAACCTATCCCATCCCTCCAACCAAACACACCCTTGCTGACCCAACCCCAACTGTGACACTGTTCCAGTCCATCATGGTCCAAACTCTCTTAAACATTAAAAGGAAGATGTGGCCTCAAGAGATTCAAACATATCACGAAAACCAAGTGAGTGAAAACAGCTCTCCTGATCCTGACATTTAGTGGACTCATAGTCAAATGTTTAACAATCTTGAGCTATTGTCAAGACGACTGTAAACAATGAGAACCACCGGCAAATCGATATCTAAGAATTAAGGACTGCTTGAATAAGTGGAGTTGGCGTACGTAGCATCACGCCAGCAGCAGTAAACTGGGTATGGTCAGTTCTGCCAGACTATTGGCTGCTCATCACGGCTAAGAAGCAGCAAATCCACTAAACAACTTTTGGGGTAACTTCTATAATGCACAATGTGATGGATTAGAAACGTTCTCAGCAATTGAGGCCAAAACTGACGATCATCTTCTCGCCTACTGTAGCACTATACAGATCGCGGCACAGCTTGACAAGAACAAAATTTGACAAGACAACAATACAAGGTAAGGTGTACCTATGCCTTTGCCCTTTGGTACAAGTAATTTGATCAGTTGGAGGAAGTTACACCAGCCTTTTCCTTAGTCTGTGGAGGACAAACCGACAATCAAATGGCATTTCACTGCAGCTGAGACGACTACTGCAGCTTCTGCAACTTCTTTACATCTGATTCTACATCCACCGGGAATTTCAGCATGGCCTTCAGTTTTGACACGGCCTCATCCATATTGTTGATATCCAAGCATCTTTCACTTGGGGTTGCAAATAGAACTTCATTTAAATCTTCTTCCAGGTGTAGTGAATATAGGTGCTCAAAGGCCTACAAAGAATTATTCATTTTGCTAAATGTACCCAGAAATCTGACATATCCTATTCTGTAAAAACATAAGACTGTCTGAAATCCAACTTACCACTTTCAGTCGTGAAACAACCATTTCCCTGACTGTAGACGATCGCGAAACTAAATTGATGATAAACAGACCGCCTTCAGCAAGGAACTTTTTTGTCGCCAGAAGAAAAGAATCATCAACAAAGTTTGCATGAGGACAGGACAACCCAGAGCTGTGGAGCAGCCATGAATTTGAAATCAGAATTAATTAATACGACACCATTTGGTAGTAGAACAAACATAGAAGGGTAGAGTGCAGCCATGGAAATGTTGAGGACAAATACCTCACATCAGATGAATCAACATCAACAATTAGAACTTTAACTGCATTGTTTTCATTGCCATTAGAATTGAGTTGGGTGGTAGCCCCATTGTTTGCAACAGCAACATCTTCTATGAATTTGATTCCATCTCCCAAATGCACCTAACATAGAGAGGAAAACTTTATATGAAGGCGCTACCAGACAACAAACTTTTGGAATATTACCCTAACAAATAAAAACTTGCGGTTGCTATATTTACTACTACCTCCGTCCCAAAATATAGCATCCTATGAGGGGATGTGACCCCTCCTAGGACATGTCCTGTTCAATTTTGGGACGGAGGTAGTAATAAGTACCAAAACATGATTTCCTGTAGGAACTGTACAGTAAAGCATTACTTTCAGTACAAGGAACAAGCACATCCATAATGCTTTCACCAGAAAATTACTTTTAAAAATATCAAATGCCACATTATGATCAAAATAATTTGGGACAGTTGCAAGCATGCTATGCTTGTATGGGCGTTAGTTACAGTATTTAGTACACTCCGATGCTTCCCGAAGGAAAAAAAGATATTGAAATAGACTCTGATCGGTAGCCTGGGCTGAGGCTGCACCGCAGCCAGCTGTATTGTATTGTATGCGGCAATCTATTGTATTATTGTACTTGTGTGCTCAGGCAGCCGATCGGACCCATAACTAATAAAGCCAACCAATTAGCAACTTCAGTTCTACAGTAACAAGTATTTAATCCTATGGTAGTGCAATAAATAAATCACCTGCAATTGTTCATCTGTTGAAAAGCCAAAAAATTTCTTTGCCAGCTCCTCTACCAAGGGGTCTAACTCCACAACCTGTTCAATTTGAGAAGATGATCACCCCAGTGGCCTTTCAAGTAAACCATCCAACCAAGATAAGACAATTTTCTTTTACCTGAATATTTAGGAAAGGGAGACATACACGAAGAAACATTGGTAAACTTCCTGCTCCAAGCCCTATGACAGTTGTGCTAACCTAGCAAAATGTAATATAGGGTTTAATATTCAAAATGGCATTTATTCTGTAATAGCAAAAGAAAAAATAATAACAAGGCTACTCATGTTACTTACTTTTGTTCCAGATCCCACAGCGGAATCAAGAGCAGATGCAATTAAAGAAAGGCCAGATATGATACTGCTGTGGTAAGAGCTACCAAGATAACTATGGTCAATCCTCAGAACAGTCTTCGATCCTAGATATTATGCCAAGATCAAGAATGGTTAGTAAATAGAGGAAGACCAAACATAAAATAGATCATATTTTTTTATTAAGATATTGTCAATGAAGATTCATTAACTTCAGTAACACAGATATACTAACTACTAAGAATCAGGTACTGATAGTACCTTTCAACCAGGGATTCAAATTCTTTTTTTTAAAAAAAAAATACTTGTTCTTGGCCAGTTACAGTGAGGACAGGGTTTTCCCCTTGTCTGATTTATAGAGCTTAAATGCAAAAGTTAAACTTAACCAGCCCACCAAGAATTACAGCCCATTGATTCATATTCAAAGTTTCAGATACAAAATTAAATATCCTTCTGATATGTTCCGTTCTCCAGTACCAGTGAAAACTATCACTATAAGATTTTGGAAACCTGGTTACAAAAGCCAAACAAGAGTTGCAGAGAGCGATATAATTCTTCTTTCCATGATCAGACCAAGGGAGAGAGAAAACAGGTGTGTCAACTAAAACCTTACATCTCAGATTAGAACAAAAGTTAGAACAGCCAGTATATTATCATTGATAGAGAAGGCACACAAAAAAAAACATTGCTTTTATAGAAAATTAGACTTTAGCAAGCTTAGTGTTTGCAAGGAAAAAAAAATGTACGTCCTAGGTGGTAAAAAGATGCAAAAGAAGGTCAACATACATGCAACAAGAACAGCATAAACACATTTAAGCTACAAGTAGATTGCATACTGGGCAGGTAAATGAACAACCATTACCAAATTAAGCATCAACAAAAAGATAGTTAAAGCAATTGAGAAGAAATTCACTGTGTAGAAATGCTATACATGAGGTGTTGTCTCCATGAAATCTAAAATCAGTTCATGTGGGATGCAAATACTAGTTTACCAGTGAAAACAAACATTTCAATATATTATATATACAAAACATAACCTCTACACTCTACAGCATTACTTTCATCCAATTTCATTATGATAAATGCAAATCAGCAAGAGGCCTACATATTAAAGAAATATATATACAACTGAAACTCTCAAACTAATGACCCCATAAAGGGTTATGGATTTATTCCTACCACAAATACAGCAAGCAAGCATAAAAGTATATTGAAATTTTAAATTTGCATAACATACCAGAGGAACCCTTTTTCTGGTTCCTTCTTTTTTTGGATGCTGAAGGTAATTTTTGGTTCTTTTCATCTGCCTTGTCACTGGTGGAATCTCTGACTAGCAATGCTTCGGATTGCACTAAACCAGAATTTCTTTTAAAAACAAGGCGCCGGTACCTTTTTTCAGGCATAGAACTTTGGTCTCCATCACTATTTTCATAAACAACATCTTCCACAACCATAGGGCCAGTTATTTCTGAAGTTACCTTCAAAATGAAATGCAGGCAGTCTATTTGAGAAAGTAATGACATCACACAACTAGCCAGTGAGGTGGTTTGAGACAATCAGATAAAAATGATGTATAGCTATTCTTTTTAATGATCTTTCTTTCTAAAAGGAAAAAATGTTTCTGCTATTTTCAGTCTAAACTTTTCTATGAACAGATACCCCCATCAGACTACCAAGTATGGATGAATATAATGTAGTTTTATTGTTTATCATTCAAGCCTGATGAACATATACTGGTAAATAATGATTTAAGAAAATCAGCAGGTTACAAGCATAAGATAGGTCCTTATTAGGACAAGATACATGATTACCATCTCTAAACAAAAACCTAAAGTTAATCCATCAATTAATGATGTTCAAACATCATTTCATGTTCCTTTGCCCAGCGTTAAACGGTTCTGCTCAAGTGGACACAATCCTATGGAAACTATGCCTTCATGATAGGTCATAGAAAACTGACTTGAAGAGGTTCCAGCCACTCTAACTTGGCAGTAAGCAAGTAATTATGCTTATGCAAAGAACGGCGTCAAATAATCAGTAAAAGCCTCAAATATACATATAAATGATGTCAATTTGGATAATATTAGTCGTTGCAGCAACCAAAAACACCATTGCCACCAGAATAGGCATTCCCCAAAAAATAGATTTTAATAATCACCTCTTGCAAAATCTCCCGTTGTTTCACACCATCACCAGCCATCATGAACCTGCATAGTTTTGCACCACGTCCACGATTAGTTGGAGGACAGGTCGAGAAAATTCAAAAAGTTCAGCAGTGCCCACAAGGAATCCATGTGGGTATGCGGTACACAACTGCACCATTGACTTATGACTTATGTACATGACAATAGCATTCCATCATGTACCTACCATAATTGATTTCATGTTCCGTCCATGTTGATATAATCATCAGTAACTAAATAAAGCAACCTAAAAGTTGAGCCGATAGTATTCCACCTTGTACCTCTGCCAGTATAATATTCAGTCTTATTCACTAATAAGCTGAGTTCAAGTAGACAAGCATGATTGTTTTACTTGAAATCAGCTCATTCCACGAAATTTGGAACCAAGATCAAAAAGCTTGTTAACAAGACTTTACCCAGCCTAGATGGCATGTTGAATATAGGAAAAGATAAAAGAACGCTATAATATGTTATTATTTTGTGTACAATGGCAAAAACAACATCAAACTAACCTATGGGCTCAGGGCAAACCTATCATAACAAACAAGGGTAATGGGACCAGGGAATGTGAATTGCAATAAACACCAGGAGATATAATAGTGGTGATGACGATAATATCTAAAATAGGATTACGTGCAGGATAGGGATAACAGACTTATTTGGTGTCAGCGAATTTAAACTAGATTGAGCTTTCATGCGGGACCAATTGCAGAGCCTTGCTAAAATCCTGGGCCACAAAGCCCCTTTTTACTGAAAATACCATAATGTAAAATCTGGCTTGATAATTTGACAATTTTTATGTCCTTAACATGGAAACACCAACTTCTACTAAGAAATGCTGTTGAAATTTCAAAGAATACATTGACACCTACGGTATACGGGCTTCCTCTTCAGGATTTCCAGGTTCCAGATCCTTAACAAGAGGGGATAAATCATTCTGAAAAAAAACAGAAAAAAATAATATTAGGATAATGTGCATTAAAAAATAGGAGCCTTTGGCAATACCACATCCCAAATAATCACCTGAATAATGTCCATGTCAGCATTTGCATGTCTGCTATCCAAGAATACCTAAGACAATTTCATAGCACAAATGTAAGCAACGAAAATGCAGCAAAGCAATTCTCAATATCAAACTAATAATCACTCTGGACTTGCAGTCATCAAAGTTGTACCATAATTAGACGAGCAGTCTTTGCACTTTCAACAACATGCCACTGCCCTTCTTCTGAAGCAAAAAGCCATTCATGTGCTCGAGCCTGAAAGCAGATTATGTTCCTTAGCAATCATGAGGACTACTCAGCCACACTGGTTATGAAAAGAAGCCTAGACAGTACCACATAGAAAAGGTTATCATGCATAACTACAATTGGCACAAACCAGGGAAACAAATGGTGAGAATGGGAGATAAAAAAAGACTTAAAGCCTTGTACAAGACTCAATCATAGGGTATACAAGATAAGATGCACCATCACAAGGTGTGACAGATCAAAAGCACATGAAACTATAACTTGAAAAAAAAAACTGAAAGTGTCCCTTGCCAAGTATGCAATACAGCATCATATTTCAGCAAACAATCAGCAAGTGCTTAACAAAACAAACAAAATAGTTAAGATAGAATTTACATTGAAATTGTTATAAAAATGAAAAAAAAAACACTGATCAACAAAGTTATCTATTTCCACTGAAGAAGTGAGCTGCACAGATGCCAATGGACCCTAAATAACATTGATCAACAAAGTTATCTATTTCATCTGGTGTGCCTTAACTTTCAAGCGTATTTCATGATAGTGCAGTAGGAGGTTATCCTGCTGTTATCCGTTTTAAAAAAAGCATATTTCATGATCATAATGTAGTTTATCGTATGTTTGATTCTTCCAGGCCAAAGTAGATAACGGAAATGATCGCTAGGGGAATAAAAAAAACTAAGACCAAACACAGGACAATAATCAAATCTGCATATTGAAAAATATATACAGACCTTAGGCACAATAAAAACACCGCAGTGATATACAAAGGTTTCAGTTCGCTTTCTGGCATCCAATAGAACAGCCTTGTAGCAATAAAGTGAATTTCCCTGTTCACCAAGAATGAACATCCTTCTTCGTCCTGGGATAATCACCTTCAGATCTCCTACAGCTCCTAACTGAAGATCACGTAATGACAAAATAACATCTCCACCAGAACTGTATGACTCCCGAATGGTATTTTCCTTTTCCAGAGAATGAATTACATCGTTTGCCTGTAGCACCAGCATAAAAAAAATAAGAGTAAGAGTGCCAACAGAAAATTAATTGTTTGTTTTCCATCAGAAGAATATAGGAGTACCTGTTTAGTGTTACAGAATTTAGCAGACTGGTCCAATAGCGATTGTATTGGGTGCACTACACCCGTCTTTCCTTTTACCATGACCACCATGAAGGTCTGGAAGGCAGACTTCTTAGAGGATCCATTACCTATAGCTTGAATACTCATCTCCCATCCAAACCTGAACGCAGACAAAAGCAGGGCTACAGGAGGGAAAAGGACAACACAGTTAGTCAACTACAAAAATAACCAACTATATATTAAATAGGTTGTTTTTATCATTTTTGGAGCAGTTCTGAAAATTTGATTCATGACCACAAATATCTATGGAAGCACTATCCATATTATCCGCCAGAAAATACATCATTAGTCTAAAAAGAAAACACGTTTGTTGTTAAGAAGACATACAAAATCTTCCAATTTTATAATTATACAGTTAATAATGTATCCTTTGGAAACATTGGAAGTATATTTATTCAAAATCTTGAAAGTCAGTATGCTGTGTAAGTATATTGATGAAAGTTATGAAAGTAATGATCAAAGTTTCTATGAAAAATGTGAAAAATCAATATCGTCAGTCATCTAAGAACAAAGTAAAAGAAGTATAGCTGAAAATTTGAATTTATATTCACTTGAAATCTGCAAAATTGCAAGATATACAAGAAGTCCTAAAGTTTAACAGCATAACAGGAAAAGGCTACAATTGTCAGGTAATCAGTTCTCTCAAATTGACAGAAGCTCACCTAAGACATGGGATTCTGCAAGTGTAAGGCAAGCAAATTTCCCTCCTGGTTTCAAAACCCTCTTGGACTGCAAGACAAGGAGGAGGTGCTTACTAACTCAGGCATAACATAAAGAATAACACTAAAAATATAAATCAAATCCACTAAATATATAAAATTCAAAAGAATGCAGCATTAACACACACTATTTGAAATTCAAAGTGGTATTTCTGTTACAACATCGAAATCAGTATTTAAAATTGGAAATATACAACACTAAGTACCTCATTCAGATATTTCATCCCTAGTTGAGTTCCAGCCTCTGGCTCCATAAGAGCATCCAGTCCACCCTTATCAAGTATGACATCAAATGATCCATCTGTGAACTGGCAATATGATGCATCAGGTAGGTTCAATAAGATGTCTGAGGTACATGTTGATGGACAAATAGAATAGAAAAGAGTCAAAAACTCATTTAGAAGAGTCCAATATTTCTCAAGGAAATGGCGAGGATTTTAGAGAACTCTTGAAAAGTGTACTGTGTACAGAATATATTGTCAGTGACACAATTCAAAACAATTTTAAGAAGCATAAAAAATAAAAGTCGCGCGAATAATCCACCGGCCTCATTCAGAATCTCAACAAAATGAATTGCCTCCTTTTGCTCTTTACCTGATCCATCATGTCACACTAGCGACAAATTAAAATCATGTGCGTCTGGTTTAAGCTACCTCAAGGTGAAAATAACACACCACATGCATTCATATTATTTAGATGACTTTGCATGTTATTATGTACACAAACATTCAAATTCTCAGCATTGCCTATGCCTACTCAACCTCCAAGAACATGGCATTAGCAAGAGGATCCATTCTAGCCACTATATACTAAATTTAGCTAACCATTCCACTGAAGATAACAGGTAAAAAATGGTATAGGCTGAATTATCATCCATTCGACAGCTAATGACTAATAGCTGGTCAAGTGCAACATCAATTCCAAGTAGGATTGAAATTCCATTTAGATTATCCCCACATATACAGCATCAGAAATACCCCAATCGCAGCTAAAGAGTACCAAAATGGTGATTCGGGCTGATTTGGTGGCTAATGCCTAACAATACGGTCCAGCACAAATCAATCCCAAGCAGAATCGCAATTCCATATAGATCCCCTTACATACACAGCACCAGCATTCAGCAATACCAAAATCCTAGCTCCAAAACAGCAAACCACCACAGTTGGTGAACCGCACGGGGCCGCACCTGCATGTCGGTCATGTCCATGACGCGCCAGCGCATCTCCGGCCGCACGCGGGCGTGGCGGCGGAGCATGTCGGCGATGAGGACGCGGGAGAAGTCGACGTTGGTGACGCGGCGGAACCCGGCGTCGTAGAGCTGCTCCGACAGCACCGAGCTCCCGCACCCGGGCACCAGGATCTCCGGGCCCTTGCCCTTGCCGCCCTCCGCAGCCGCTGCCGCCCCGCAGCCCTGGAGGAGGGAGAGGAGGGGCGCCTCGAGGTCCTCCCACTCCGCGTACCACTCGAAGCTGTCGCCGGTGCCGCGGAGCGCGAAGAACTTGTCCCAGTTCTCCCGCGAGGTGAAGTCCCCCAGCGTGTTGAGGATGGCCGCGCCCTCCGCCGCCGCCGGCGTGGTCGCCATGGTGATGGGGGCGCGAGCGCGTGAAACCCTAGCCGAGGGGTTTAGGGGTGAAGCCGTCGACCGAAAATGGCACGAGGGAATCAGGGAAATGAGAAGTTATTAAAGCGATGATATCAGGAAAATGCCTCAAATGAGGAAATTAAATCAGAATGGCAAATTCAAAGTCGAGTAAATTCTATTCTTCCTTGGACAGACTCACAGAGTACAAGCTACTCCATCATTTAAAAATATAAACATTTACTTAGAGATCGGAACAGCTAAAGTATGTATATGAATTGATCGACCCACACACGAGATTGGGACACAAAACTGCTCAGGCAAACCTTCTAGGATAAGCTGTGGACCGAAAATGGCATGAGGGAATCAGGGAATTAAGAAGTTATGAAAGCGATGATATTAGAGAGATGAGAAAATTAAATCAGAATGGCAAATTCAAATGGAGTAAATTCTATTCTCCCTCAAACGGACGCACCGAGTATAAGACTACAAATTACTCAATCCATCTAAAAATATAACCATTAACTTAAAGACCGAAACATGCTAAAGTATAAACACGAATTAATGGACCCACGCAGGGACATTGAACTAATCAGGCAAACCTTCTAGGAGAAGCTGTAGCGCTGATCCAATCCATCCTAGTTCATACGGATGTGGACAATTTTCTTGCTTGGTATTATGATAACAATGGGATGTTTTTAGTTAAATCGTCATATAAAGTGCATAGAGAGATGGAAAGAGCGTCAAATAGGAGAGGATCGGCCTCAACTTCAAATGGAAATACCAAGGAGGTGACCTTCTGGAAATGGTTGTCGAAGATCATAGCCCCTGATAAAGTGAGGCATTTTCCTGTGGCGCCTGAGCCACAATAGTATGGCCTTGAGAGTGAATTTAAACAGACAGAAAATGGATCTAGATGCTCATTATGTCATGGGTAATAGATTTGATGAAGACGTTGATAGCTTATTTTTAGTGTAAATATGTTAATAAAAATTTGCAAGAGCTTAACCTTGAAAAACTCTAGGGAAGACTGTCGATGAAGGCGTTGGGGATGAACATGATGGATGTCATATGGTCACAATCATGGTCACAAACGGAGAAAGTATGATAAAAATCGTGATTGTCATGTGACTATTGTGGCAAGAACAAAACAAGGTCAAGGAGGGAGAACGACACGGACAACCAACTCAATTAGCTTATATTGTGGGTGCACAAGCAGCTGAGTTCCGGAAAGTGGACCAGGATGATTATTAAAGAAATTGTATGTTTATTTGTTTTTATCCAAGTTTGAATATTTTTCATGTAAATTTGTAGTTTATTCCATGTTTAAGTTTGAATAATTAATGTCCAATCTTTTATTAAAGGAACTAGCTGCATAAGTAAAACTGATGTATCGAGAACCATTGGATTGCTATTCAATCGATAAAAATGATGACTAAATGTTCCTGAAAACTTTAGGCAATTGGAACTTATAGAAACTCCCTTTCTAGGGAAAAATGAGTAGATTTCATTAAACTACACATGCTTTCAATAAACTATAACAAGACTATAGATTTTAGGTATTTGTATGGTAAAAGTACAGCCGTTTTGGTTTAGTCCCAAAACTTGTCCTACTAATTTATTGGCAACTTTAATAATAATGATGAACATTTAGTTTAAAGCTAAATTATGAGTAGTGCCTAAGGTCAATTTGACATCGATTTAGAACTTTCTTCTCTATAACATAAATATTGACATCGTTTTGGTAGCAAACCAGACATATACAAAATTACTCTATTCTACCCAAAAATAGTATTGCCAAAACTTACCAATAAATTAGCACTATTAAAATTTAATTTGGTATGATAGAGAACCAAACAAGCACTATATTGTCAACACAATTTTGTTGTAAAACTACAAAATTAATATTGAGCACCACAAAACTACATATTTAACTACAAAATTAACACAAAACAACTAGTTCAGCATTAGTATTCACAAAACATCAATGCTTATATCTCCAATATAACAACCGTGCTAGGGCTCTAAATCTATATTTTTATAATGTTTTTAGTACCATGTAGTTTTGTGATACAACAATTTAAATATGTAGTTTTGTGATATAGTTTGGTCAATGAATATCTAGTTTTGTGAAATTTACAATTGGTTGAAGTATCAACAATAAAAATAACATATTTTCCTCTCCTCTTGCTAATATTTATTTTAACTAAATTATTTATCATTGGCCTATATCCGAGTTAGGGGCAAAAGGATATTAAAGTTTCGAATAACAATTAAAGTACTCGATCCCTTATTTCCTTCTCATTAGATCGGACTTCCCGATCCTTAAGTACGGGGAACATACGGAGTATATAGTTAGGGTTCTATAATCAGTTCTTTCTTTTCTTTTGCCTAAAAGTAACTTACCGAAGCTAGAACTCTTTGGGTAATAGGCCATGGAAGACGGGTTCCTCTGCTTCGCCGCCGCCATGCTGGTGTCCTACGGCGCCGCCTGGCTCGTCGACCTCGCGCTCATCGGCTACCGGGCGGCCGCCGACGAGGAGGCCGCGCGGCTCAAGGACGACGTCGCCGCGGCGCTCCGCCGCCGCCGCCGCGACGTCGGGGAGGACGAAGCAGAGATCGAGATGGCCATCGCCAAGGAGATGGCCATCCTCAATCAACTCATCGACTGATGATCATCATGGAATTAACGACGAGGTATGCAGCAATCTACAAACGTGTATATCTTATTAGATCGATAGGGATTGTGTATGTATATATCTGAAGAACATCAGATTGAGCTGCATATATAAAGTTCTGTTGTTTACTTGTTACTACTAAACAGATGATTTTATTCGTGTGATTAATAATTGTGTCACATGCATGTAGGTACGAGGTTAATTACAACGGGGCCGGGATTCGAAGGCATCTATCCTTTATACTCCTATGTTCCATCGATTTAATGCTCATTTGTTCGATACAGTTTTGTCGTTTGATTAATTCTGTGTTTTACCGTCTTGGTGTGTAAACTTGTCAGTTAACTAATTATTCGAATATCATATCATGATTTTGCCTAAAAGTTCAGAAAACGTTCATTCCTTGACACGGGTGATAGAGAGAAAAGAACTTGATACGGGAGTAATTAAGTGCATGAGTTCGCTATATAGTTTCCAGTCGTTTTTAACCCTGAATTGTTTTTATTATGACGACCAACGAGTATATATGTCTCCTCCGAACATAATCAAGGAAAAAGTGTATCAAACTCCAAAAGTAGTTCACTCCGTCGATCTGCCGAATCTCCCACTCATCTGTATTATTGTGTAGAGTGCGGCTTGCAGCTTAGAATTCGCATACCACACCCATCGTACTTTAAGATCTGCATATACGGTCATGGAGCAACTACTTCCTGTCACAAAATCTTGTTAGAGTATAAAGTTTTATGTTGCTTAACGTCTAATCTCTGTCCGCGCATATCAAACGGAAGAAGGGCATGTTTGGATGATGCCCTGGCGAGGGCTCTTGCTTAGACATGTGCATCTAGCCATAGGCCTATGAAATCGGACATCTAAAATTCACGTCTGACTCAAGCGAGCGTTAGAAGGCAGCATCCAAACAAAGCGACAAGGCTATTGCGCAACAAGTCACGCAGACTGAGAGCGTGCGATGCGTTTCCATCAGCCACGTGGTGTCCTCCTACTGGGCAAGTAGGGGCGGCACCCTTAGGATCTAGCAGCGCCACCCCCCTCATCTCCGGCGAGGGCAACGACAGCGGCGTCAATTGCAGTGATGATGACAACAACCGTGGCAATGACGACGACAAACCTCGGAGGCGGCGGACGGCAAACTCGAACGTATATTTAGGGTTTCGGGTGGGGTGGGGCAGGTCGCCGGCGGGCTTAGAGGGATAGTCAAGCACAAGCGGTGAGTGACGGGCATGAGCGGGCGGAAAGGCACTGTCGGAGCCACAGGGATGGAGGCCGGTGGTGGGCGGGGTCGGCATCGGGTGCGAGCGATGCCGTCATTGGTGGCGGCGACTCCAACAACATGAGCCGCTATCACCACAGTCGGGNGGGGGGAGGAGGTCGCCAGTGGGGGGCTCGTTAACGCCATTGACGTCTTTCGACGTCGATGAACCTAGGCGGTGGGTCGCGGTGGTGTGGGGGAGGCGACAAAGGGCGGAGGTGGAGTACAAGGAGTGTCGCGGATGTGGAGGCAGCGGAGGAAGGAAGATGGAAGGAGGAGGAAGAAGTGGAGGAAGGAGAAAGGAGGAGGATAAAGTGGAAATTTTGTCGCGCACATGAGGAGTGCGTGATACATGCATAATAGCCACAGCCCGGAACAAGCCTGAACTCCATGGATGAGGGGATTTGCATGATGAGCGAAGTCAAAGAAGGGTTGAGAGGGGTTCGTGAGGGACAAGTGGACAACAATGGGTGAAATGTCCGAACGGTTGCCAAAGCGGAGAAGGACGGCACGTTTAGTGTTGGGACCAACGGTTCCTTACTGGCGGTCGGCGAGGAATATGCGGCGGCGGTGATTTTCTAACATGTGGGCCCAACATGTTGGCCACCGAGGAAGGTGAAGTGGACTTCCTAGCGGTTTTGGGTCGACTGGGATGTAGTAGCTGCGCTCATGCACTGGCATGGGGTAAGGCGCGTCATACTTGGGTTGACTTGGCCCAATAGTTTAACAGCTGCTATCAATGGAAATATGGTTAGCAGTGAAAGATTAATTCATCACAGGTTAATTAGCTGCAATATAGATTACTGAGTTGTTGATTTGCCTCTTCTCATATTTTGTGCACATCATATGACTAACCTGTGATGAAAATTTCATTATAGGTTAGTTGCAATAGATTAACTGATGTCGATGAAAACGTGGCATATTTGGGCAGTATTTTATAATATTGTTTGTCCATTTCATTTAACCTAAAAGAGTACTCCAGACCTATGCATGACATCATACCGAAGGCAGTGCAAAAAAATAATATTTGGTGGGGGTGTAAACCCATCATGGCACCGTGAAATTTGGTGGGGGGTAAACCCATGGGATCATGGCCCCATGATTCGTGGACTGGGTCCATGAGTAGATGGGCCGACCCAGCCCACGTGCATCCTGATCCCGTATAAGTCGAGAAAATTCCCAATTAACCACGTTCGTCATAACCCTCGTATACCTACAGTCGAAGTAACAGATTAGCTAACAAGTTCAAAAAAACAGATTAGCTAACACCATTAGACCAACAACTAATAACTAATGGCGCCGCCGCCGCCGCAGCCGACGCCACTGGAGGAGCTCGTGATCGCGTTCGGCGCCGGCTGGCTGGCGATGTACGGGCTGGCGAGGCTGGCCGTCCTCGTCGTGAGGGGCTACGGCGAGGAGAAGAGGCAGGCGGCGCGGCGGAGGGAGCAGTACGCCGTCGAGGCGAGGGCGGCTCGGCTCGAGGGGCTCAAGCGGGAGATCCACGGCAAGGCGGCGGTGTGGTGGTCGGCGCACAAGGCCGCCGGCGCCGGCGCCGCCGCAGATTGGAGCTAGCTAAGCAGCGCCAGGGCCATGATGAGGGATCTAGAAGATGATCGGGACTAAGCAGTAGATAGAATAGATCGATCCATCTGTAATCCATTATAGATCTTTGTTCTAATTGATTTCGTTTAGTTGATTATTACGTATTAGTAGATTTATTTAGGGCTTGGTAATATTATTGATAAGTGTTAATTCGGCGATAATTCGTTAGCTAGCTTCGAGCAATTGAAACGATTCAATTTTCTGCGCGCATTTGTATGATCATTACTCAGTTGATCAGTTTGATATTTCCAATGTACACGTACATGTACATACATGAAATTTAGGTTATTCTCCCTCCTGAGTGTGACGAACGCATTTAACATTTTACTCTTGAAAAAAAAGAATTGATCAGCCATTTGAAAATTTTATTACGTCGACAAGCCCTGAAATTATAAATGGCATGCAGAATATTTTATATTTTTCTATGCATGTATGCTAGACAAACCCTTTTTTTCAATTTATGCAATTAACAGAAACATTAAAACCTAGATCTGCCGCCGCTGAGAAAAAACTCTACCCCTCCCCCCTCTTCCTCATTGTCAAGTTGTTGGTAGGGAGAGGGAGATGATCGATCCATCCATTTTTATCTATGTTCTCCTTCCTAGTAAAAGTATTCGTCTTTTCCCATTGTTATGCGGATTTTTTTAGTGCTGGTCCTCTGGTCATCTTGCTTTTTTTTCTCATGTGTCGCAATCGGCTATAAGTTTGTGTCTATAATGTAGATGTTTTGGCAGAGTTGATGGCAACACCTTTTGGAATAATAGTCCTCTACCTCTCTCTGCCTCATCAGTGGTCCATCCGATATTGGTGAATGGTTTGAGTCGACAGATCGATGGCAACGCAAGAACATATCTAATATTGGAGAGCACAGCCTCACCAATATATTTTTAGTAGTTATATGGATCCATTCTTTGGGAAGGGTAACTATTTGGGGGTCTTAAAAACTAATGTGCGATTGATGCTCGTCCAAATCTTGCTCGTTGAGTTGAACTCACCTCATAGCCATGCTGGACAAGCCCGACAGCATGGCTAATATTGCTCCTCGTGAATTCATGTAGCAAGAAAGAGGTGTGGATGGGACAATTTAGCCTGGATATATTGAATAGATGGACCTTTGGAACAAAATAAGTCATGTGGTGAAGTGTTAAATGTTTATAGGGGTGGTTAGGAATGATATGATTTTAGAGATATAACTCTTAACTCTCCTCTAATCGTGGTGTTTCACCTTAATTATTGCAGTCTTGATATAATGGATGGGACTCTGGCGATCAAATGAGGAGTCTCGACTTGAGGCCAAGATTCTAAAGCCAAAGGAGACCGTAATGAACTTAAGGACATAGATGTGTACACACCCATCCCTATGAATGCATATATGCATACCCTACCCCTATGAGCACCTATGAAGATTGGGTACACACTCATCCCTATAAATGCACACACGTATACCCTACCCCTATGAGCATCTTCGAAGATTGGGTTGGCATATCTTGATGCTGACGAAGTTACCACATGTGCCTCGCTATCAACGGGTATATTGCATACCACTGAAAAAATATTCATTGTAAATACGAGCACCAGTGTTAAATCTACAATTTGAACTCGGGTGGGCATGTTCCCCACTAAGGCCCTGATTCTTTCAGCTTTAGATTATTATAATCTAGATTATTTGGAGTAATATGAAAGAAATAGGCATATTGTTGGAGTTGATTATTATAATTTGAAGCCCAGTTTATTATAATCTGATAAGCTCGTTTAGGTGAGCTTTTTCCAACTTTGTCGGAGTACGAGCTCCTCCCGCGGGGTGTTAGAGGACAACCCTTTGATCGTTCGGCCCAAGGGAAGCGGGTTAGGGTCGTGAGAGGGAGATGTGAGGAAGAAAACGCGGAAAGCTGGGAGGGTCAGGGTCCAGATCCTCTTGGTGAGACGGGTGGTTTATACAGATTCGGACCGCAGTATGTGTAATACCCTACTCCTGTTGGTTATTCTTAACCTGTGGAGTAGAAGTACAAGGTTTGGTGTGGTGATTTTTCTGTGCAACAATCAGTCACAAGCCGATTGAGAGCGCAGTGTGAGCTACTAGTTTCGAGTACTCAGACTAGAACCTAGGATCTTCCAACCCCTGTAGATGTTAGCCTGGGTCTCCTTTTATAGCTCAAGGAAACACCACAGTAGCCCATATCCTTCTTTTGCAAGGAACTTGGTCTTTCCTTGGTTTTACTGTGGAGGTGTGCTGCGCCGGCACGTGGTTGCTCCACATCCACGTATTGCCTTTTGGTGGCAACGTAAGGCTTCTGAGCGGGGGGCACGTGTTGGCTCCCATGGTAAAAAGATGGAATTACATGGCGGTGAGAGATGATGTGGCTTCTTCGGGGCCCTTCTTGTCTTGTGGGGCCCATCAGTCGGAGAGAGAGCGGGCGGAACCCCCCATAGACGAGTGACCCACGCGGGTCACTGCCTACTCCCCTCATGTCTTCCAATCACATTCAATGCGACAGTGATCGGCGATGTGACAGGCTATCAATGTGATGATGACCCTGACACTCGCAGTCCCTGTGGCGCTGCTCTCGTTCCCCCGCCTATCTCGGCAGAGAGAATGATAGTGCTGACGCACGCTTACCACCTGCTGCATTTAATGTGGCAAGACGTGCAGCAGGCGCCTTTCCACCACAATGAATGTGGTGGTTGGGCATTGTGCAATCAATGCACTATGAGTGCAGGCTACCCGAATGGGGGTCGGGATGGAAATCCAACCCTGTGCTAAAGGATGGGGGTCGAGGCAAGAGCCCGACCCCTATGTTTGATGGATGGGGGTCGGGTCCGACCCCTGTACCTAGGGGGAATGAGACAAGAGCCTGGTCCCTTTATACATCTAACTACCTAGGATGCCTCTGAACCTGACCCCCTCAGGGAGCGGCCACATGGCATCTCAAGCCATAAACTCTCTTGTACAACAGTTTGGCCACACCTGGCCCCTTAGGGCCAAATCTATATGTGGCGGCCACTGGGACTCAAAGGGGCCACGTGTTATACCCCCGGGCCTATAACACCGACAAACTTTTTGGATGAAAAAATACCCACTATGCCACCACACTCCTCTTTTGCAATTACAAACCAATAATTCATACTACAATAATCTAGGAAATAAACAACTCATAATTTATTTTACTACAACTTATAACAATCCAGCTCATATTAATCTGGCTCAACAATCTAAATTATCATAATCCTAAACGGAAAGAAACAATGCCTAAATACATAGCCAGTTGAGCTATGTGGTTTATAAACTATATGGCCCAAAGTTAAAATCTGCCCGGTCACAATTCAGTATTTTGTTAGGAGATCGTTAATCCAATTCTTATAAAACCCAGATAAGATCAGGATTCTAGACCACCAAAACAGAGGTCCTTTGTTTAGCCGCCACACGTACGTACGTGCCCCATCTATCGTGCGCGCGCGAACATATATACACACACGTTTCCAAGTTCCACACAATCAAAACAAAGAAAGAAAAACCTAGCTAATTAATAGATAGATCGATCTCTAACAGCCGAAGCACGTTTCTCGCCGGTGTGAGGGCTAATCATTCAACCAATTAATCGGCGGAGATCGATCGATGGGGAGCTCGATCGTTAACGATCTGTTCTGCCTCCTTTTCACGGTTGCCGGGGGCGTGGCCTTGTACCGCCGCTGCCGGTGGTGGCGGGTGGAGGGGCTGGATCTGGATGGGAGGGCGAGGGAGTTGGACGCCTTCGTCGCCGCGCTGTCCGCCCTCCAAGACGAGCTCGCCGCGCTGTCCGCCCGCAATGACGAGCTTGCCGCCCGACTCGCCCGAATGGACGACGGCCGGAGATGACTCAACCAACCAACCAACCAACCTAAATCTATCTGTGCCGCCATGGATCTCTAGATCTCTAGCTAGGTAGGCTGGTTGTTGTATAATGCTTTCCCTCCTTTTTAATTTTTGTCACAAAAAGTTGTTTACGATATTTATAGTTACATATATTAATATATAGTCATCAGTTTACATGTTTAATTACTGTTTTAAATTTTCTACTCGATCGTTTGTTGCATATAAGTAGAGATACATAACTACATCAAACTGGCTTATTAAAACAATGTAGTGATATATCATGTATGAACCCTTAATGATGGGTGCATCTTAGTAGGCTATATGAGAAACTTGGAGACTTCGGATCAAGTACGCACCGATTCTGATCTAGAACCACATCTATGTATCTATTCAATTTGGTATAAATTATTCCAGAAATCCATGCAGAAAAATAACAAAATCATGATAAGAATATATAGGAGATCTCTACTGGCGCTACACATATATTTTTTTAAAAATAGAGATGTTTCTGTCCTTTTGTACGTAGTCACTGTTCCCGATCGATCGCTAAAACTAATACGTCGATGCCGCCCGAAATTTTTGCTCTGTCCTTCCCGTTTCCGATTCACCGTAACATCCGAATCCGAACAGATCGGGCTTTAAAACAGACGACGGCAACTTCCCCGAATTTTTTGCTTTCTCCGTGACTTGTTTCTTGCGCGAGTAAAACATCAGGAGTCCGATTTCTATCTGTTTCTTCCAATATCATCACGTTGTTTGTATCTCCAAGTCTCCATGGTTCTCCACACATCACGCACGACTACAATCCACTCTTTTTCCCTCTTTTGTCTTTTACCATGGCCTGCATCTCACCGGAGATGACACCGGCGGATATGCAGTGCATCTGAACATGTCAAAAATTAAGATCCATCTAATTAAAGAAAACTGATTAAAGAAAAAAATAGGGACGTTAAACGTTTTCAATTTTCCGCCATCGATCACCGTCGGTTGATTATCTCCTGTCGAAGGTTATTTGCTCCTAAAAATAGCGTATGGATGTGTAGCTTCTATATATTCGGTGAGCTGACTTAATTAAGCTTCAATGGCTTGCGGTATGTACGGAGTATTACAGAATGCCTTTATTATTGCATATTGATCAGAAATTCTTCACGCTTATAAATGACTAGAGTGATTTTTGTTTTTCTTAATAAGGGTCTTCTGCTCTGCTTTTATAGAAAGCATATAGACAATCTACTCATCTACGACTACGGTGAATGAATCCTGCTCATCAAAAAAGCAGAGTTGAGCTTCCAGTTCCTGCATGCCCGACATTAATCAGGTATTCCCATGAAGATTATTGGTGCCTCAACCAATAAATAATCTGGAATAATTAAGAGTTTAATAAACTAAATTTGAAACTTCATGAGAGTGTTGAACAATTAAGCAGTTTGATGCGCACATGTAACATGCGAAATAAGAAAAACATGAGAGATCATAGATTGGAGCACACAAATTTTTCCGTCTGTCAATGTTCGGGCATGATACAAGATGACATAACCAGATCAGAATTCCAATTTTAGTTCTACAGAAGGTGTACTCTTCACCCGTTGCAACGCACGGCCACTATGCTAGTATGCATCAAAGAACAAATACAACATCCTTTTTTTAATCACGTTTAATGCTAGAAGTGTGATGTGTACCCTTCGGATGAGAATCGGGACCAAGTCAATTCAAAAGCGTCATTGTGTTGGTTGCCACCTCCTCCTGCGCCTGGTGCCCCACTACTATTGCTGCCTACTCATCCTATAACGCCATCACCAGCACAACCATCAGCCGATGAAGAAGTTGAGAAGAACTTCATGAAAAACAAGCCATTAGCATGATGAAGAAGTTGAGTAGAACTTGATGAAGAATGACTCGATCTATTGTCGCCTCTTTGTCATGCAGCGCCATCACCCACACCGCCATCAGCCTGATGAAGAAGTTGAGTAGAACTTGATGAAGAAAGCCATCAGCCTGATGAAGAAGTTGAGTAGAACTTGAGTAAAGTTCCCTAGACCGGAGATGGTGTAACAGAAAAAATCTCTCATACCAGATGGAAAGAACAAGGAAGTTTAGCCGGCCGCACCACCACGCCACGCCTTGCCCACGGCTCGGCTTTTACCACCCTGACTTGCCAACAGGTACACACAATTTGCACCCTTTTTACATTAGGAAATTGACAAATTAACACTGAAAAAATTGATCACTCGTTTTAAAATTTTATTAGGTTGACAAACTTTAAAACTATAAATGACATTCAGACTGAAATTTTTCTATGCCTGTACATCATGCAATTAGCAGAAACATAAAAACCTAGAGCTGCTGCCGCCGAGAAAAAGCTCTACCCTCTCCTCTTCCTCTCTGTCTTGTTACTGGTAGAAAGAGGGATACGATCATACGATCCGTCCATGTTTATTTATGTTTTACTCCGAGTAAAGTCTGTCTTTTCTCATCTTTATCAATGGTGTTGGTGATGTGATCCTCTAGTGTTAGTCTTCTAGTCATCTTCCTTAGTTGCTTCTATAGTTTTTTCATCGAGTCGCAATAGGCTACGGCTTTCGTGTCCATGTCGTTGATGTTTTGGTGGAGTTGATGGTGACACCTATTGTCATAATGATCCTCCAGCTCTCTCTGCCTCATCGGTGGTTCATCCGGCATTGGTGAATGGCTTGAGTTGGCAGGTGACAACACATGAATAGATTTGGTTCAGGCTTAGGGCGCAGCCTCGCCGATATATTCTTCAGTACTTCTAGCAGTCCACTCTTAAGGACGGGTGATTATGCGGATTTTTTTAGTGCTGGTCCTCTGGTCATCAAGCTTTTTTTTTTTCATGTGTCGCAATTGGCTATAGGTTCGTGTCCATAATGTAGATGTTTTGGCGAAGTTGATGGTGACACCTTTTGGAATAATGGTTCCCTACCTCTCTCTGCCTCATCAGTGGTCCATCCGACATTGGTGAATGGTTTGATGCGACGGATGGCAATGCAGGAACATATCTAATTGACTTATTCAGGCTTGGAGCACAACCTCGCCAATATTTTTTTTATAGATCTATGGATCCATTCTTTGGGAAGGGTATCTGGGGTCTTAAAAACCAATGTGTGATTGATGCTCGTCCAAATCTTACTCGTTGAGTTGAACTCACCTCATATCCATGCTGGACAAGCCCGACGGCATGGCTAATATTGCTTGTTGTGAATCCACGTAGCAAGAAAGAGGTGTGGATGGGACATTTTAGCCTGGATGTATTGAATGGATGGACCTTTGGAGCAAATAAGTTATGTGGTGAAGTGTTAAATGATTATAGGGGTGGTTAGGAATGATATGTTTTTTAGAGATATAGGGTCTGTTTGGTTCCCAGCCACACTTTGCCACACCACAGTTAAGGCACGCCATACTTTTTTGGATAGTGTTTAGTTGATTGCCACAAGTGTGGCTTGCCACACTTTAGGCCCACGCGTCATAGACTATTGTTTTAGCCAACTCTTGCCACAGTTGTGGTGAACAATTTGCTGGCCACATTTTCTGTGGCTTGCCACACCTTTGGTAAATTGTGGTGTGGCAAAGTGTGGCTAGGAACCAAACAGGTCCATAATTCTTAACTCTCCTCTGGTGTTTCATCTTTTTGTTATCTTGATAAGTCGATGGGACTCAGGCGATCAAATGCGGAGGCTTGACTTGAGGCTAATATTCTGAAGCTAAAAGAGACCTAATATGTGTGGTTGAAACACAGTTGACACAAACACATGCACACTCATCTCGAAAAAGCTACGGGGCGGTCAGTCGTGCACCTAGGTCGTGGCGTGGCGACCCCCCTAGCCACCATGTGTCCTCTATTCCTTTTTTTTTACTTCTCTTCTCTTTTTTTTCCATTACGAGTAAGTTTATATGGCATAAAATTTCCCCCTCATATATTTTTATGGCATAAATTTTCGTAATATAAATATTTATACATACAAATAATTTTTGTGGTATAAAGTTTTGTACATATAAATATTATTATATGGTATAAAGTTCTGCACGTACAAATATATAGGAGTACAAAATGGTTTTTCTAATCTGATTTATTTTTTACTCACGTGAGACCCATCCACCCACGTGGGCATGTCAGGGAGAGACGCGGGACGAGCTACTCCATATCTCCTAGGGACGATGCGTGGGCTGACCCACCTTGCGGCCGCGCCCCCACACGGCAAGCCACCCAATAACCTCACCCCACGCATTTCTATGGGGACACACATATCCTACCCATATGAGCATCTTTAAAGATTGGGCTTGCATACCTTGAGATTGACGTTGTCACCATAGACGCATTGATGTCGATAGGTATATCGCTTACCACTGAAATAATATAATACGACCCTGATAAGGGGTGATGTCCTGATCTTCACAGCATAGGATCAAGAACCGATAATTAGCCTCAAAGAGACCAAGATAACTAGCTGCAAGCAGCCAAACTCGTAGTGCAACCTGGCAAATAAAACTCGAAGCCAACCACCGTCTTTAACCGGCAACCTGAATCAAGGATTTGCCCAACCACACACTCTCAAAGAACCAACCAACACAACCTACAATCAATCGAGGAAACCTCGAAGGGAGTAGGATCGAGCACGAATTGGGAGCCGATGAAGCGACCGCTTCTGTAATCCCACAAGGAAATCACTAGAGCAAAGGGGTAGAGATCTCTCTCTGAATTTGTTAGCACACGGCTGAACAAAAGGGGTTCATATTCAGATTATTTATACTAGGAACAACCCTCCTAGTTGAGTATGAAAAGACTCTAGTTATTCATGGTAAATGAGTCAGCTCAAAGGTCTTCAAAAGTTATTTCCGATAAGGTTCGCGCAACCCTTTGAGCTTCTGTGTAGTCTCCACTAAAACAGTCATAACTCTCTAATGGGAAGTCGAAATGACGAGCCGTTTGTTGGAGATGAAAATAAACTTGATTATCTTTCCAATCATATATATTATGCATGGACAAAAGTGACTGGTTGGGTCACCATCTCTTGGAAGTTGGACCAAATGTTAGGACACGCTGGACTCCGAAATCAACATGGCATAAACCGTCGTCGTCCTCACGTAAACCATCGTTAATTTGATCCTCCAGCTCATTGTCAATGCCCAATAATTCTTTTACATGTGTGAATCTAAGTAAAAACAAAGTACAAGATAGTATATAATTCTCATCAATCTTAAAATATGTTTCCGATTGGAGCGAGTTCACCTATTGTGGTAGTTTCTGTGCACTGCTAAGTGTGATGGATAATTGATATGGTGTAACATATTGTCTGGTGAGATAAAGTGGCTGAATCTTGTTTCTCTTCATTAGTGGATTCTTGCCCCTCTCCAATAACACGGCTATATGCTTCAACCTACAATCATATAAACCAAGTAGTTTGCCTTGTGAAAATAATAAGATGTAGAGTTAAATATAGCTTTCAATATGTAGAAAGTGCATTGCTTGTCGACGGCCTTAGCCGTGCCGTATCAGAATATTAGCCGATTTGAATCCGAGTGGGCATGTTTTCGATTGGACACCTAACTAGTTGAGTTATGTGGTTTATAAAATTTTGCCTAATAGACTTAAGGCTTATTTAGTTCTCAAAACAAATTTTTTTATTTTAAATCAGACGTTTGACCGGATGACGAAAGGGGTTTTGGATATGAATGAAAAAACTAATTTCATAACTCGCCTGGAAACAGCGAGACGGATCTATCAAGCCTAATTAATCCGTCATTAGCACATGTGAGTTACTGTAGCACTTAGGGCTCATTAAGGACTAATTAGGCTCAAAATATCCGTCTCGTGATTTACATGCAAATTGTACGATTATTTTTTTAAAAAAAATCTAGATTTAATGCTCCATACATGTGTGTTAAAAGATTTGATGTGATGTTTTTGGGTAAATTTTTTTGACAACTAAACAAGGCCTTAGGCCTTAGTACATGGCCGAAACTTTTTTTTAGTGGAAGTATATATGGCCTATAGTTAAAATCGATCTACTCGGTCACAATTCAGTATTTTGTTATGAAATCGTTAATCTTATATGGGTTTTATAAATCTGGACGTACCAAAACAGAGGTCCTTTGTTTAGCCGCCACACGTACGTGCGTGCCCCATCTATCATGCGTGAATTCGTGCACGTGCGAACATATATACACATACGTTTCCAGGTTCCACAATCAAAACAAATAAAGAAAAACCTAGCTAATAGATTGATCGATCTAAACAGCCGAAACACGTTTCTCGCTGGTGTGAGGGGTAATCAGTCAACCAATTAATCGCTGCGATCGATCGATCGATGGGGAGGTCGAGCAACAACGATCTGTTCTGTCTCTTCTGCACGGTCGCCGGCGTGGCGGCCGGCGTGTCCTTGTACCGCCTGGGATGCCGGTGGTGGCAGAAGGAGCTGGAGCGGCGGCGGGAGGAGTTGTTCATGGAGGGGATGCTCGATGAAAGGGCGATGAAGTTGTACATGAAGGAGGTGACCGATGAGATGGCGAGGGAGTTGGAGGCCTTCCGCGCCGAGCTGACCGCCGTCAATGACCAGGTCGCCATGTTGGACGCCCAATTCGCCCGCATGAACGCCGGCCGGAGGTGAATCAACAACCAACCAACCTAATATATCTATCTTCTCTAGCTAGGTAGGCAGGTTGTTGTATAATCCTTTCTCTCCTTTTTTTAGTCACAAAAAGTTGTTTATGATATTTATAGTCATCAGTTTACATGTTTAATTACTGTTTTAAATTTTCTACTCGGTCGTTTGTTGCATATAAAAATATATATAACTACATGAAACTATCTTATTAAAACAATGTAGTGATATATCATATATGAGCTCTTAATGATATGTGCATCTTAGTAAGATATATGAGAAACTTGGAGAGTTCGGATCAAATGTACGCCCTGATTCTGATCTAGAACGACATCTATATGTATCTACCCTTGGAAATTTAGTCAATTTTCGATATAAATTATTCCAGAAATCCAAGCGAAAAAATAACAAATTCATGATAAGAATAAATAGAAGATGATCTCTACTAGAGCTACGCCTACACATATGCATCAAAAGAACAGGTAGAACATCCTTTATTTGAATCATGTTTAACGCTAGAAGTGTGACGTACCCTTTGAATGAGAATACGGACCAAGTCAATCCAAAAGCGTTGTTGTTGAAGTTGAGGGAACCATCACATCCTAGTGCACGCTTTCATTGCCACCATCTCCTCCTCCTTGTCCTGCGCTTGGTGCACTGCTACTATTGTCGCCTCCTCGTCCTGCAGTGCCATCACCATCATTGCCATCAGCTGATGAAGAAGTTGAGAAGAACTTGATGAACAAGTTGAACAAAACTTGATGAAGAACGAGCCATCAGCCTTGATGAAGAAGTTGAGTAGAACTTGATGAAGAACGAGTCGATCGACATAAAGTTCCCTAGATTGGAGATGAAGAAACAGAAGAACTATCTCACACCAGATGGAAAGAACAAGGAAGTCTCGGTCGGCCGCACTGCCATGCCACACCTCGCCCATGGCTTAGCTGGCTCTCGGCTCCCACCACCCTGACTTGCCAATGAGTACGGTCAAATTGCACCCTTTTTACATTAGGAAATTGACAAATTAACTTTGGAAAAAATATTGGCCACCCATTTGAAATTTTATTAGGTCAACAAACTCTTTAATTTATAAATGACATTCAGAATTTGACATTGTTCTAAGCCTGTACATTATGCAACTAACAGAAACATCAAAACCTAGAGTTGCCGCTGCTAAGAAAAACCTCTACCCTCTCCTCTTCCTCTCTGTCATGTTGCTGGTAGAGAGGGATATGATCCATCCATGTTTATTTTTGTTTTATTTCTAGTAAAGTCTTTGTCTTTTCTTAGCTTTATCAATGGTGTTGGTGATGCGGATCCTCTAGTGTTGGTCTTTTGGTCATCTTGCTTCTATAGTTTTTCATGGGGTCGCAATATGCTACGGCTTTTGTGTCCATGTCGTTGATGTTTTGGTGGGGTTGACCGCTTGTTGTAAAAATGGTCCTCCCGCTCTCTCTGCCTCATCGGTGGTCCATTCAGCATTGGTGAATGGCTTGAGTGGGCAGTGACAGCACAAGAATAGATCCGTTCAGGCTTAGGACGCAGTCTCACCGATATATTATTTAGTACTTCTATGGGTCCGCTCTTAAGGACGGGTGGTTATTGCGGTCTTTAAAAACTAATGTGGACTGGGGGCTTGTCCAAATCTTGCTTGGTTCTTTATTTTGTCTCTTCCCTGACGACATCATTGATAGGAGCTGTAAAACAATACTACAATGCAAAGGACCATAGTTACAGTGGATACTGTGGAGAAGAAAACGTTGTCAATTTTGATTGTAATTTTCTTTTTGGCGTTGTCTTTTCTGTACTGGTTCTTGTTTTGTTTAATATAAGTTTGGTATATATGATGCCCTTATGTGTCTTTCGAATTAGAAAAATAAAGACAAATCACGTGAAACCAAACAAAAAATGACATGAAGAGCTCACATAAATGGTCGAACTATTCTCACCAGAGAGTGAAAATTCTAATAATGTGATATAACTGCCAAACCGTGAGATTTCAATACCCATCTTTGGCGAGCTGCAAGACCCAATAACGACGCTAGCTGACGATGATGTGGTCCATCTAGCCGATTACCACCAAGGCGCTGGGAGGGCTTTGGTGGACAAGTGGTGGTGTAAGCGTGCCGAACTCTTCATGACGGGCTAAGCTTTAAAGTTAGTCCAAACTCGATTTTCTCCTCCTCTGCTGCTAGGTTTTGTTTGGAATTTTGTCTCAAGTTCAATTAGGCCTTCTTCCCATAATTGAAATTAACACCTCCATGTGTACGATCGATGCACTTTTGGAACAAAATGAGTTATTTGGCGGAGTCGTCTTAAATAATAATTTGAGTGATTTATGGAATTTTGTCTAATAGCTATTATACATGGCCCAAAGTTAAAATCTGTTCGGTCACAATTCGTCAATTCGTATCGTTAATCCAGTAGTTTTTGAGGAAATCGTACGTTAATCCAGCTATAAAACCCAGATAAGATCAGAAGACCACCAAAACAGACATCTTTTGTTTATCCGCCACACGTACGTGCCGGCTCATCAATTTGTCTTGCACGCCACTGGACCCCATTTATGAATTCGTGTACGTGAACATATATATACACACGTTTCCAGGTTCCACAACCAAAACAAATATATAAACAAAACACGATTAATTTGATCTGGTTGGTGTGACACGGCCGTTAATTAATAACCAATTAATCGCTGCGATCGATCGATCGATGGGGAGGTCGAGCAGCAACGATCTGTTCTGCCTCCTCTGCACGGTCGTCGGGGCGGCGGCCGGCGTGTCCTTGTACCGCCTCGGCTGCCGGCGGCGGCAGGAGAATGAGCGGCGGCGGGTGGAGGCGGCCGTGGAGGAGCTGGAGGAGCGGAAGCTCGAGGCCTTGCGCGCCGACTACCTCGCCCTCATGGACGACGCGCTCGCCGCGCTGTCCGCCGCCGCGGAACCAACCAACCTAAGCTAGCTAGCTAGGTAGGTAGGTTGTTGTATAATGCTTTCTCTTCTTTTTTTTTTCTCACAAAAAGTTATGTCGTTTAGGATAATTATAGTTGCATATATAGTCATCAGTTTACATATTTAATTACTGCTTTAATTATTTTCTGCTTGATCTTTTGTTGAATATAAGTACATGAAACAATCTTAGTAAAAGAACGCAGTGATATCATTATCATATATGAACTCTTATTAATGATATGTGCATCTTAGTAAGTTAAATAAGAAACTTGGAGGCTTCGTATCAACTGTACGCACTGATTCTGATCTAATACCACATCTATGTAAATACAGTGGGTATACATGACTGTGGTCGTTAAAACCGCGATCCTAGATTGAAATTGGATGTCTATAAGTGGGACCATATAAAAATTAAAATCATATAAATTACCTATTATAATAATATAATTATGGCACTTAATTACGATCTTGAAATCTAGTGACATTTAACTGAAATTTGGACAACATATTTAGGCCCTGTTTGAGGAGCTTTCGACTTCTATATTCTCCAGCTGCACATAGCTCCTTAAATAGTCCAGATTACGGCAATTTCTTATTGTTGAATTCATAATAAAATGAACTAGAAACAGCCCAATTTTCTTATGTTCCTATTGACTAGCTACTCATTGGCTGATAGGTCCCCAAAACACTCTTTCAATGTTTGCACAATGTCTTGTATTCACCATATCAGTGTGATAATTTTTTCTTCAAATAGTCTTGGAAAAAGTTTATGTTAGAATAAGCTCAAATTTTATTTTCTGTCGGCGAAACGTCACCAACAGCCATACTGATATAGCTTAATTACTTTCATGTGACAGACTCAGACATGCGTGGATAAATATTATGGTGCATGCTAGCTTTTATCAACATATGACATATTCAGCGAAGGAAATTCTGATTTTCTTTTTTTTTCTGGCCGGACGCTTGAAAAACATGTAGCTACAACTTAATCATGTGCTAGCTGATGAATTGAATTATTTGGTGGTTATTTATTTGTGCCTAATCCGCTTCCTTAGTTTATGTCTTTTGGGGGCTAAGACTGGCAAAAAAAAAAGCTTATTACCAGTGCTAGCTGTCTGTGCACACACGATAACTATAGTTATGTGGCCCTGCTAGTTGGCAATTGATTGTTGGCAGCAATTAGTTTTTGTTTTTGAATTTTCACGTAGAAGTATGAAAGTTTCAAAATGGATAAAAACTTTCAAACAAAAAAGGCAAAATTTAAATAAAATTCAAACTTTTAAATACAAAATATATCAAAGAAATCAATATTTACAAAGACTTCCAAAAGGGAGGACAAAAAAAAATCCAACGGAGGAGCCGTGCGCAACGAGCACACATGCGCCAATTAGCATTTGCGATACGATGGAGGAGCCGCACGCTATGGGACTCGATCTCCAATTAGCATTTGCGATATGACACAACTAGGCAACCAACGTTTGTTGGGAAGAAATTACTCGGACACTCCATAAATTGTTTCACTTCATATTAGACAAATGTTTCAGCACTAAGTATCTAAGTAAGACCAATAAGAAAAGTACACGGATATGTACTAAAGTAAAATCCGCTTAATTGGGACAACAAGTGTTTGACCTTGTCGTTAAAAAGAGGACCAGGCCAACTCATTCTTAACGGAAGTTGTGGATCGAACATCCGGGAAAAAAAAAGTTGCTATTGTGCACACAGAACGGAAGAACAATATAACCTAAAAATTGTTTCAATAAAAAATTGATCATCGTGTTTCACCACTCAATCATGAAATATTCCATCACTTTGTCAAAAGATGTGTCGGTCTGATCAAACAATAAAAACATTGATTGCAACATCTAAAAACCGATATGTGCCACTGTACCTGTTCAACCTCGGGCTTTTTCAGGCTTCGGGCCGGGCCGGGCCGGGCCAGGCTTCAACCTAAAAACCCGAGGCCCGAGCCCGGCCCGGCCCGGCGAATTTGCAAAAAATCAAAGCCCGAGCCCGGTCCGACCTCCGGGCTTTCTCGGCTTTTTTCAAAAATATCGGGCTTTTTTGGGCCGGCGGGCTGCACTTTTCAAGCCCGAGCCTGGCCCGAAGCATGATCGGGTCGGGCCGGGTCGGGCCTGACGGGCCGGGCCGGGCCCATGTTGAACAGGTATATGTGCCATGTCAAAAGCAAACTAATTGTGACATTAATTACAAAACATCAACAAAATCCCGCAATCTAAAAAAATAAATGAAGAAACAAAATGAAACACAATAAAATACTCATTGCAACTTTTTTATATAACACAAAAAACATCACAATACATTGGTCAAAACATATAAAAATCACAAACTATATAGGTTTAGATCTCGTTTCTTCTCCATCTTCAGTGTCTTCTCCAGCGACGATTACTCGAGCTTTGTCACTGGTGCCACCGCGGAGCTCAAGGCTTCACCGGTGATGGTGCCTCAAGCTCTGCCCCACACCACGCGTCATCGCTGCCAGCGAATGAGCTCAGGCCGTAACTAGCAACAATGTCGTCTCCCCACCATCGAGCTCGGGGCCTAGCTCGTGACAACGTCACCTTCCCGCCGTTTAACTCGGCCCCTCTGTCAGTAATTTGCAAGCGCTTTCCTATCTCGTTGTTGCTGGAGAGGGTTCGGACGAGCTCCATGGAATGGGAAGGGAAGGAAAAAAAGGGGTAGAGGGTGGATGTGTTGGGAAAAAAAAGGTTGTCGAGGAAGAAAGGGGTGGGGAGGCTCTGCATCGGGAGTATAAGTGACATAGTCACAGGATTGGTGTGTCCGACGAATAGGCTCCCATCAAATGCACCTCTCGTACGTTTTTTTGGGTTTGTTCAGTTTGCTGCTGAAATCAACCTTATCGTTTGTTGTTGGTAATGCCAAAATTTGTTATGGTAACAAGTTGAACAAAATTCCATCAAAGCCAAACACTTTCTTAACATCAAACTTGTCAAAATTTTGACATTGCCAAATATTTATATTACCAATAAATGATAAGGTTTATTTTGGCAATGAACTAAACATGCCCTTTGTTTGCGATCGTGGAAATAGGAAGAATCGTAGCTGTGTGGTTTGATAGATGAAGAATCGTTGTAGCAATTTACCTTTTTTTCCCTCTTACCACGTGAAAATATGAATACAGTTATGTACTCTACCTCCAGTTGAAGCTGCTGGGTTTGGCGAAAGTTTGAACTGTACAGATAGTCCGCACAGAATGCTTGTGCACTCGGGGTGTACGGGTTAAGATCTGGGATATTTATGTTTCATTGATTAAATATCTTTTATTCAAAATGACGAGGCATTTTTTCAAGAAGAAAGAAACAAGATGCTATAGTGGTACTGCTTCATTCCGCTCAGCTATATATTTGGGCTCAAATTATTCAAGCATGGAAAACAAGAAATATATTAGCGCATAATTAATTGACATACTATTAAAAACTTTAATAAGAGAATTATTTGATTCGTAAAGGAAAATCTATATATAAAGTTTTTGCATGAACACGTCATTTAGCAATTTGGTAGCGTGCTCATGAGAGACTTCAAATTTTCAGCTAGTGATTAGAACACAAGGATGCAAACGACTATATATGACCACACCAAAATCAAACTTTAATGAGTTGAGTCATACACTCATACCTGCAACTTCTTTTTCTCTTATAAGTTTAACCCTCAACTTATTTTTGTGCTCTTGTCTGTTGATTTAGAGTCGATGCTAAGAAGGCATCCGTTGCTTACGGTCACCGTTTTATACACATTGGAGTGGAGATGGTATGATGAAAAAATAGTAATAAACTAAATGGCAGAATGCACCGGGGGGTGGTATGATGAAAATAATAATAATAATAATAATAATAATAATAATAATAATAATAATAATAAGAAGAATGCACTGGAGATGGTAGGATGAAAAATAACAATAAGAATAAAATAAACTAAATGGCAGAATGCATAACCAAAAAATGGAGATGCGGGGTATCGATCCCCGTACCTCTCGCATGCTAAGCGAGCGCTCTACCATCTGAGCTACATCCCCGCGCGTTGATATTTTTTTCATTTCTTCTATCTGAATCAAAGTTAAGGAGGAGGTTACATCCCCCACATTGATAATTTGCTTCTTCCTCTACGTGAGAACACAGGCAAGACTCCGGAGGGAAGCATTAGCTCTCACGGCGAAAGCAAAATTAAACAGTAGGTTTTGCTGTGTTCTTTTTCTCTCCTAGCCTGCTCTTTCTGCGCCAGTGCATGCGAGGTCATTTGCTGCAGCTTAATTAAGTTTTGGTTGGGAAAACTCTGCACGGTTGCCTAACCCCCCTCCCTCCCTTTTTTTACTGTCCGAACATTCTTCAATAATGCTTGAAGAAGAAGAGCACACGCGAAATACGTACGTGTATATTTTTCATCAATGGACAAGCTATATATAGCCCAACATTTCGGGGATCTTGAGGATTACAGGATCACTTACAGTTAAGCGACTCAGTGCACATGATTTGACACACTATAAATTAGTCAAGGGCTGGTTTGATTTGTGGCACATTTTGGCCTTACCAAAATTTGCATGCCAAATTTTTACATGCCTAATTTTGGCAAGGCCAACATTTATTTAGATTGAAGCCAAATTGGCTGAAGTTTAGTGTTGAATGGACTATGTTTTCTACACTTACAAAATAGATATGTTAATGTTTGATTTAATGGAACTAATTTTATGTTATAAATATTGCTATATTTTACTATAAACTTTATCAAACATAGAGAAGCTTGACTTAAAAATGTCAAAAACGTCTTGACAGAGTATTACTCCACCTGACATTCACAAAACAAATATGCTATTGTAAGCAAAACTGGATCGTCCTCTCCATCGAGCAGCCACCGAGTAGAAGTGTTTTCGGACTATTTAGACCACTACTGAAGAATCAAAAGACTGGTGTAATAGGACTGTGTATTGACTTGGTTCAGGATTTAGCACTGAGGCACTCATATTCTCCGCTGCTTTTATGCTTCCATAAGTAAAAAACAGCAGTTACTAACTTCAGTAAAAAAACAGTAGTCACTCTGCAGGACCTGTTGAAATGCAATGAGCTATCAAGATTGATCTGATAATTAACAAACTATTTCTTAGATAAGATGAACAATCGTAGAGAGTTTTTCTTTATATTTTTTTTAAAAAAAAAGAGGGGGGAGGGATCACCCTCCGCGCTCCGCCCCATATATTGATAGCAACATAATACAGCAATAAAAAAATATCCAAATGTTTCTGGGCCTTCCTCCAGAAGGAAGATAAAACTGATGCTCAGCTTAAAACTCTCGAAAACTAGTTGGCAATTTAGCATGACAACAATAGCCAGTTTACTATATTTCCGAAAAGTAGTAAGCCAGGATCCTGATAAATTTGGCAGTTGGCACACCTAGAACCTAGAGGTAAACATCTGAAATTAAAACCATAACCAGCTATCCTCCATGCACGAACTACATTAGCTGACAGGACACCTGAAGAATATGATGACTCTGTTCAGAACCACAAAAGACACAAGTACTGGGACACCCTGTTAGCCTAGCTGCAGTCAAGGCACTACTATTCTTCAAATTTTGAGATTTTACAGATATCGAGGGATATGATAGCAAGAAAACCTGCGGGATCTCTATCGAAATAAACTGAACAATCAAAGTTATATTTAGTAGGTAGCAAAATATTTATTGAATTAACAGAAAAAGTAGATATACCTGATAGCCAATGGTCTTGTTTGGCTGCAATATTTCTTGCTGTATAACAGCCAGCACCAACAGTAACTATTGCAAATTTTTTGTGTGTGAGCTGCACCTGCAGCAGCTGTGCTGCAGCACCAACAGCTGTGCAGCAGCTGTAAGATTATACAATTAAGGACGGTGATGATTACATAACTATTGCAAAATTAGTGAAGTTTGACAGAAAGTAACACGTGACAATTATTGAGATTGAATAATGAAGATGCAGAGATACTAAAATAACAGAGACGAAGTGGAAATACTTTCAAACTTCTGCTTACGATAAATGTAGTCATAATTCCATATGTACATTATCTAAATAACCTAGACACAGGGAGTTCAGCTGTCTGAATGCATACTATAAGAACAGAACAGAACTAGAACTACATGATGGTAAAAGAACATATTTAGAAACCATAAACTACTATTGATAGAACACATGAACACTAAGTGTCACTTAGGATGACTAGGTGGAAGTGCCAGCATGGCAATCAGCTCTTCCATAAGAGATGGGCAGCTCCTGCTCAAGTCCTTGAAGCCGTCACCGGCGACAACTGCACTCAGGTTCGCAGGATCGCCGAGAAAATTGAAGCACTTTTTCTTCAGCCCATTGCAGTGGTGCCGATCAGCCAGTGCCAGGATGTTCGACACCGTGCCCACACTAACGTAACCGCACAACTTCTCCTCGCAAATCAGCTTGAGCCTCTCCAGATTGTAACAATCCGCCGAGACGAGCAGATGCTGGCACATGACATCTTCCTCCTCCATCTCTGGCAACGTGTCGGTGTACACAAAACGGAGTAACATCTTGAACACATTTGCCTCCATGTCTTGGATGCGCACTACTCCAGCGGCATTGTCACCCTCCTTCATCAAGCCGTATAGCCCCGCACTGAAGACCGGTGACCGTGCAGCGAGCACGCACCGATGTGCGGCGAATGTCTGGCCGCCGACCTCGAACACCACATCGGCGCCCTTCTCATTCTCGAGCAGTTCACCAAACTGCCGGCCCATGTCGGATGGGGGAACAGACACAAATGTTTCGGCGGGGAGTACTATCTCAGACGAATCCTCGGCGCGGATTTCGCGGATGACGACAATGTCGCACCGGAGGGTGAAAGAGTCGTCCTCCTTGAGATCATTCGACTTCTCAAAATCTTCCCTTTTGAAGAACTTGGCATAGCCCCAACTCGTAAACCCCTCACGAGTGAATGCTCTCACTATCTTGAATTTCAGGGAAGGTTGCGTCTTTACATGGTCAGCGAAACAAATCTGGAACTTGGCCTGCACCTTGAGATGATCCTCGTCTAGTTTGATGTAGACCGACATGTAATCGGCCGAGTTGGCGGTCTCCCCGTTGGGGTAGTATAAGATGCGCCAGCGATGGCCGCCGACGGTGAACGGGCTTGAACTGAGGCACGAGCCGGTGGGAGTGACCTTGGTGAGGGAGTAGCCGTCGATCTTGAGGAGGTGGTACCCGGCCGCCGTGTCGGCCACGATCGCGGAGCGCGACGTCGGGTTGCCGCGGCAGGCGGCGGGGGGCATTGCTGTTTGCTCTTCGGCTAGGGTTTAGCGAGAGCGGATTTGGGGAAGAAAGGGGGACAGGAGACGAAGGGAATAATTAATCTTGCTGATGTGATGTCTCACGACAGGACAAGTTTTCGTTTTGTCTAGGGCCCATTACGGAAGGCCCAGTTTGGACCATTGGAGTCCAATTTCCGATGGCTTCTGGTCTCGCGCAATCTCGTGTACGGACCAAGAGATTCGGCCTAATTTAAGCAGGCCAGTGTTTGATATGTGGGCCGACATAGATCCTCAAATTTCTCCCAAGAATTGGGTCCAAGATTCGTTGGTTTAAGGCCCAAAATAAGTGCCGGCTCCTCGACGTCGTCTTCGCCGACGACGGCACCCACAAGCACAGCCGGCGTCGCAACAAATTCAAACGAATTGCCAGTCCCAACACATGCTTGGAAATATATTATCATGTTATTTTGATTCTTACTAATTCTTGATTCGTAACACCACATAGGAAGTCGTCTTATGTAATTACTTTTCTTAAGAGTCACCTAGCGTGCCAACGCTGGGCCAACTTTGTTCCGAAGAAAAGTTCAGTAACAAGATGCTGCTGCCGCCGCCAATGCCGGGCGCTGTTGATGCCGATGGTGGCTGCTAATTACGCAAATGCTAGAAATACAAGTTGCCTCTATTGCTGGCCGATATTGATGTCATCTATTGCTGGCTGATATTGATGTCACCGCCGCTGGAGCCTCTGCTGTTCATATCAGCAAAGAAGCGGCAGCGGCAGATAAATACGTAGTATTAGTTTTAGGGATAGCCTCACCAGGATAAAAGGGTAAGTAAATTATTGCCCTCATTTTCATTTAACTACAATGTGGCAATTGTCATTTTATCATTATCACTGCTGAAGTATGATTCCTTCATATAGTAAGCATTTGTCTTCTAATAACCCTTTGATTCACAAGATAGAAAAAACACAAGATTTTCTTTTGCAAGGGTAAAACACAGGATTTAAAGTGATAGGATTCTCAAATCCTACCGGATGTAAATAAAACAGTCATTTGATAGCACCATAGAAAAGCAAAAGCCCTATTGCTTATTTTCCATGGAATTGACCATAGGAATACAATCCTAGAAAAATTGCTATCCTTTTTCTATGAATCAAAGGGGTCCACAGAAAAAAAATTCCTTAGGAATCTGAATCCTCCAAAATTCCTTTGCAAATCCTCCAAAATTCCTGCATCTAGATACAAAAGATAAGGTCCTGCATCTAGATACAAAAGATAAGGAAAACTAAGGATTGAGACTCCAGAATATTCTGTACTTACAGTAAAATAACCCCTCAGATCTCATAGCTATTATTGGCCATCACTGATGATTCTTGATGGTAATAGTTTTAACCACAAGCCATCCAATTGTCAAAACGGTTTCTGACGGAAGGCTTGAAGCTAAAACCAAACAATCAATCATCTTTGGTCCAAAACTTTATCTTCACAGGGGCAATCAATTCAACCCAATAGACATTTGCATTATCAACATTATCACGAAATTAACAGCAAATATGATTGCATCATTATGCAACAGAAAGAAATTTAGAGCCCTGATGTACACGAGCCACGATTGAGATGAGCCGCGGCGCATGTAACGAAAGGGCACCCGGTGATTCATCTACCAGGCGTGTAACTGTGCCAGCTCATCCTTCCCTAGGGAGGGGTGCCACGCTGCCACCTGACTTACACCTGGGTCCCACGCACGTAATCCCATACTACAGTGAGGGGGAAAGAAGCACAAAGATTGCATTTTTTTATATCAATTTTCACTACCTCAAGCGAATTTTAAAATAAAAATGAAATTTATTCGGAAAAAGAAAAGAAAGCGGAAGGGAAATGAATCTGTTCAAGATGGCAATGTAGCAGCCGGGGCATGGGTGAGCCCAATGAAGAGAGAATCAGATCCGAACTCATCCGTAGTTGCAGGAATGGCTGCCGAATCCTCTCCATCTCGCTGGGTATGGGAGGTGACCGAGGAACAGATAAAATCATCCTTGGCACCACATCACCAGCTCACAAGCTGGACGAGAGGTGAAAAACCCACAACAACAAAAAATAAATAAATCCCCAAATCCACGGGCGGAAACGAGAACGAAGCTAAGATTTTGGCTTGATGGATGGCGGAAACGAGAACGAAGCCAAATCCCATGGCGGAGAAAGCAAGGGGGTTTGAAAATGTACCAGATCTTGACAAGAGCGAATCCGTGGGGGATCGAAGAGACGCTCGGTCAGATGATCGGCTAGGGTTTCGTGTGGCTGGCCTCAGGAGAGGCGACGAGCGCTGTGGTCAGCGCTCGCCGCCGCTATACCAGCGATTTTCCCCCACACTAATCAAACCAAACCAAACATGAAAACAAAGGGCAAGAAAGCATAAGAAAAGCAGCGGAGATCTACAAGCTAGGGTTGTTCAGATCAGGAGGACCTGGGAGAAGATTTTACAAGAGAGGAGTGGATTCTCGTAGTACTCTCGGCGGCGCTAGTTATATAGATGGAGGATGGATAAAGAAGAAGAGCATGGACTGTGATAAACTAGGGTTTCGTTCTTGTGGCTAGCGGGCTCTGTTCTTCTGGCCCAACAAGCCCATCTGTTCTTCTGGCCCAACAAGCCCATCTGTTCTTCTGGCCGAACAAAATAGGGGCAATTGGTTCTTGTCCTTGTCTGTTTTTTAGTTTGTGATTTTGTCTTAACTTTTTTTGAAACAAAGCTTTGTTGGTCTGTCAAGTTGACTTCACGGATGTTAATTGTATAGTAAAAAGACATGTGTACCCTAGTGTACAATTATAAATTTGCTCTTAGTTCTGTAAATCAAAGTTATGAGCAATTATGTCATATTAAGTATCTGTGAAGTATTCATTAAAAAAATAACTGTCCTAAAAAATCAAAGTTTTGAACATGACACAATCATACAAGTGTGGAGAATGAAACAATTCACCAGATAACAAGACCGCAGAGATCCCAATGTGTAAACCTAAATTCATGTAGTTCCAAATGTGTCGTCCCTCCCTAAAGAGAAGACAACAATGACATAATTGTACACAGGCATACAGCAGTAAAGCAACCCAAGAACATCGGCACAGCTCCATTCGTATGTGTACCGTGTGATCAATTGATTAGTCAGCTGGTACTGACAAGCAAGCCGACCAGATAATTAACATGAGACTGATAATATTACATTAAAACCTTCATAGCCAACCTCTAAAACATCCTAAACTTGGGCTGAGAATGCTGAACGCTCAACTGATTAGAAGATACATTACAAGACGCCCAACAATGTTGTTCTTGTACAGTATCCAGGACATGCTGACATTTGGGTATGCCAAGCATGCAGATGACCACAATTCCTAATCGCCAACCTTTCTACATTACACAGCAGCCATAGCCCTACGCTCTCGATTCCAAGGCAAGCATGATCTTCTTCCTGGGACCCTGAAAGAACACACGCCATAAGTTTCCAACCCAAATCAAATTTGTATTTGTGGAGAAGAAAGAATGCATGTTTAGAAGTTTAACTTTGCTATGGATTTTACATTAATCAAGGGCCAGCTATTCCTAACAATACACGGGCATATGCGGTCTACAGTACTCGTCAAAACCTCAAGGTAATCCAATTCCTAAAGCAAAATTGCCCCAACCTTGTATGTTCTAATTTCTAGTGTGAACTAGTTTATAGTTTATATATCACACAAAAGTTTGGTAAAGACCGATGGAAGATTACAGCTACCTTAAATGGATAAATGAGCATGAGAAGTGAGAACACAAAAATTTCTCTAACTGTCGAGCAAAATAATAATCGTAAAACAGAACAAAGATCGCAGATGCAAAGCATTGTACCATTGGGATGCCCAAAGCTTTAAGATCACCGTCAGTCATGTGTCTTAGGGCTGCCATGTCAACCTGCAGGACAAACAAATATTAACCGAATAAACTTCAAACAGGGCATCAAAATGATAGAGATTCAGGGGCATAATCAAACCTCCTCTGCCTGGAAGGCAATCGAATACTTCTCAAGGCCAAGTGATTTTAGGAAAATATCAAGCGGACTTTCAGCCTATAAAGAATTCCCACAAAAAAGATGTTGGATATGAACCATACCAAGGAAGTACAGTCACTAAAATACACAAAGTCACTGAGGCTATGATTAGTTAATTCTATGATTTGCACAACATTTGAACCTTCTCTAGCATCTAGCCTGTTAGCCACACCACTCAGCTGGTTAACTAGGCCATAAGTTTCCCACAAGATGAAATAACCTCATGAAAACTCTCCATGCTAATACCAGATTATACAGCCTATGTGACTCTTGCCTTCCCTCATGCAAAATAAATGAAGCATGCTTATCAACCATAACTTCTTCAGGAATTCATATTATGGTAATAACTAAAATTGCTTACCAGAAAAACTCAATACACATAAGATAAGCTCAATTGCAGAGTCAAACAGACTATGTCTTTCTTCCAATTGCCAAACTAACTCAAGTTTCCAATTAAAGTACCTATGATTAAATGGTAGTGAACACCAGCGGCTTGTGGGCTCAGCCAGATATCTATGCACATGATTCTTCATACAGGATCATAGGGGCACTAGAAGTCAGAAATGCACAATGAACTAAAGCACATTTAAAAGGAATATAAAAGGTATTCTAACTCAAAGGGACACTTTAAATGGAAATTGAATGAAAAGATCCCAAAATTCCTCAATAAAGACAAAATTAATACCTATTTACACAACATGATCATCAGAACAGGACCAGGACGTGGTGTTACTGTTATGCCCTAAGGAGGAGCACAACATAGTATAACTTGACATCAGATCATAATGTACGAGAAGTCCAAACATGCTATTAAGTTCATGCTTTAACATAAAATTTTAACCGAGTCAACAGAACCTAATTACTTTCATCAAAAGCACAAGTAACCATTTCAAAAAAAAAAAAAAAAAGTTAACCCAATTGTGCATTTGCCATTTGAAAAGTGACCTTCCCTATTTAACACCAGTTCATTTTTGTCTTCCCTTAAGCCAAGCCACCGTTAAACATCTTTGGGAAACTGCTTTTTAACCTCACAAACATGGGTTCTCCCTGTCAACACTCTCTTCTGTTCATAACTGCAGCAGGTCAGTCCATCCATAGACCACAAGATGAACCTGCGGAGGGGCCAATTCTCCACCTCACTTAGGCTAGCAGCTCTGGCAAGTTAACTGTTGCAGCTGAATCTGTCTCCACCTCTGTAGAGCACTCAGAGCCATGAGGAATCCAGATATCGTGAATCTATAGCCATTGTTCTTGTGGAGGATGAATGCAGGATAGATTATCACTTGGTTGGCCGTGCGTTCTAGATTATGTGGGGTAGAAGGTTTATGCTACAAGATAAGATTAAATAAGCATCAGTTGAGTACACTACTTCTACAGTGGTACAGCCATGTCCCAACAAACTTGGATGTATCAGACCTCGCACCATGTCCTAATGAGCTTTTAATCTGCTAAACTCTTGTGATGGTTTTTTAATTTTTGTGGTGATTGTTGGGTGGGAGCCAAGAGTGTGCCTTTTTCTTCAGTTATTATTGCAGTGCATTCCTCAATGTCTTTGTTGTTCAGTTCGCTAAATTTAAAACCACCAACAAGGACACCTACCCCATGCGCTTTGACAGAAGGGTGGCGCTCTGCCATATGTTCAAGGATGAAACACTTGTGGTGGAGATGGATCATGCTGCTGCTCAGTGGTGCAGTACAGACTACAGTTCAAAAGCAAAATGGCGAAAGTGGCAAATATAGGAAGACAAAAGTGAACTAGTGGCATACGATGGAATATCAAATTTCTGCTCAAAAATAATGGATTGGATATTATGTGTAAATACTACCTCCATCCCAAAATAAAGCAACTTTAAGCTATGTATCTAGAGTTGAGCTTGCCCATATACAGAGCCAAAAGTTGTTATATTTTGGGACGGAGGTAGTAACAAATTTTTCACAAATCATCACTGCAAATTTTATAATAATAGTCATAAAAATGTACTCCCTCAAGCAAATTGCAAACAAGTGAAATCAAGATCCAACTACATACAGGAATATTATATAAGTAGTATGGCACTCATTACCAGCATAACTCGTACCTTCGGCTGAGTTGGCTTCTTCGATGATGTCGGTTTTGGTACTCTCTTACTTTGACGTACAGGCATTTCATCTGCATTTTCACGCCTCGTGACTTTTACAACCTCTGATGCTGGCTTTGCCTTTGGAGGGTCCGCATTGATTGGCTGTGGGTGCATTGTTCCAGAAAGCTTCTCACGTAGATCACGCACACCAGAACCCCTTTGACCAGCAAAGCCTTGCTGAGAGTTTTTCTTCTGAAGCTTCAATCGCAAATCCCGTGGATCAATTGATTCTTAAGACAATACAGAGGCAGATAAGAGTTAAATGAGAATGAAAAAAAGGCATGTCTTTATTGAAGGTACATCAACAGCATTTTCTTTTACTTGAAGCTGGTTCGTCATCTTCCCGGTAAAGATCATGCTTCCATTTTTCATCAGTTTGTCGTTGCCTACAGAATATAAAGATATACGGTTTTACAAATAAGCTAGCCAAGTAAAATGGGTATACAGGAATGGTGGTGTCGTGCATGAGAAAATTATGTGATCCAAATAACTTGTAGGTAAGTATGCCAATACAAATCATGTGACTTCTATATGCAGGCATAAACATGCCATGGCTCAGTCAACAAACTTTACCCTTTATAAACAGTTGGGACATGATAATAGAACAGAGCTTACATTGACCATCCTTCATGCATCAACACAACAAATATTAGGTTACCTTTGGATTTAGGAAATAAGAACATCTTGCTTGCTCTGAAAATTTCACTAATAACAATGGAAATCAAAGACAACTCAAATTTATAGTTCGACTACAGCTTACTGTAATTACTCCAAAGTTAAAGAATCAATTTCTGCAACAAAAGCAGAGAGCAGATCCACAGTTGCTTGCTTAAGACATTTCATAAAAAACAAAAGAGAAGTCCTGTTAAAGGTTGTAGCCCGACACTACGGTATGCACATTGTGGAAGCACGAAGAATTCTTTTGGGTAAGAGAAACTTTCTCGGCTTAACTTCCAGGTAGATCAAAGTGCAAAACATACCAAAACTTATATCAGAAATTCTCGTCTTATGCTGACTTAGTAGTTAGTATCACTAAAAAAACTATGCAAGATACCCACTCCGCCACTCGCCACAGCAAGATCATTATCAACACGCAAACAGGGAAAAGACACACAGAAGCACAATTTCCACCTCGGCGGGCTACAACAAAAGTACTCTCACCTCACCACAAAGCTAAAATCCACGACCTTCCACAACAAGCTTAAAACAAGCACCGCTCTCCCACTAGGGAACAAGCAAGCAGGCTATGTAGGCTCGAATCGGGAGGCGCGTAGCGTATCCCTCCTCAACCGCAGATAAGATGCAGGCGTGCCTGGTAGGTTGGACATGGGAGGAAGGGTGCGCGCACTGACCTCTTGGACGGCGGGTTACGGGCTCCCCCGCGGCCGGCTGCGCCGCCGCGGCCGGCGGCGGCGGGGAGGTCGCCGTCGAGGCGGTCGTGGATGGAGCGCTTCCGGCTGGTGGAGATCTGGTCCGCATACATCTCTCGCAAACCAAAAGGCGTTGCTGCTCCCACGAGGAGGAGATGGAGATGGAGGTGGTGGTGGTGGTGGTCTAGGGTTCGGGCCGAGGCGACTACAGAGTACAAACCACGACGTGGAAGAAGTGGGGGAGAAGGGTGTGGAAGGGGATGGGCGTGGTGGGAGGCTGCCTGGGAGAGATGAGTTTTGTTGTTGGGCTTTTTGGCCGTGGATCCCACCTGTCTGTGGCACTGTTTTTTCGTGAAGGAGCTTGATAATGGGTGTGCGGTCTGGCCCGGCCCGGCCCATACATGCTTTTGTGTGGGGTCTGGCTTTTGGGCTGGGCCAGTCACACCTGAACTAAGAACAGAGGGGACGGGTTGGCTCACGGGTAATGGTCGACCCATTCAGGTTCGTGAATTGCTACCTTCGTCTCGAAATATAAAATACTACTGCCTCATTTAACTTTTATTTCATAATATAAGAATTTTGACTTTTTTCTACATCTCCTTTTATTCAAAAAAATTATTAAAATGTCATATATTTTGTTTATGACTTACTTTATTATCAAATTTTTTTAAAACACAACTTATTAATTTTTATATATGCAGTAAAAAAACGAATACAAACGTGTAAGAAAGTCAGACTCCTTATATTATGAAGAGTAAATTTCACAAAACTACAAGTATTTTGAACAATTTATCACAAAACTACAGATTTAGTGTCCTTGTGTATCAAAAAACTACAGATTTAAGAATTTATTTCAAAAAACTACAGATTTAGTGTCTCTATTATCACAAAACTACAAGTTTAGTGTTTTCATTATCACAAAACTACAGGTTTAAGTAAGTATTGCTAAAACATGTAGTTTTGTGATAATGTATTGCTAAAACCTATAGTTTTGTGATAATAGAGACACCAAGCTTGTAGTTTTGTGATAATAGAGACACTAAATCTGTAGTTTTGTGAAACAAATTCTTAAATATGTAATTTTGTGATACACAAGAACACTAAATCTATAGTTTTGTGAAACAAGTTATTAAATCTATAGTTTTGTGATAAATTGTCCAAAATACTTATAGTTTTGTGAAAATTACTCTATTATGAAACATGGGTAGTAGTAGTAGTTTTGAATATGGACAACTAAAACATTTATGTTTTAGATATAGTATATATCATATATTATTTTGGGTATCTTATTGAACAACCACCGCTACTCGCGAATAATATGTACCTCATGCTTGAGCTAATATTAGTTGTTGTTTCTTTTATGAAAAGAAAAACTAAACTAAGTAAATAACCTTTTAGGAAATATTATTAAGGAATCCACGAGTATAACCCAACTTCAGAGCCCCATTACATAGGCAAATCACATATGTGTCTAGATTTAAACAAACAAAACTCTCAAGGAAAAAGAATCCAATCTCAAGGAACAAGGGATGGAAATGTTGATGTGCTAGGCGGTGGAGCCTTCATGGCAATAATGATGAGCTCAAGAAGAAGGTTGTGTTTTGGCATAATCCTAGACGGGGCCTCATGAGGGTAGTAAAAACCTTAACAAAACAGTGAATAATACATTTGTAACTTGGACAAGCATCACTTACACTGAAGGAGCGTGTCATTGCCAAAGCATAACCAAGCATAGCAAACATAAAGCTGACACCTAAGACAAAGACATATTTTTCATAGAAGTTGTGGAAGAAACACCCTTGAAATTGGGACCTCCACATTTTGAAGTCTGAGAGATTTCGAGCATTACTTGTAGAACTCGGCTTCCTCTTCATGATTTTGCCACCGTGATCAAACAAAGAGGCCATCTTCCTTGCACCAAAGTCACCAAGGATGTGGAAAAACGGTCGTCACGACCATCTCGTAGCTCGATCTAGCAAACTCTCAAATGTCGGTAGTTGAAACCAAACAAGAAGCACAAAGAGAAGTGATAGGAAAAGTCATAACAACACTTTCTATGGATTTCAAGAGGACGAAGGCACAACAACCTCCTCACTCGAACTAAAAGGAAACTATGGAAGAACCCTAAACTATGGGATTAACTGATAACTACCATAGAGCTACAAAAAAAGGAGGATGTCCAACCCCTCTCACTTCCTTCGTCCACATCAAGGCCGCTAGAGCCAGAGTTAAAGAGGGGCCAGGAGAGGAAAGCTTTCTTTCTCCCTCTTTAGCCTTTGTGTTCGCGAGTGCCTTATGGAAGCTAGTTTGCCTAGGTTAGGCCTTTTGCTTCTTATTATGTAGAAACTCGGACTACCAAATAACTCGGTACTGCCTTTCTCTTTTATTATTTGTTTTTGACAGAAAAATTAAATGAATAGTTGAATTTGCAAATTTCTAGGGACATGCTACCTCCGTCCCAAATTAGATGATGTTTTGACTTTTTGTTTGTAACATTTGACTAATCATCTTATTCAAGAAATTAATGCAGATATAGAATGGATAATTCATCCTTAAAGTACTTTTGGTAATAAAGCAAGTTACAAAAGTAACAAATGATACTTTCATATTTTTTTAAATAATACGAATGGTCAAATAGTTACAAATAAAAAATCAAAATGTCAAGTATTTTGGAACAGATGGAGCACTTAAAAGTGGAAATTTATCATACACCTCTTATATATGCATACTCCTTCAGTCAGTAACATTTCACATTTTTTACTTACAAAAGTGTATCGTATATTAATAACTATATGGGATATCATTTAAATACCATGTTTGACTTTATTTTGGTCGTAACAACCTTGCATACCATTACCCTAGTGCTGGAGCCCAACCAAACAGATTTAGCTCTTAAAAAAAGAGCAGAGTGAATCAACGATCTAAAAAGATGAACTAAAAAGGTGGAGCACAGTTAAGGCCACTTTACAACTTCACTCTAAGCTACACTCTGGATGTTATATTTATTTAGGAGTTTGGGTCCTCTCAAGCTCTCTAGAAAAAAATTCCTACAAGACATTTAAAGTTTGAGGTATTTGATACCAGACACTCAATACCCTTGTATTTGCTACCAAAAGGTTGTGGTAGTTTGCTTTAGATACTAATAATGGCATTACAATAATATTACTCTACTAAAAAAAGAGAGGGTGTGCGAATGTCTATTTACACTTGTATTTCACTATATTTTTGTTATCATCGTTGCTTTTTACGTACTGACGCCATCGACGTATTCATTGTCGATGCTTGCAGACATCAGCCAAGTTGTCAACCATACTATGCTCCTACAACTATTGTGTCGGAGCAAAGTGTGACAAGGGCCAGATATGAATGCGAAGATACAAGGGAACAAGCAATTGCTAGAATGAGAAAATAGGGGCATCTATATCATTGTGTAGGATTTCTCACTCCTAAAATGTCACATTTATTATTCGAATAATACTATTGTCTAGAAATAAATTACCACAAACTTTCGATGACTCTCAACGAAAACAAGTTTTTTTAATTGTTATGTACTCCCTTTGTCCATTAATGTTTGACGTAAAAAAAGTGGAGGGAGTAATAAACATCGTATGCTCCCCGCAAAAAAAAACAACGTATGCACTGTAGACAATGTTTGCTAAGTCCTTGTTTAGCAAGATCTTAAAATTTTTTTGGCCAAAAATATCACATTTTGAACGTATGGATGGGGCATTAAACATGGATGAAAACACCAATTGCACAGTTTGCATGTAAATTACGAGACAAATCTTTTAAACTTAATTACGTCATGATTTGACAAAGTGGTGCTACCATAAACATTTGTTAATAATGAATTAATTATACTTAAGAAATTCATCTCGCAGTTTACGAGCGGAAAGAACTAAACTTCTTAAAAAGAATATTCCATGTCCAGATTTCCTCTCTGGGTCCCGCCGGCCCACCTGGCCCGGTGATCAAGCCCAACACGGCAACAGCAGCACCCACGCACACCCGAAGCCCTAAAAAAGCATCCCCCGTACCGCGTACCACGCGACGCGCGGCATATCCCCCCCACAACCCTAGCCGCCCCAGTTTCCCACACCACCACGGCAACTCAGCCCCCCTCCCTCCCCCGCCTCCACCCATCGCGGCGGCGCTCCTCTCCGCCGATTCCTCGACGGCAGGAAGGCTCCTCCCCTTCCCCACTTCCACCGCCGGCCCGCTCCCGCGAGCCTCCCAGACCCATCGCCGCCGCCGCCACCTCCAAGACGACGGTTTTGGCTCGAGCTGTTATACGGCGGGGCAAGCCAGGCAGGTGAGGGTTGCCTTCTTGCTCTCCGTTCGTCCGACCGCCCGTCCGATCGCCTCCGCTGCTGGTTTGATTGGTGGGGGTTCGTCTCCAGGATGTAAGGAACCGAGCGGGAGGCGGGATCGGGTTTATTACTGTCTCTTCTGTCCTGTTCTGCTGCTGTTGCTTGGCTTATGATGAGCTGTTGTTTTTTTTTCTTTTTTTTTTGCAGTAGGTGAACCTTCGATCTTGGGAAGAGGAGTAGCTCAAGCACGGGGACTTACTTACGCCGTATTGATCAGCGCACAGTTCCTGTTTCAGGTGAGGAAGCCCTAATTTAGTATTATGTAGCTTTTGCTATGCTGGTGGGTTACCTGCGGATATTATTATTTGAATGTTCTTTCCACCTTGTCAGCCGAAATCTGCAGCTTGGATAGCATACATGTTAGTTCAGCTGGTTAATTTGTTTGTGATCGACCCAAATGAGGGGGAGGATTACAAAGTATTATTTTTAAACAACAGTTTATATCATTGTAAAAGTTGATATTGTGTCGCCATGTTTTGCATTCATGTTGTTTTGTTGATGACCATTCCATCTGGTGTGGCGGTGACCAAACTTTTATTTGCATGATTTGGGGTAGAGGTACCCCTGCTGACTAGCTCATTTCATGAATTTTATGAGTTAGAACCCTATGGAGTTTTACAACCCTACAGAATAAAAAGGTGAAAAGGGATTTGTTGCAATGTCTATGAGTGCATCTTATATAAGTTATAAGGAGGACATTGCGGGGCAGTAAGATAAGTGTGCAAGCTGTGTATACTAGTTCACATGCTTTAATTTTATTCCAAAACTTACCTTGCTAAAATATTGGTAATGCCAAATTGCTATTGGAGCTAGGCATCCATTAGGACTGTTACCATAACCTCTCACCATGCAAAAGTTTTTGCTTTGCTGGTATTTTGGTACTCCTTTTGTAGCAGACCAAACAATTCCAAAGTAACTTTACCTGTTTTTTGTCATTACTAAATTCTGGTATGGGTGCCAAAAACCAGACTCGCCCACATTTGTATATGTATAGAGTACTGTTCATTTTAAATTTGAATTCATGAAAGAATATCTGTTCAATTGGTACTTCTAAATGTACGTTTGCTATATTCATCTTGTTTTTGCTGTATGAAAATTTTGCTTAAAGCTTGTGCCTAATTCTCCAATAAATACTTGAAACTTTTACAGGCTGTACAGTATTTTGATTCAGTCAAACATCTGGGCCTAGGAGTTCCAGTTAATAACAAGTCAGCATTGATAGATGGATTCTCAGACAAGTTGTCTGTTGATCACTTATTCCCCGGAGATCATAGATGGGGCTCCTTTGTATGTCTCATCTAATTGCTTGCCTATAAAAGCTTGCAAATATGAACCTGCCGGCCATTCATTCCATGCTGCAGCATTGAAGCTCCTTGGTCTTGGGGAGCAAGAAGATACAGAAGCTGATGACCGTAGTGTCTCATCAGATGACAAAAGCCAAGATTTTTCTGCAGCTTCTGATACCTTTAGCAGCAAAGGAAAGAAGAAATCTGGGAGCCAACAACAAGATCATTATGCATTGCTTGGCTTGGGGCATTTGCGGTTCTTGGCCACTGAAGACCAGATCCGGAAGAGTTATCGTGACATGGCTCTTAAACATCACCCTGATAAGCAGGCTTCCCTTCTTCTTGCGGAGGCAACAGAGGAAGCAAAACAAGCAAAAAAGGATGAGATAGAGAGCCATTTCAAGGCCATTCAGGAAGCCTATGAGGTCCTCATAGATCCCACAAAGAGAAGGATTTTTGACTCAACTGATGAATTCGATGATGATATCCCAACAGATTGTGCCCCACAAGATTTCTACAAGGTTTTTGGCCCAGCATTCATGAGAAATGGAAGATGGTCTGTTAATCAGACTATTCCTTCTTTAGGAGATGATGCTACTCCTGTAGAAGAAGTTGAAAAGTTCTATAACTTCTGGTACTACTGCTTCAAGAGCTGGAGGGAATTTCCAAATGAAGATGAGTATGACTTGGAACAAGCCGAGTCTCGTGAACATAAGAGGTGGATGGAGAGGCAGAATGCAAAACTACAGGAGAAAGCCAAAAAGATAGAGTATGCGCGAGTACGCACTCTTGTTGACAATGCTTACAAGAAGGACCCGAGAATTCAGAGGAGAAAGGAGGAGGAGAAGGCTGAGAAACAGAGGAGGAAGGAGGCAAAATACCTGGCCAAAAAGATGCAGGAGGAGGAAGCTGCAAGGGCCGTGGAAGAGGAAAGAAAGAGGAAAGAAGAGGAAGCAAAAAAAGCTGCAGAGGCTGCTCTGAATCAGAAGAAGTTGAAGGAGAAGGAGAAGAAGCTGCTACGCAAAGAGAAAACCCGTTTACGCAATCTTGTTGCGCCTGTAGTTGCAGAGAACCACTTTTCTCTGTCAGAAGATGATGTCGAAACAGCATGCTCATCACTTGATATGGAGCAACTGAAGAAGCTCTGTGATAGCATGGATAATAAAGATACAACTGAAAAGGCCAGATTGCTCAGAGGCGCACTGAGCAAAGAAGGCTCGTCTGGTACCTCAAATGAAGGAAAGAAATTTCAAGCAAATGGTGTGGATGGTTCCACAGCAAAATCATCCTCTTCGGAAAAAAAGGTCACACAAGGCAATACACTAAGCAACTATGAGAAGAAAGAAGAGAGACCATGGGGAAAAGAAGAGATTGAGATGCTTAGGAAAGCCATACAAAAGTATCCAAAGGGAACCTCCCGGAGGTGGGAGGTTGTTTCCGAGTTTATTGGAACTGGAAGATCTGTTGAAGAGATTCTGAAGGCGACAAAGACCGTTCTTTTGCAGAAGCCAGACTCTACCAAAGCTTTCGACTCTTTCCTTGAGAAACGCAAGCCAGCGCCATCCATTGCATCGCCTCTCTCAGTAAGAACTGAAGCAGTTTGTTTGCCTAGCGAGGGAGATGCAAATGCATCATCCAAAGCGCCTGCACAACCTGCAAGCAGCAAAGCAGCCGATGAGAAAGCTAGTGCTGCTCCTGTATCAAATGGAACACCTTCAGCAACAGATCCAGAGGCTTGGTCAGAGGCACAGGTGCTGGCTCTCGTTCAAGCTTTGAAGGCCTTCCCAAAGGATGCAAGCCAAAGATGGGAGCGTGTTTCTGCCGCTGTCCCAGGTAAAACTGTGGTTCAGTGCAGGAAAAAGGTTGCAGAGATGCAAAAGAATTTCCGGAGCAAGAAAGGCGCTGAGTAGAAGAACATCGTACCAGGGCGAGTACTTTTTTTTGTGGCTAGTGGCTGACAAAAGCTTGTGTTTGAACATCAGTATTCTTATTCTTATATCTTATTCTTATATATTAGAGCACCATAGCTGCTCCCGATGAATTTTGCTGCCATACAGTGCCTCCAGTGGTAACAATAATATTGTTTTGGAGCTCTGTGAGAACCCGCATACAACATTAACCAGTGTTGGCGTCCGATAAATATATGCATTTCATTTATTAGAAAATCATCGCTCCTATTGGCGCTTCTGTAATTTTATATCCCCTCGTACTTTATTTTATTTTGGAAGCTGATGAAATAGTTGATGGGTTCATAAACTTATGCTGGATGGGTTATATTGACGAATGAACCAAGATGACACTATTAGAACGAAAGGTGAGATTGGCTTTAAAAACTGTGAACAAATCTGCTAAAAAAGGGAGGGTGGTCCGGTGGTGAGGACAGTGAAGGAGAGCTCACTGAACTTATTTTTCATGTGCGCGGGCCTTGTTTGAAGGAGCTTAAGATTCTAAGAAGCAACTGTCTGGTAGCCAGCTTCTGAATCTGAAAAACCTCTGAAACCCAGCTTCTGGCTCTGTAACTATAGCTTCTTAGAAGCTGTGAACCGTTTAGGGGGGCAGAAGCTACAGCTGGCAGAAGCTGCCCTAAACAGGCCTAAGGAATCCATTCCGTTAGCGACAGTCGGATCCTCCTCCGTCAGAGCAAGAGCAATAGCATATATATATAGAGAGAAATAAGTGGAATTCTTCGAACCATCATACGTTGACTATTTAACCACTTAAACTATTGAACCCGGTAAATCACCACTACAAAACCTCCAAGGTGGTTTTGCCTCTAGCATATACACGTGCATGAATATAAGTGAGAGGAGTGAAACCAATAAATTTTAAAAGATGAACTTATTGTCTCATCTCTGGTTTAAGTCAAAATCTTTCTCTGTTCTCTTAAGGTGACGATTGTGATGTCATCCCTCTAGATCAGAAAAATATGTAGCTCAATAAACCACCATAATAAAACCATCTTGGAGATTAGGAAAGAGTATTATAAAGGCGAGAGGTGAAATATCTAGTTTAATAGTTTATGGGATTAAGTAGTATACTGTTGATAGTTTACTGATTACGTACACCTAAAGATAGCAATCTGGCTCTTGTACCCGGAGGGTTTCAATGTACATTGTGTAGCTACCTGAGCTTGTGTTTATGTCGCGAATGCGGCACCACATTGTAATTAATAGGCTCGAGTTTAATATTTATTACTACTTCTCTTCATTCATCGCCCTTGAGTTTTCACGTTCTTTCCCTGACTTTCATTTCCAAACGCTATGTACACATTGTCAGTTGACCGGGAGAGTGCAATGCGTTTACTGCCGAGGGAGGCGGAAGCAATCTGTAACTGATCAATTAAACAGAAAGCACATAGGGGCATGGAGAATAATTTACAAGCATTCAATTACAATCTATTTGAACATTGTAAATACGGAAACAAACATGAGAAACAAAAGATCAATCAGTAGGGAACAGGCCCTCGCAGTTTGTTAGCGATATGCAAGAGGTGGTCAATGTTTGTGGGTGGATAGTTCTGAAGAAGCTTGAGGTTTGCAGTGAAATCGCCAGCCAAGAGCCGCCTTCGAACAAGAATTAGCATTGCACAACAGATTCGTAGTAGGGTGGCCTGCAATAAGAAAATCAGAGTTTTAATGCAATGCCCTCCAAAAATTTCATGGGTGGCATGAAAACTACAAACCGCAGTTTCTAACCTGGGGTCCCTCAGGGTCACCTAACAATGCATCCCATATATGGATGCAGTCACGGAACTTGAATTCCTGTGTCAATAGCAAGGTGATCCATCTGAATGCATAGAACTGTGGATTAACCTGGAATGTACGGAGAAGCATTAGAGCAGGAGCAGAAATGTATTGTAAATGTAAAAAGAGAAGAGTCACCGAGTGGTAAAAAGAAAATTATTTTAATCCATACCTTGGTTACAACTTCTAAATGCCGCCAGAGCTCTTCATCGTGCCTTTTCAGGAGCTGAGATAACTTGCTGATTGTGGAGCGAATGCCCACGACACTGTTGTCCAGCTGTTTGCAAAAGTTATCCCGAAATCCACTAAGGAGTTCAACGAAACAGAAAAATGCATCCGGCTCTGCTGACTCCTGTTTATATGAGAAAAATGGATGTGTACAAACAGAGTTAGCTGATGCTAATTCCAGATAATGTCATTGATTCTTCTCCTATCATCACTCATCAAGCTTCCATACTTGCATAATCTAGTATAAATTACATGGTAAATGTATCTAACATAGACTAGTCATACTTTTACAAGTTTCTCAAAGAAAAAAGAATAATAGCCACTTAGGCAGTATAGGCAAGTGAAAAAAGAACATATGATACATCATGGGCTCATGGCTCGAACGGGCAGTGCACCATCACAGCATCACTAACAGGTGAAGTTATTATTCAGGAAACAGGAAACTGGTCTAGGAAAAAGCTATAACATATGAGGCTAAGCCTTAAGATCCAAGGATCTCACAGATATAATGTGCATAGAACAAACACAACACATTTTAAGCAAATGAATACATGTAAAGAAACACTTACAGCGTTATTTTCTTCTGGGTCATTCTTGAACATGTAATAGAGCGGTGCCAAAACTTCATTCATTCCTTGTACATATCTTATACCCGGATTTAATTTTGCAAATATGGTAAGTATACGCTTTAGAGACTCCTGAAGACAAATATGTGTCATCTTTGGCCTAACTGGACAATGACAAAAGACAACAAAAGTTGTAATGTCTGATATAATGCTTACCTGATTAGACAAGGCATCTGAAGAATCTCCATTGAAAAATTGCATCTCAGGATGAGTACGCTTAACATCTCTATCAATCTGCTCTATAATTTCAGATTCCTGAAGTATTGAGTACCAGTACAATTTTAGTAGGCCAAACACTAACAAGATATTCATCAGAAAAAAAATACCTAGCAATCACACAAGGACCAAGGGAGGTCTCAATATCAAAGAGTTGAAAATTCCAGTATCAGGTCGAACTAAAGTAAAATAGAAATTGAACACGTGGCAGTAGATAAATGTAAGATGTAGTGAACATTACCTGGAAATATTGGTTCCAGACACTAGTTTTCCCAAGGCTTAGAGGATGTTCATCATGGACAATTTCTGCCCTTGAGAGCACACCAGTTCCTTCAGAATTATGTCCGTTCCTTTTGGATATAGTCATTTCCTCCATTCTTCGAGTAACTTCTGACTGATCATGACCAATATGCATTATTCTATGTGCAAAATAGAAAGTACTACAATAAAATAATTAAGCATCCCCCCCCCCCACCACACCACAACACAACAAAAAAAATCCATCCCTTAGAAAAGAAAAAATGCACACCCACACGCACACAGAATAAATCTCTGGTCTAAAATGTCTAAACTACATGCTTTAAATAAGAGACATAGCAACATGCCAGCAATGGTTCAGAACTGAAATCATCATATGGATGAAGACTTACAGGGTTAACCAGAAGCTCATCTTTGAAAGCACGGTATTGGGACCGCTTTTTCTCCAGTTCATATGCCCACAGAGCATGATCAGTTGGTAAGTATCCCAATAGAAGCTGCTAACTATCAAACAAGTCAAATAAATTTGTAGTGTAGCAAACAAGGAGTAAGTTTAAAAACCCAAGTCAAATAAAAGCAGTTATGTTGATATGCATTTATCCCAAAATTCTTGCAGATCACTGGAGGACAGCTTCTTTTAGCTTAATCCTATAACAACAATTTTCTTCATAAATAAAAAATGAAGACTCAGTTCAAATTAAGTTGTGCGATGATATAAAATTCAGAAAAAAACTGAAAGGCTTAAAGTGTAGTAATGCTCTGCTCAATCTATTAAATGCTTGTGTACATACTTTTATATATTATAAATCACGTTTTAATTCACCAATCACAAATCATGATTGCTCCTAAATTAATTTAAGGGCCATTTTGGATTGAAGCCAAAATGTGCCCTACCAAAACTTTGGCCATTTGAATAGTAATTGTGTTATTTTGGATTGAAGCCAAACTTTTGGGAGTGTCTATGCTTTATTTGGCTATTTTCTAGAAGTTTCCTCACCACACTATAAACATTTGGCTTGATATTGGTAGCAAACCAAACAATGCCTAACTAACTTTGCCCTACCAATTCATTGGTAGTGCCAAAATTTGCCTATATTTTGGCAATACCAATAATTTGGTAGGGTATTAAACCAAATAAGCCCTAACTAACAAGTAGGCTCCATGAACAGTTGTTTGCATTACTAGTAATTCACAAGTATAAAGCATTTTAAATGCCACCACAAGCTCAAAGCAAGGTGCCAGAGGCCCGAAAGGTTTAATAATTTATCTTTGTGAAGCACACACTAATATAGTTTGATCCATAAGCAAAAGAAAAGGAATGGATGGGGGATCAAACATCTTGAAGAAATCTACAAATATCCAACCAATACTCTTGTTTCTCACACCATATTCATTTCAATAGAAAAAAAACCTTAACTAGGGGCCATGCCACTAGGATATGCATAAGTACTGAACTACATTCCGCAAATGCACGCCATGATATCTAAGAAAAAAAAAGATAAATAATCCTAATCCTTGCACGCAACATAAACCATATGCATAAGTGTCAACAGCGAGCTCCCATCCGAAACTCCATGGATCCATCAGAGGCAGGCAGTCTACCACATCAAAAACAAATCAATCCAATGCAAGGACAACATCCACGAGCTACAAAGTGGAATCCTAGTATTCATAGCAGGCAACCGGGCAGGTCGAGCAAACAAAAGCTGAGGAGCACACATGGTGAGTCAGTCACACAGCGGGTGAGCTGAGACTACGAAGGCAAGATGAAGCGATCCCCGTACCTTCCAGACGACGGGGCGCACGCCGGCGGCGTCAGGCACGCCCTGGCACGCCAGCCTCCGCAGCTCCGCCAGATCCACCACCTTCCTCCCCAGCTGCACGAGCGAACACGCGATCAGACACCATCAGAACCAAAATCCCCTGCTCGATCGCCGAGAATCCGAAACAAACTAACCGCGACCGTGAAGTCCGCGACGAGGTGGTGCCGCGACGAGCTCGCAGCGGAGTCGCCCTCGTCACCGCTGCCGTCGTCGGAGCCAGCGGCGGGCTGGGGAGGAGGGGGAGGAGGAGGCGGCGGCGGGGCTGGATCGCGGGGCGGCTGCG
>CM002482.1:8704701-8728476 GCA_000325765.3 Leersia perrieri | reverse complement strand
CCGTTTGGGAATTTCGGGATCGGGGGAGGGGGAGTGGATGGAGGTGTTGTTTGCCTCGGGGCTCGGGAGGGATCGCTGAGGACGGGTGGGTTGGACTTTGGACGGTTGGACCCGTCGGTGGCGGAACAAGATTGTCTGCGCTGCACAGTTGTCACTGACACGTGGGCCTCACAGGCTACGAACCCATATGGCAGTGGCAACTATACCAATTGGTGCACCGCAGAGGATCACTCCTATCGGTGGCTCGGTGCAGAGCGTCTGTTTTTTTCTTCCTTCTCTTTTTTGCATGTGTTTCTCCTAGTCATTTGTGAGCGTGTTTGGTTGCATGTATCAAGGTTGGTTCGCATCTGTCATGCAGACAGATGAATGTTTGGTTGGCCGGATAGAAACGGGAGCCAGGACAGCAGATGAAAAAAAGCCCCCGTAGCTATGCCGAGTAGAAACAGTGAAATCGAGCTTCTCTCGTCGGCCTGGCCCAACGCGGGTGCGTTGCTTGCACGGGCACCCGTACAAAGGTGAGACGAGGTCATCTCTCCCCCTACTCGGTCTCTCTCACTTCTCCCGTTTCATTTTCTCCCCCCACCGAAAAAGCTAGGGTTTGGGGCTCTCTCCGTGCTCGTCGCCTCCTCGCCACGCCCTCCTCCATCGGGAGCGAGTGCCGGCTGTGTCCTCCACCGGTCACCCTCCATCTCTCCCGCCGGTCGCTCTCCATCTCTCTCACCGGTCGCCATCCTTCTCTCCCGCCGGCTGCCCTCCATCTCCTCCATCAGTCGCCTCTCTCCTACACCATCCCATTCCCCTTCTTCCACTCTTCCGGTAATTGCCAAGGTGGATACCTCTCTTCCCCTTCCCCTTCCCTCCATTTTCTCTCCTCTTGATTTACTGCCATGTGAGCATCTTCCAGATCTGCAAGCTTATGCGTTTTCTGGGTTGATTTCTGTGGATTGAAATGTTGAAGACTTGCACTGTTCGTCTCCTAAATTTCTAGTTGTTTATTTGGTATGGTTAGTTATTGTTTTCCCCGGATCTAGTCACTTTTAAGTTTGCTACACATGGATATTTGTTGTCTCATGGATTGTGTTATGTTGGAGTAAAGTTTTGGTGCCTATTTATTTTTCCATGGTCGATGACGATATGCTACTGGATGTAGCATCACTCGGATGTGCCAACTGTGGCATAAATGCATACATAATTGTCTTGTACCAGCTAGCAGTGACAACACCATCCATTTTAACTCTATATTGATTATTGACTATGTATTATATATTTTTATTGGCATAGATGGAAGAAATGCGACATATTCGACATGCCTTAATTGCTAGAGCAGCTGGGGTAGTTATTGTAATGCATGCATACACCATTTTCATTATACGAAGAGCTAGTCACCATATCCCTAGGATCTCCTATGGCCCAATGTCTGAAAGAGACGCAGCTAGGCAGTCAAACCTTAGTTTCATCTATCATGCAGATAATACAAATTGCTTAAATCAACTCAGAATGAGGAAAGCCCCATTTTTTCGGTTGTGTAACTTGTTCCGAGAAAGAGAACTGTTGCGGGACAGTATACATAGCTCAGTGGAAGAACAAGTTGCCATGTTTCTCCTTGGTGTAGGCCACAGTCATAGATTTAGAGCTATTGGTAGTATTGGGGTATTGGCAGTAGATGTGTTTGAGTGACACTTCGACATATTTTTTTACCAAAAATGATTCCCTTCCTTCAGTACATATAAATCTACTTACAGATTTATGCTCTATACGGGTGTAGTAGAACAAACCTCCATACACACCTCGTGCAACCAAAACAGAAACGAAATTAAAGACCGAGCGACATCACCAGCTACTTGTCGTCGACACACGCTTGGTTCTCCTACACGGCGACGTTCTTGAGCTTGATGGCTATGAACAAGTTGTAGTCGACGACAAGCTATGTGATCGAGTGATGAGAACGACACGTCCATGACTAGGAGTGTCGTGGCACTTCTTGAGGTGAAGCTTCATCAGGTGTAGAAATTCTGAGGAGAGCACTAGCGGCAAGTCGTGTAGGATCAACGTCATCAGCAGGGTTAAGTTCCCAATCACCAACACCGGTGCACAGTTGCGCAACATCTACTTCGACGGGTGTGGCGGCGGCTAGACTTGGACGCCGTCGCGTTAGATGGAGAAGAGGTAGGGTACATTGTGGCGCCACCAAGATGCCAGCTTGACGGCAACGTCGAGCTACTCGACGCTCCACTTGACGACGTCTGTGTCAACCAGGCGATAGATGCACTCGACGTGGCGTGTGCCGTTCAAAGCGAAGAATTTGATGCCAAACCTTTTGACTCTCTGACACCCGTTGCCAACGATCTCGGTGGCGGCATCGTGGACGTTGGTAATAGAGTCAGTGAGGCCACACATGGTGTGGAGCTCATACAGCGCAAGCAAGGCATTGAGCTTCCCCTGATGGTGAGAATGAGGCTTACGAAGACGTCAAGCTTGGTGGTGCGGAGGTGGTGTCTCGGCGGGAGCACACCAGTCACACGGGAGCTTGCGCGGTACGAGAGCCATGTCGTCAATATTGATATTATCCTTTCAACTGCAATCTGCGAGGTTGTCCCTCAAAGTATGTAATTTTACCCATATTTCCTATCTTGAAATTTCAACTTTGCGCATTTTGATCATCTTTATGTCTACTCCATTTCCTTAACTAAAAGTCTAAAAGTGTGTTGCCCACAAATCCTTACACAGTTGTTCAATCATATTTCGCACATTATTTCTCGAAGGAAAGATGTATATATTATCTCTTAAAAAACAACCTTGCATTTAGCTCTGCTCAACCCATAGTTTGCAATGATTTGTAATAAGCTATTTAAATTGAGTTTTACAATCATTGGGTACCCAACACCACAACTATCCAAGCACAACCTCAACGTCCTCTTTGAACCAATTCCTTCCGTACAGGAACTGCTTCTTGATTCCAATCTCATCCTCCCTGCTCCAAAGGCGGCTCTCTCCACCTTGTTGTTGCTACCTCGCCACCTCCCACTCCAACAAACCTGTCGTACTTGACCTCACCGTGCTAGAGAACCTCCATCCATCGTAGTGCCTTGCACGTCCTTACCACGTATCTCACAAACCTCACTTGCCCCATCGTTAGCAGCCACCACCATTTCCTCCATCATTCAGTGTTGGAACGTCACCGGTGGTCAGATGATCTCATCATGCCCTGTTGTTGTCTGATTGACAATGGAGACGAAGTGGTTGTGCAAGGTCTCTAGCGGTTGCACAGCCCGAAGGAGGAGGCAAGGCCATGTGGATTTCTAGGAGGAAGGCACGTCAACAATGATGAGCCGTCTGAGGCTACACAACCGTGTGGTGACACGGGCCGGGAGGAGCCACCTCTTCAGCCCGGTAAAACGTATGATAAGGCTGGACTTGTGCTCGTTGCAGACGTGCTAGTCGAACTTGTACTTGTCCATGAGAGGCCACGACGCTTCGCTGCCATTGACGACGGTGTTGGAGAAGTCGAGGAGGACTCGCGGTGTTTGTGAGACGGATCAACATCACTGGCTTCTTGTTGTCAACACATGCCAGGTTTTGCGGTGTAGGGGCGTTTTTTAGCTCGATGGCTACGAACGAGCAACAGTCGACGCCGAGCTCCGTGAGTTGTGAAGACGATGAGTTCACGAATCACGACCAACAAGATGTATGTGACATGGCACTTCTTGAGGTGAAGCTTATTCAGCTTTGGGAAATCCATGGAGGAGAACACTAGCGGCAAGTCATGTAGGATCAACATCATGAGCAGGGTTAGGTTCCCAGTTGCCGACACTGGTGCACAGTTGGGCTGCATCTGCTTCTACGGGGGTGGCAGCGGCCAGACTTGGACGCCGTCGTGTTAGATGGAGAAGAAGTAGTGTACCTTCTGGCCTCGCCACTATACCAGCTTGACGACAACGTCGAGTTCCTCGACGCCCCACTTGACGATGTCTGTGTCAACCAGGCGATGGACGCACTCAACATGGTATGTGCCATTCATAGCGAAGAATTCGATGTCAAACCTCTTGACTCTCTGACATTCGTTGCCAACGAGCTCGTCGGTGGCCTCGAGGACGTTGGTAATGGAGTCAGTGAGGGCACACACTGTGTGTTCATATCGCACAAGCAAGGCATTGAGCTTCCCCCTGTTGGTGAGAATGAGGCTTACAAAGAGGTCGAGCTCGGTGGCACGGAGGTGGGTTCCCCGGCGATAGCACGCCAGTGACACGGTAGTCGAGCACTGGGAAATTGCGCGGTACGAGAGCCATGTCGCCAATATTGATAGTATCCTTTCCACTACAATCTGTGAGGTTGTCCCTCAAAGTATATAATCTTATCCATATTTCCTATCTTGAAATTTCAACTTTGTGCATTTTGAACATCTTTATGTCTACTCCATTTCCTTAACTAAAAGACTAAAAGTGTGTTGCCCATAAATCCTTACTCAGTTGTTCAATCATATTTTGCACATTATTTCTCGAAGGAAAGATGTATATATTATCTCTTAAGAAACACGCTTACATTTATCTATGCTCAACCAACAGTTTGAATGATTTGCAATAAGCTAATTAAATTGAGTTTTACAATCATTAGGTACCCAAAACCACGACTATCCAAGCACAACCTCAACGTCCTCTCTGAACCAATTCCTTCCGCACAGGAACTGCTTCTTTATGCCAATCTCACCCTCCGTGCTCCAAATGCGGCTATCAAATCCTTGGTATTCTTGTCTCACCACCTCCCACTCCCACAACCCGTTGTACTTGACCTTGCCATCCCGAAGAACCTCCACCCGTCGCAGTGACTTGCACACCCTCACCACATATCTCACAAACCTCACCTGCCTCAGTGTCCGCTCAAACCCGACGACGACCAGCTCCTCCATCCTTTGGTTTCGGAACATCGCTGGTGGACAGATGATCTCATCTTGCCCTGCTGTCTACGGTTGAAAACGGTACAGAAATTTACCGACCGACACCGTTTCCGAAAATAATAATATAATAATGATATCTTACCGACCATTACCGTTTTCTAAAAGTTAATATTTTCAATTTTGTCTGCGCCATATTGAAATTCTCACTTAATAACTTAATAGAGCAATTTATAATTTTTCATAAATATGGAAATTTCCCGACCGTACCGAAACCGTTTCCGAAAAATTAATAAAATATGATACCGTTTCCGACCGGTTCCGACCGTTTTCAATGCTGTCGGCTGATCGTCTGCGGTAGCGAAGTGGATGTGCAGGGTCTCTAGTGACGGTGCAGCCTGAAGGAGGAGGCGAGGCCATGTGGCATCCTAGGTGGATGGCACATCAGCAACAAGGAGCTGTCTTAGGCTACATAGTTGTGTGGTCACACGTGTCGGGAGGAACCACCTCTCTAGTCCGGTTAAACGCATGATGAGGCTGGACATATGCTCGTGGTGGACGTGCCAGTCGAGATTGTACTTGTTCGTGAGAGGCCATGGTGCCTCGCTACCGTTGATGGTGGTGATGGAGAAGTCGAGGTGGACTCGCGGAAGGTGCGAGGCGTTTGTGTGATAGATCAACATCACTGGCTTCTTGTTGTCGACACATACCAGCGAGCTTGTACTTGTCCGTGAGAGGCCATGGCGCCTCGCTGCCGTTGACGGTAGTGATGGAGAAGTCGAGGTGGACACGCCGAAGGCGCGAGGCGTTTGTGTGACGGATCAACATCACTGGCTTCTCGTTGTCAACACATACCAAGTTCTCCAATGCGGGGACGTTCTTTAGCTCGATGGCTACGAACGAGCTACAGTTGACGATGAGCTCCGTGAGTTGTGAAGACGGCACGTTCACTTCCAGCAAGATGTCTATGCCGTGGCACTTCTTGAGGTGAAGCTTCTTCAGGTGCGGGAAATCCGAGGAGGAGAGGAGTCTGTCATAGACGAACGGTTGTGTCAACGGCGTCAGGTCATGTAGGATCAGCGTTGTGAGCGAACTTAGGTTCCTTATCCCCGGCGCCGGCAGGCAGTTGCGCAGCGTTAGCTTCGCCAAGCGTGACGGCAACAAGTCTTCGATGCCGACCTGTCGAATGAAGAAAACATAGTGTATCTTCCGACGATGCCACAACGTCAGCTTGACGACGACCTCAAGCTCCTCAACCCCCCACTTGTTGACGGCCATGTCAACAAGGCGATGGGCGCAGTCGACACCACGCATGTTGTCCGTGGCGAAGAACTCAACGCCTAGCCCCCTGAAGCGCCGGCGCTCGTCGCCGACGAGCAGGTCGTTGGCATCGAGGAAGCTGGTGATGAAGTCGGTGAGCCCCCGCATGACACGACGCTCATACCTCTCGAGTGAGTCCTCAACCCTCCACATGTTGGCGACGACAGAGAGGTCGAGCTCGGTGGCGCAATGGTGATAGCCTGGCGGGAGCGCGTTGCTGACGCAGAAGTCAAGTGCCAAGAGCTCGCGCGGGAGGTGCACCCAGTGGCTTGACAGTGTGGCGGCGCCGAGCGCAGAGCGTGTGTCAAGGCCGCGCAACACGATCAACAGGAGCTCGTCGGGGCAATGCGCTAAGGCGGTCCACGCCGGCATCGCCATCGCGCCAATCCCATGCGCGCTGTGGACGACGTCGTGGACAAACAGCAGAGCTATTTTCATATACTCACTCCCAATATTTTAGTGTAGGATCGCATCACAGCTATAGAGAGGGGGTGAATCTATAGGTAAAGAAAAACCCTCAAAATTCCTGCAAAAATCTCGGCGTAATCAACCATAGTCATTCATAAAGACTAGATCAAAATAGGAAGATAAAAGAGAGGGAAGAGAAGAGATAGCTTGTGCTCGACACGAGTTTTTAGCCCATGGCTATGAGTAAGTCGAGATTGCAAGATCGATTCGGAATTGCAAGATAAAAAAGAAAGTGCAAGAATAAAAGAAGAACAAGTGCAAAGAACAATTCGAATTTCACAGCAAACTTCCAATTTCATTCATCGAATAGAAGTTTATAAAAGCTTAGTACAAGCCTACCATAAGTTCCCTAAAGAACCAAAAACCTAACAAGATCTAGATCATAACTCTCACAAAAATCCTCACATGAACAAGAGAGAATACATTTCCAAAACTCTCCAAGTGGTCTCTCAACTATTTCTCCCAAAAGTGCACATCCTCCCTCAGGCTAAGACCCCTTTTTATAGCCTAAAATGGAGCCTAAACACCCAAAGGAAAAGTCTAGAAAGCCCCCAGGACGAAACCCTAATCCTGGAACAATTTCAGCCTTCGAATCAATTTTGGACGGCCCAGATTAAGCCACGTCGCAGGCCACGCGAAGTTTCCAGCTGATCCCGCTCAGCCGTAGAGGATCCAGAGCCTTCCCGATCTCTCCCGCGCGCGCGCACGCGCCCGCCGTCGATCGTCGCCACGCGTCGTCCATCCGCGGGTCGATCCGCGTCGCACTGCCCTCAGCCAATCACGCGCGCACGGGCAGAGACGTCGATCCACGTCGTCTCCCTCCGCGCGAGTCCGCTGCGCCGCGTGGTAGTACGGCCGGCACCTTCCCGCTCGCGCCGATTTCACACGGGATCGCGCGTGCACGTGCCTCACCGGGCCCACGCGTCAGCCAGCGCATAGCGTTGCCTCCGCGTCTGCCCTGCGTTGCCTCGTCCGCGCCAACCGGAGCTCGCCACGCGTCGGCCTTCGCGCGCTCGCCGAAGACTGGGCCAGGCTGGCTGCTGCCGTTGCCGATGAAGTTCACTTTTAGTCCCTCGGCACAGCAAATAAAGTCTATTTCTTGTCCTTTTAAAGTCTGATTTCAGTCCTTCAGCAGTGCAAAATTTTCTCCTTGCTTGAACCTCTTGTGGACTGGGCCAAGATGGGCCATCTCCATCTCGGGCCACTCCACCCATCACGAGATCTTGCAAGAGAAGTCTGATTTGCATCCTTCTTGACTTTGTGCATCAAATTTACAACGATCTCCCGCCACGACGTCCGTCCACCGTGTACGCTTGTGTCCCACCTTGTCACCCGACATCCTTGACCGTGCTAGATCACAACTCTCCCTGAGTTCGATCCTGGTCCGCCGTTGACCAAGGTTGACCCCAAGTAACACTGCACATAAATAAACTGAACCATCGTCTTTCGAGCACAGATGTCGCAACCTGACCCACGTTAGTCAACACCGGCATTTTCTGGACACTTGCCAATTTTCCATCATTATAGACCAAAAGCAACACTTGGTCTCACATTTACCTTCATAGTCTAGCGGGCTTTGTAGTCTAGCGGGCTCTTTAAATCTCATTTGCTACTTCCATCCATAAATATACAACGGCTATATTTCTAACCGTTATATTTGTCATGATAGATTTTAAACGGCTAATTTTAAAATGGGTAGTTTCACACGGCTAATTCTGTAAAGATAAAGATAGAGATGCCTTCAACGCTTTGGAGAGAAAACTTATTCGTGCACAAAACACAAATTAGGAAAAATTAGAGCAACACTGGGCTCATGGCCATGAAAAATGTAATCGACATTTAAGAAAAAACATATTAGTGTACAACCCAAAAGAAGGTATGAAATATTAGGGGCAATCTTGGCCATCCAATATGTAATTGACATTTAAGAAAAAAAAAAGTGACCTGATCAATACATAAACCAAAAACATAAACTAGGGGAAAATGGTTTTGAAATAAAATCCACGTAAATGTGAGCATTTTATATACCGTGAATTTGAACTTTTATACGTACCGTGAAATTAACGTTTAACTTTTCAATATGTTGAAGTAGGATCGACGTACATGCTTCATCTATATGTCAGACTAATTTTAGTAGACCTAGGCCAGGTGAAGAGCCTAAAACCTCTTACAATACGGTTTTCCCTATTCATCGCAAAGAGTAAACTCACCGGCCCGCTGATTCCAATTTTGGTTCGCCTGTTACTCGTTTCATGGCTTCAATTTGAGCAGTGTGGATTTACTCTAGAAACAGAAATACGCACTGGAGTCAATTGTTAAAACTTCAGTCTTTTAACTTAAGTTATAGGTACACTAAAAAAAAACTTAAGTTACAGGGAAAAGTCTACATTACCCCCTAAACTATTGTGGTAGTGGTAGTACAAATTACCCCTCGAACTCAAATACCAGACATTTTTTACCCTGAACAAAAAACCGGACATTAAACCCACTCGAGCACTATTTTAGGTGGTTTCGACCCGAGTTGACCTACATGTTGTAGCCTAATCATACCAAAAATTATTTAAATAGTCAGGGCCTGCTTGTCATTCACTTACTATTTTTTCCTCTAATTTCTTCCATCTTCTCTACTGAACCGAGGTCCTCGTCGCCGGCTTCGGGGAGGACACGACAATGGCTCGGAGAGAAGGCAAGCGAGGGCGGAACTAGAGCAATACGAGCACCGCCCACCATATCCATCTCTCTCGCCCTCTTTCTCACTGCAGCGGACGCGCGACGACGAGAGGTGGTGATGAGGCAGCTGCGACGGTGGTGGGGTGGCTGCGGGCGAGACAACTGTAGCTATGGCCGGAAGGCGGATGCGGCGAGACGACTGCGGCTATGGCGACGGTGCCGCGGCGAGGCGGTAGGTAGGCAGCTGCGACGGCATTGGGGAGGCGCTCCGACGATGCGGACAGGATGGGCCCAACATTTTTTTTATTTTGCCCGAGAGGATGGGCGGGTGCGGATCACCGGCTCACCGCTGCCCATCTTCCACGGCGACGTTCCTGTCCCCCCTCCCCCTCCGCCCTCCTCAGCCGGCGCCTGCAAGCTCCCCGCCGCCTTGCCCCTCCTCCCCATCCTCGATGAGCTCCACCTTTGCTACCCCACCATCGCCTCCAACCCCCCCTGTGGTGCCTCCGCCTCTACCGGTGGCGGCAACGCCTCCTCCGGGATCGACGTAGCAAGCCTCCCCATCGCACGGCCGCCACTGGAGCATGTCTCCCCATCGTCGCCGCCCCCTCATCGCTGCCGCTGCCACATCCACCTCTCATCGCCGCCACCGCCGCCACATCCACCTCCCATCGCCGCCACTGCATCCGCCTCACCACCACGGCGCCGCAGCCGTCTCCCCGCCACGGCAACCGCACCTCCCCACCGCAGTGAGGAAGGGGCTAAGGGAAGCGAGAGATGGTGAAAAGGAAAGAGGAAGAAAGGGTGGATAAGGCTGACATGTGGGCCTGTTTTTTTTTTTTACTTTTAGTCGCTGACTGGCATGCCACATCAGCCAAACCTAGTCAATATAGCCCAAAACAATGCCCGAGAGGGTATTTTGTCTAGAATTAAAAGTTTAGGGTGTGATATGTCTGTTTTTGTAGTTTAGGGGTAATTCAGACTGATGATGCTGGAATTTAGGGGGGTAATTCAGACTTTTGTCTAAGTTATAAGAATTTTTTTTAAAAAAAAAAGGTTCGAAGGAGAATTAAAAGTTCCCCGCTGATCACCCGCTCCATCTATTCAGAGATTTAAGTTGTGATATTTTGGCCGTAACTAATCAAGGATTTCCTGCATACTAGGAAATCCAATCCACCCACCCGAGAGAGAGAACTCTGTTAGGATCCACGCGAATCGGAGTCCTCCACGCGGCGGATCGGAGATCGAGTCACTCGTGTCCTAGATCGCAAACCATGGCCAAGTCCGTGCGCGAGATCGACACCCCTCGTCGCCGCGTGCGTCGTCGCCGGGCGGCCGCCGAGGCCGACGACATCGACCTCGGCGTGCTCCCCGACGAGGTGCTCCTCCTCATCCTGTCCCGCCTCGACACGCGCACGGCGCTCGCCGCGGCCACGCTCTCCCGTCGCCTCGTCCGTGAGATCCCCTCCCTCGACTTCCGCGTCGGCGACGCCCTCCCGCCTCGCTACCACGAGTGCGTCCGCCTCCGCCGCCTTGCCGCCGCTGGCACGCACGACGCCCGGCGCCTCGACGCCGCCATCGGCCGCTACGAGCGCCGCGCCATCCGCGGCTTCACCGATTCCATACACGCCTTCCCGTGTTCGCGGCGGCGCGCCAGGAGGCTACGCGTCGAGTTCTTCGTGACGCGGAGCACGGCGTTCGTGGAGACACTGATCGCGACGGCGGTCGGGGATTGGGGCGTCGATGATCTCGACGTCGCCGTCCTCGAGCCGGCGGCCGTGCGATCCTACGTCTTCCACTTCCGCCTCGCCGCCGCCTCGCGCATCCGCGGCCTCGCCGTGTCGAACTGCCCTGTCCCGCCGGCGTCGGAGCTGTCACGCTACACCTCCCTCGCGAGGCTCGTGCTTCAGGACACGCACCCGCGGGCGCCGCTGTCGCGCTACCGCGACTCGCTCGCGTGGTGCCCGCGGCTGGAGGCCCTCCACCTCCGCCGCTGCGGCTCGCCGTGGTACGCCACGCTGGTGATCGACGCCGCGACGCCGGCGCTGAGGGAGCTGGTCGTCGAGCGTTGCGCGTTCCACACCGTCGACGTCCGCGCCGCGCCGTCGCTGGAGAGCGTGGCGTGCGTTGACTCGTCCGTCGCGGTTGACTTTTCCGGCGCCGGCGCGGCGCCGCGGCTCGCGAGGCTGACGCTCGACTACGCGCTCGACGCGCGGCTCGTGCTCGTCCGCAACTGGACGCTGTCGCGCCTCCTCGACGGCTGCGACAGCACGCCGGCGCTGACCGACCTCCACGTCACACTCACCGGGGAGCATAGGTGGATGACGAGCGGGCCCCTCCGGTCGCCGCTGACCGGTCTCCGCCGCGTCGTCGTGGCGGACGTGCCGTCCACCTGGGACGTGTCGTGGCCGCGCGTCATCCTCGAGGCGGCGCCGTCGCTCGAGGCGCTACACATCCACGTGGCCACGGACAGTACGGAGAAGGAAGAGAGGGAAGAGATAGCGTGGCCGGCGGCGGAGAGCGCGAGGCACGGGAGGCTGGAGGAGTTTGTGATGGTGGGGTTCAGGGAGGCGAGGGGGCAGGTGGGGCTCGTGAGGCACGTGGTGGAGGCGTGCTCCGCGCTGCGGCGGGTCGTGCTGATCAGGCGCGGCCGCGTCGAGGAGGACGGGTACTGGGACTGGAAGGTCGTGGCGGAGGACGGCGGCGGCGAGCGGCCGGCGGCGTGGAGCGAGGTGGAGAAGATGGTGATACGGAGCCAGGTGAAGAGCGCGTCCAGGCCTGACCTCGAGGTGGTCATTGGATGACGTATTTACATAGCTAAACTGTGGACGACGTACTGCCAATTGCAATATTGCATGTATGTACGTCTTAGCCCCTGTCACGTCTAAACTGTCATTATGTATGTGAGTGGAAACCTCGTTTATGTAATGGAAGCAGGGGTACGGAATTTCCGAAATTTTGGATCTACAGATGTGTCCCGATAGGTGGTCAAAATATCAAAAATTTCGGTTCAAATTGGTCAAACAATCAAAATCCATAAACTAATAAGACCTGCTATGGGCCTTTTTGTGTTTTCCAGCGCTATTAGGTACGTCCAAGTTATCATACCAAACTATTAGGACCTTTTCACATATAAAAGAGATTAAACTTATTCAGTTTTTTTTTTTAAAAAACATATTCGTTTGAATATTTCATTCAAATTTTTCAAAATGGTTCCAAAATTTCATGAAAATTTCCCGGTTATGGAATACAAAACCAAGGTGAGACACATTTCTCCATGTGCCGCTCACATAATTTTTCACATATTCCCACACCCCTTCCATCCACCTAGCTGTCATTCACTTCATTACTAGTCAAAACTCATGAATGTCGGGTCGGAGAGACTTTTTGGACCATGCAAAAACCCTCGTCCTTACAACCCTTCAGGGGCTTTGATGCACCATCGGCACCTCCTACTACTTTCTAACCACCCCAACAAGGATTTTCTGTTGCCAACACCAGCTCATGGTCCTCCACTCTAAAGGCCAAAATGATGCCCTCATTTTTTAACCCATCCCAAGTTATTCCAGTGGTTTGATGATGCGACTGAAGGGGGAGCCAACGATGGATTGGGATCTAGGCATCCAAGGTCGGTGGAGAGCGACTCGATCGTACACCATGACCGTCTGCCATGCTTGGAGCCCGAAGAAATATGCACACCCATCCAAACAACCAGATACATCCATGTAAGTGTTAGTTTACATGAATCCCAATACAGAGATGTTTTTTAATGGTAGATTTGGTGTGATTAGTGGCGAATCCACCTGGGGTGCTGGAGGGTGCACAAGACGCCCATGGACAAACCAAATTAAGAACCCCTAATGAACATATTAGTTTACTAGTTGAGTAATTAGGTTTGCTAATTGAGTAATAAGCTAACTTATTAATTACATGCCTCTGTAACTCACGCAAGAGGGATGGAAATATTGTTTGATGACTAGTTCAAATATGATGCTTTTATACTAGTGTCAAATATGAACTGTGTGAGGTAGTGCAGATTGTAGAATTGTTAGTTTACGTGGTTGAGGAATCAAGACGCGTAAAATTGATGGATTATGACAGGGCGCTGGTGTGAGTGAGTCGTGGTGCCAAAGGCTGGGATGGTCTTTAAGGGTTATGAAAAGGCATACCAATTCTACAAGAGATATGCATACTGTCATCAGGGTTACGGATAAAGCATACCTCATCCTCTATGGCTAATGGAATATACGAGTATGGTATACCTAAATACATATGATCTATTTCCATAAACAAAAGAGGAAACTTGCAAGGTACTGAGGAAAACATCTTCATGGGCTTGACGGCTACGAAATTCTACTCGGAGAAGATCAGGACTTGCTAGATACCGTGCCGGGTTGTATGTTTTTGAGTCCTACTCAAAGACGCGAGTAACCTACGGTATAAAAGGCGAGCCCCTGAAGGGGTTAAGATCATCAAATCAGTCCACCAGAAAATCCGCCAGAGTCGACGAAGCCAGGATAGCTAGAAGCCAAATCGCCGAGACATCTAGTCAACTTCCCGACTATTGTCTCGTCGACATCGTTTAGATCCGCATATACATTTTGTACTCTGTATTCGACGAAGATCAATCCCATATAAACTAGAAGTAGCGTGTTACCCATCTCGGGGCCTGAACCAATATAATAATCCTTGTCCCGGTGTTTCTACAATGTCATTTTGCGTAGATCCTTACACCAACGTATCCCCAATACCCTATTTATCTGGTCTACAGGTATCACCGGTCGACACATACCATGCTGGGTTTGATATCAGGAAAAATAGAACAAAGAAAGCTTTGAGAGAAATTTGCTGCCCAAGAAAAGGCAAGCACACTAGCAAGAGTCACAAGTCAGATGCCGAGCGAAAGAGACAATAAAGGGGAGGGTGCATGGCATACGTGAAGGTGAAGCGGGCTTTTGACGAGGATGGTGAGGAAACATCGGCTATGTATGAAGTAGTGGATGTACAACATAACCATCCTCTAACCCCTACACCAAATGCTTTGAAGCTAATGAAATCTCACAAACAAAAAGAAGAAACCGTGATGGAGATTGTGGACAACATGCAAGACAACCAGGTGCCATAGAATAGCATTATAGGCGTCCTGTCTGATAGCTTTATGGAACATCTGGAGAGGGCGAAAAGACCAAATTTTCAAAAACATTACACCCTTTGTCCAAATGTGGCTACAACACTTCAAGGACGACTTTGCTCTTTTGTTGCATAGAGTGAAAGGAGATCTTTATGATCAATGTGAATCATGGCTTGACAGTATGTATTTTTTTCTCTTTCTCTCTTTTGTATATATATGTATATATAACACGGTAGGAGCCTACTGTTTCTTGTCAAAAAAAATGCATGGGGGCAGGAGAATGTACCTTTACTAGCAGGGACCTAAAGAACAGGTTAGTAGTTGTCAAATTTCATTATTGCATATCATTCGTGGTTTGATGTGTGATAATGTTATCTTTGCATGAAAATAAAAAGGAAAGCAGCCAATGTGAGGAAGGAGAACACTGATGACATGAAGAAGCTGATAGTGTTTTTCAAAGAATGCAAGAGACATAACTCAAGATTCTGTTGGGACTTTGAAATGGATGACGAAAGGGTCATAAAGAACCATTTTTGGAGCCACGCAATCAGCCAAGCAAACTACGTGACTTTGGCGATGCGGTAATATTTGATACCACGTACAAAACAAATATATATGAGATGCAACTAGCTATGTTTGTTGGCATGAACCACCATATGCAGTGCACTTTGTTTGGGTGCACTCCTCCATGATGAGAAGATCAAAACCTTTGAGTGGGTATTCAATGCATTCAAGGAGTGCGACAGTGGCGACTATGCTAGCGAGCGGTGGCCTTGCCCTACCCTCCGCCAGATCCGGCGAGAGGGGAGGCAGTGACTGGAAGAATTTTTTTTATATAATTTGTGATGTATTTAATCTGTGATATGTTAATATGTGTTGATTTTTTAATTTGTGGTGTTAATTGTCAAAGTCTAAACTTTGATTATTCTAAAATTCGTTAGTCAAAAACTAATCCCTCAACATAGGACAATACCCAAAATAAGCAACGGTCAAATTCTTGACAACATGTTTTTTTGTTGGTTATTCAGTATATATAAGCACTCTTGCTGACTCAGACTTGGTTGTCCAGCTACTCTAGGCAGCAATGTCTCTATCTTCTTCATTTTGCTACTACACCATCTTACTCATAATCATGGAGGTTGGCATGATTATCTCCGACAGGGCCAAGCCCACAATCGATGTAGAACCAACTATCTTTACCTGCCCCAAGACGAATTTCAGGCTTACACCATTGTCATCAATGTCGGGCTCACTCTTTCAAGCCAACATGCTATCTCTCCTTGCTGACATCCCCTCCGTCCCCAGCCCAACCGGATTCGCCTCGCTCTCTCATGGAGATGGCTATGACCGAGCAATCGTGCGTGCCATGTGCATCAGCGAAACCACACTAGAAGATTGCATAACGTGCCACCGTATTGCGGAGCTCTACATTCGGCGCCACTACAACGACACCTGAGAGGCCTCCATCTGGTACGACCAGTGCACCATCAGGTTAGGGCTCAAATCTTCTCTTGCAATTATGAGAAATTGGTGAAATATGTTTGCTTAAAGTTTAGGTAGTTTTCAAGTTTTAGAGGTTACAAAATTGAATGAATATGTACGATAAATATTGATGCAAGTAGGCAAATGAATATGATCAATAATCCTTAATAAGTACTATCATTTAAATTTAGCGACAACCATGAGTACAATACACTAAAGTATAATAAAAGTAGGACAAAAATACAAGACAAAATTATATGGGGGCACGTGCCCCCATATAATGCATGTTATGTTTATTTCTTTCATTGTCATCATTTTTCTTTCATGTTTTCTTATTTTTAGGACAAAATCAATGAGTGGCCTATGAGTTTTTTAATGAAAATAATGAACCCTAATAGGTACACATACATCAACATATCCCTATTCTAGAACGACGCCAGAAAAACATATAATCCTCAGTGGATTGATAAAATCCATAACACAACCAAGATTGTGCACAAATTTTATTCCTTGATGATCAGCCTTACAACACAAGCCGTGAATGAGTCATGGATATTTGCAACCGGTAGTGCAGTGTACGACACCAACCCACCAAGCGGAATCACCAGGACTTTGTATGAGATGGTACAATGTATGAGAGATCTCACTAAAGCCCAGTGCTGACTTTGCCTTAATATATTGGTGTTAGATGGATCAGGATGCTGCTGGGGCGCTTTGGGTGGAACAACGTACAACTATGGCTGCTACATGCGCTACGCGGTATACCCCTTCTTGGCACTGCGCCACCGCCTTCAGTGGATACCGTCCCGTTGACTCCCATGCCATTCGTTAGAAAAGTGCACGCTAAGCCAAATTGCATAATCAGATTAATAGTTTGCACCCAAACTTTAGTGTTATCCAGCATATAAGAAGACAAATAGGATGCAACGTTGTCATGCTGCATTGAAAATTTTGTCGCACCATACAATGTTCCTTCATTGTGACTAATCACATGCAGGAAATAAGAGGACAAAAACTATATTAGGCGTCGTCATCGCCATCAGCACAATAATTTTAGTCGTCACCGTTTTTGCTCTTTTCATCTACAGAACAAAGACCACCAAGAACATAACAATCGCAGGTAATACACATAAATTTATTATTTCCTAATCGTCCCTTTAAAAAGAAATTTTGCAGTAGCATTGACGCGATACACAAAGCTAATACTACAATCACAAATCTGAATTGTAATGATAGATGAATTAATAATTGCAAAAGGGTGGATTACATGATTATTATCAGATTACTAGAAAGATCCATATTCATGATTTGAGAACTTGTTATACGTATCGCAAAGAATGTACAAGTGCAAAATGAATTTTATGTCCTCGATTTGTGAATTTTTTATTTTTATTAATCGTTAGATTCCTTGGCATTCCTACGTCTCCTTAAACTCATGCATTGTTTTGATAGGCAATACCGGCAACAAAAACAGTAACTATTCTGACATGTTAGGGTTAGTTTCACAGTTTTGAAAGCTGCAACAAACAATTTCTCAGCAGAAAATAAGCTGGGTCAAGGAGATTTCTTCGAAATTTTTAAGGTACATTTTAACTCATACATAATTAGAATCAAGCTTTTTTTGATCAATTATAGTATGGTTGTAGTGGCCTAGCGGGTGGAGAATCTCGGGAATTCTGTCTTGCAAACAATAAGTCATGAACATTTCAAATACCGTCCATATTTTCTAGATGTCTTGCAAACATCTGGAATTGACAGGTTGTAGCTTCACTTTGTTTACCACACAAATATATGTCCACCTTGTGGATTTTTTTAGAGAAAACCTTGTACTCGGGCTTCTGGAACGGTTCTCTTATGGTACCAAATACTAGTTATATGTGGGGAGTAGTATGGATATAATTGATCTATTAGTTGAAGATATTATCCACCACACTATCAACTTAAATTAGTATGCCATGCATAATAGGAATACACTATATGTACGATATAGTGTACAAATGCTTTATATTATCACTAGTATACGTTTAATCTCAACCATTCGTTCACTATTATAATTGACTAGTATACACTATACACTAGTATTAGGTATCATAAAGGAGCCCTCCTAGAATATAACCCGGGGTGGATGAACACCCCATTTAACCAATTAGTCTTGTTTTGCCTTAGTTGTAGTCCAAGCAGTTGGGTGGTTAAGGATAGGATATGAATTCTAATCACCGAATTGCCTTCTAGATGTATTTGGCTAGTTATCTAGTTGATGTTTGGTATGTCGCATACTTTCTCACAAACCTCCTATCTATATATAAAGTAGGGGACACCCACTTACACTGTGTTAGACAACCACTGATTCATAAATTGAGGGTAGAGAATCAATCTCACCTAAATTGAGGGTAGAGAATCAATCTCACCTAATTGTAATGCTCAAAGACACAATCAGTTATCTGTAACGAGAATGACACACATATCAGTACACTAATAATATTGAGTACTAATTGAAAGTAAAATAAAACGGAAACAGAAAAGAAAATGCAAAACAAAAAGGGACATAAAAGTCCTTCCCTGGGCACAGTCGGTGGAGGCCCTTTGGTCCCGGTTGGTATGTTGGCTTTCAATCCCGGTTATTTCAACCGGGACTAAAGGGGCACCCTTTTAGTCCCAGATGGGCTGTCCCGGTTCGGAATCCGGGACTAAAGGGGTTTACCAATCGGGACGTAAGCTCCATCCTGTACTAGTGGTTTAATGGGTGAAATATACAGGAAGAGAGGATAGGGGTTATACGATAAGAGAATTACACCATGGCAACATGAAATGCCAGTAACAAATTGGATCATAGAGAAACCAATGATCAAGCTTAAGTTATGAAAATTATGGCAGCATCCATACTACCACTCAATTCCAGAAAAATTACTCCTTATCGTTTGCTTTTCTGGAAATTTGTTTACACCACTCTCTCAATTGCGCCCAACTGCATACTATACAACCTCCTCGCTGCAATTGGTACGTGGTGATCCTCCTAGTATTTCCCATCTGCAGAAATTCGGTTGCGTTATATACGTACCGATCTCACCACCAAAGCATACATCTATGGGCCCTCACATGAAATTGAGGATTTATGTGAGGTATTTATCTCCATCGATTATTAAATACCTAGAGCCCCCTTATAGGGGAGTTGCTCATGGCCCTGTACGCAGACCGTATCTTCATTGAAGATCATTTTTCTGGCATTAGGGCGAGAATATAAGTACCACACTGAATGCCAGGAAATCAATTGGGATGCAATCGACATCCTAAAGGAGGATCCCATACTAAGGAATCTGAATTTTTAAGTTCAGAGTACGATTGATCTGCAGAATGCTGCAAACAACCTGCCAGATGCATTTACTAATGGTAAAGGTGTCACAATATCCTATATTCCCGCAGGGAATGTGCCGGAAAGAATAGAGGTGCCAAATAAAACTATTCATCTTCCTTCTTCTAGCAAGAGTGGGAGAAGTACGGCTATTCCTATCAGTACGGCTTCTTGCAAGCGTAGTAGGAATAAGAGGAACGAGTACTCTAGGAGCCTGATCGCATGTCATGGCTGTGGCTGGGCTGTGCTGTTGCTACAGCAGCCAATAGCAAGACACACTCTATAAGAACAGTGTAAACAGCTGCAGCTGCAGCCTAAAAAATCACATCCGATCAGCCCCTAGACCAGTAAATGCAACTCAACATCTAGTTGAGAGACACTAAGTAGATCTTTCAGATCCACCTCTCGCATCAACAGTGCACTAACTTTCTGATGCTGGGAAACCGGAACGCCCTGACGGTGTTGTATTGGGAAATACCGAACTGTCAACAAGGGTATGAGAGATTTCTATAGATTATATTGATTTTTGGAGAATCATTTGATCATAAGACTACAATTGTTGACATTTCGCTACATCAATTGCTAAAAACCTTCACGATGATTCAGATCTTGAGTCCATGGTAGAGTGCAAGAAGCATTCGAACTGGAACACATGGAAGGAAGCAATTGAAGCTGAATTAGCCTCCTTCACAAAAGAGTGATATTTTCATCAGTGATACCTACACCTATTAAAACCTTCCTTGTGGGTTTTAAAATGGGTTTTCTTCCGGAAACAAAATGAGAATGATGAGGTGGTGAGATATAAGGTGAGACTTGTAGCACATGGGTTTACGTAGAGACCTGACATTGATTTCAATGTAACATATTCTCCAGTTATGGGTGGAAACATGTTCCGATAACTTTATCGTTGGCAGTGCAAAGCGTCTTTCTATGCAGTTGATGAACATCGTGACCGCATATCACAGCTGCGTCGAAATGGAGATGGCGATAGCGACGAGCCGTCTAGGCCTTGTCCGCTCATCGGCGCACGTCCAATAGACGGAAGCCATCCGACGTGGCGACGTGAAGGCGGGTGTCGGCAGGAGATGGCAGTGAACGGGCGGCAGCGCGGGCGGTTTTCCTGCTGAAACGATGCAGAGGTGGCGGCGGTTTGAGGGGAGGTAGGTTAAGGTTTTGCCCTAACCGCCCCCTCACTGTTCCCTTAGCCATTGGGCTGGCCCGTTAGCCAGCACGACTTCCACTAGGCCGTATCTGCGCAAGCGGTAAACGAGCGATAGCGCAGCTGCCGGCCCATGCCCGAGTTCCTCCCCTCTCAGCTTGCTAGACCGAAGAGATGGTGGGCCGATTTTTCGGCCCACTGCCAAGTTATTAGATTGTGATTTATTTTTGTCGATGCGTGTGCTCGACACGCGGGGACCCGGGGACCCCCTTTTTGGTTCGGCACAGGGGTGCGGGCTAAAGCCTGAAGCGTGGAGAGGATGATGGAGAGGAGATTTTCCGAAAAGCGAGCGGTGAGACGGTGTGTTTTTTATACAGGTTCAGGCCGCTGGGAAGCGTAATACCCTACTCCTGTTATTGTTCTTAATGATGAAAAGATCGCTACAAGGATTGGTGTGGTGATCCTTTTGTGCTGCGCATAGGTTGTGGGGGTTAGTATTCTTCTCAGGGTCCAATCCCTTCTACGATGGACGGGGGCCTCCTTTTATAGAGAAAGGGGCTACCACAGTGGTCCTGTACATTGTTTACTCTATTACTAAACAGTGTGAAAGTAGCTACGGTCTTGTCTTGTCATGGGTCACGCCTTGCTCCTATTCATGTCACCACGTTACAAGAGTTGATGAGGAAAACGGGTGGCGTGGCCTCCATGCAGCTACTGAGGTGGATAGTCAGCCTACCTACTCCCAGTGGGGCCTACTTGTCAGTGGTCCACCAGTGGGAGCAGGGATGCGTCGTGTCTCCAGCTTACTCTCTCTTCCTCCCGTGTGGCCTACCGTCGTATTCAATGCGACAGGGGCAGGGTGTGGGGAGAGGTGTGCGTGGACTGACCGCGCGGTCAGTTCACGTTCACTGTCAAAGACTTCCTTGCCTCTCTCCCTCGAAACAGGCAAAAAGAGTGATGATGAGCTGACAACCGCACTTCGCGGCAGTTGAGCACGTTTGGCACGACCTCTCTCTGCCGAGAGAGGCGCGGGTTGGGAGAGCCAGGAGGTCCGGGTGCCCCGAACCTCTATGGCTCGGGAGGAGGGCCCCTAGGCAGCACCCCGGGCCAAACCGCTTCAGGGTGGCCACGTGGCCGCCTGGGACCCGAACCTCAGTGGCCTCCCCACAAGCCCCCGGGCGCGTCCTCCTCTGGGGCGTGCCACGTGGCCTTGGGTGGCCCGACCCCCTTCTGCAGGGGTTGGCCTCCTTGCCGAACCCCGGGCTCGACCGCCTCCGGGGGCGCGCCGCGTGGGTTGAGTGGCCGTAATTTTCACGCACAAATCCGAGGTGGATTGGGCTGCCGCGATCGCCTAGCCTCTAGACGCGGACCTCCAGGTGTCGAACCAAGTTTAGCCTTCTATGGGTACCCCCATATTCATATCACCGACAATTTTCAACAGTACTTTCAATTTAGCCCTCATATTTGTGTTAAATTAGTACTGTTAGTTTATCAGTTCTCGTGAGTCTATATAGTTTATATTTAGACCCCTGTAAGCTTCATCCAATGATCTAGCACTTCTTCACCAAAAAAGGACATACGAAACTGAGTTTGCATTGCAGTGCTCTCCAAATATTATTTTTAGGTTCGCTTCTATAAAAATGTCACTTAAGAAATTAGTTCCTAATATTTTTACCACATTTGTTGAGTTGCCACATCACGTCGGCACTATAGGATGAACAGGGCACACAAAATGACCATCCTACTGCTATGAACAGCTAGTACTAGTGAATACTTGACCAGGCTAAATTATAGGTGTCGTATGGAATAATTTGTAGGGCAAATTGGTAATAAAATAGAAAACATAGACACATAAAAATCTAGCATAAAAACAGCTAGCCAGATCTAACTCCACATGCATGCAACAAAAGAGGGAAAGAAGATAAACTCACCAAAAAGGGCAGTCGGACGGCTTCATCACGGGCGCTGAGGGAGAGGGAGCCAACGGCAGGGCGGGGGAGTGCTTCGGGGATGGCCACCACGTCGCGGATGGGTTGCCGCCGCGCAGATGTACAGGCAGCGGGGGCGTCGTGTAGGGGCAGACTGAGCGGGGTGGCGCTCGTGGATGGTCAGGCGGCATTGCGTCGAGGATGACGGGCTGCGACGCGCCATCCTCGACTGCGGGTGGGATCCCCCTGCGGGCGGGAGGGAGAAGTGGGATAGATTTTTTTTCCTTGTTAGGGTTTAGCCCTAATTAATTTATAGGGGCACTATTGTCATTTCACGTGTCCTGTCCATCCTGGAGTGCTGATGTAGCGTGACAACTCAGCAAAGTGGTAAATACATATGGACTAATCTCTCTCCAGCGGTATTTTGTAGCAACAAACATAAAAATGGTATTTGGAAAGTATGCAAACCTAATAATGGCAAATGGTTAAATTCTCCCTGTAAGTGTGCTCAGGGGGCAAAACAGTCCAGCTAATGTAAAGAAAATAGAGAATATGAAGTTAAAAAAAAGAAAATAGAAAATAAGAATAAAGAATAGAAATTGGAAAAAAAAAGGAAGAAAGTGAGTTGGAACGACGAAATTCGCAGTTCCGATGATCTTTTCGCACAATTATTATTTGACATTTTCTTTTTTTTAGAGAGAGAGCCTCACTGAGTACAAGTTATATATGCACTTTCTTTTTTTTCTTGAGAGAGTCTCACTGAGTACAAGTTATAGTATCTGAACTTACACATAGACACACACCCTTTACACATACGCACACACCCAACACTACACCACACACACCTATGCGCAAGCTAAATCCTAACCCTACATTCACACTCACATGCCTGCCTTGAAGAAATGGTCTCGGACGACAGTTCCCGGCATGTGTTGAGGCTGCAACAATCCAAGAAAAAATCCCCTCGAAATTCGCTTTCGACGGGATTTGAATTTGGTACCTCCTACTAATGCCTAATACTACCGAGACTGCTGACCAACTGGTCCCAGACCCGTTCGCTTATTTGGCACTTTCTGAAAGGCAAGCGAACAACCTCGCCTCAGTGAGACTATGAATGGCAATGGGCTGGGTCGGGCACGGGCAGGACGAATCCATGCCCGGCCCACGACCCACGTGCCCATGCCCGACCCACGCCCGCAAAGCATTTGGGCAAAAGCTCGTGCCCGTGCCCATGCCCGGTGGGCACGGGCATGCCCGACGGATACCCAATGGGCGCTGCGGCCGCCGTCCGCAACCTGCGCCTGCTACTACTCCAAGCGCCACCGTCCTCCCTCTGTGCCTGCTGCTGCCCCCGTGCAACGCTGCGCCGCCGTCCACCAC
>CM002482.1:8667083-8704601 GCA_000325765.3 Leersia perrieri | reverse complement strand
TCTCGGGCCCTCCACTCCTGCACCCGAGCGTCGTCGCCGCCCTGTCGGCTGTGCCATCGCTTGCCAGATCGAGAGGTGGCGGTGGGGGAGGAAATCTGGATAGGATTTGGCCATTTGGGATTTGGGAGCTAGGGTTTTCAATGACTATATATAGTGATGTACATTAATGGACCAAATGGGCTACTGGGCCATGGAGACAAGTTAAATTTTTAAAGGCCTAAAGGCAATATATACATGGGCTAAAAGATTTCGGGTCGGGCATGGGTTAACCACGGACGAAATATAGAACCCACGCCATACCCACTAACTTTGCGAGTATCGGGCGGGCATACCCATGGACAAAATATTGTGTCCATGCCCGAGCCCATTGGGTCGGGTATCCACGGATACCCATACCCGTGGGCAATACTGCCATCCATAGTGAGAGCGCTACGCGGAGAGTCAAATCGTGTTACAAGCCCCGATCGGACGGTCCATAATCTCCGAGAATTTGATCTGACGGCTGGAAATGACCAAGTACGGTTCCCTTCCTTTCCCACCCCCACGTGTCACATGTGGAGATCAACAGCCTCACCATTCCACCCGGAAACAAACGTCACGCGCCCGCGCCGACGGCGACGGCGAGGGGGCGGGAGGCCTGAGGGCGCCGCAGCGGCGTGCGTGAACGAGACGCGGGGGCCACCGGGATCGGCCGGCCGGCGAGATGAACGCCTTCAGGCTCGCCGGGGACATGACGCACCTCATGAGCGTCCTCCTCCTCCTCCTCAAGATCCACACCATCAAGTCCTGCGCCGGTGAGTGGAAAAAAGAAAGGCCGACGAATCCTACCCCGTATATGTTCAGATTCTTAACAGATGCTTTACTGTATGCCTGTATTGACCATTTCATCCTGAATCCGTTGCTAGCTCAAGAAAAGGTTGCTGCTTTGTACAGCCGCTGTGTTTTTGGTTTAGTTTTGAATCTTGGGGGAAATGGGGACGCAATGCTGTTTAGTGAGGGCTAAGCTTGGTGGTGCTTGGATGGATTCTGAGGATTTAGGTACTAGGGGATTCGAGAAATGAGGAAACTTGGCTTGGAATGGTTAAGACGTACTCCCTCCATTCCACCTCTTCGTCTCTCGTCTAGATCCACTGACATTAGTCATGAAACACATAACATTGATTCATGCATGAATCTTTTTAATAGCTAAAACCCCTACAGTATGAAATAGAGGAAGTAGTTCTTTCCTTGGGAAGACAATTTTGGCTGCATTCTTGTAGGTCTGGGTAATTTGGCTGGAGCCTGGAGGGAATGTGGAATCTTGGTTTGCACTGTAACGGCATTGCCATTGCACAGGGACCTAAACTTTTGGAATATTTCAGTGATACTGGCACTTCATTGTTTACCAACATTAGATATTGGCAATTAGACTCTCTGAAAACTGATAATTGACAAGAATGTTGCAGGTTTGGTAGTTCGTACATTTGAGGCTGGATCCTGAAGATTTCAGTGATGTTGTCACTCCATTGTTTTGTTAACATTAGGAATTGGAAATTAGATTCTACGAAGGCTGATAATTGAGGAGAATGGTGTGCTATCTATGTTTCTGGATGCACTCTTTCCCACTTATTCTTTATTTTTGCCTCCACTTTCAGTCGATCAATATAGATTCTCTGGAAACTGACAATTTGAGGACATTGTTGGGTTGTATATGTTTCGTAATGCACTTCTGTCCACTTATTGGTTGTTATTGTGTTCAGCAGAAAGTAATATCCAGATACAGCACCTATCCAATGGGCATTTGCATCTTTGTTTCTTAAGGATTCCATGCACAGAAAATTTTCATGCCCTGGTTTAATTATATCTGTGTGCAGAAGGGGCCACATGACACGAAATTTTCATATCCTGTTTCTTTGTTTTGCAATGATAGATAAGGACTATGTGGAATTGTGGATTTATTGCAAAGATTTCAGTGCCCCGTCCCCTTCAACCATTACTGCACATCCCCTTTCTTTGTTTTAATTATTTCAGTGTTGTACTACGGCCATTTTCATTTTCGCTAGTCAAATCATTCTATATGTTTCATAATTTGATTTGAAGAGCTATATTAGTAATAGTTTGTCCCATAAGGAAGTCTTTTGTTGATCATTATTCACTAGTCAAACATTATTTAACTGCTTGCTAATTATAGCTGTCTTGTTTGTAGTTCATATGTAATAGGCCTCTCTCTGAATTACTGCAGAGCCATGCTGCTTTTAAAAATGTTATGTTAGTGTGTGTGGGCATGTGGCCAAGAAAGTTAAGAATTGTATTTGTCGAACCCGTACATTCTTTTTTGCTCCAAAATCTAAGGTTGGTGTATTCCAATAATGTGGTTGCTCTCGTAAGTGCTGTAAAAGGAATGCCATCATGTCTGCCATTATCAACATTTCCTTACGCACATCCAATGTCCCACAATGCTTGCTTTGAACAATTTTTGTATACATCACTCAAGAACTATATGAATAATTGGAATGATCTTTCAAAAAAAGAAGCGTCTGAATTGAAACTCTTCTTTTTTCCTTTTTCCTTGTAGGTGTTTCCCTGAAAACACAAGAGTTATATGCTCTTGTTTTCGCCACTCGCTACTTGGACATATTTACAGACTTTATATCCCTATACAACACAGTCATGAAGCTGATATTCATGTGTAGCTCATTCTCAATTGTTTGGTACATAAGGCGACACAAGATGGTCCGTAGATCATATGATAAAGATCATGATACATTTCGGCATCAATTTCTTGTTCTACCATGTCTTCTCTTGGCCTTGCTTATACATGAGAAGTTCACCTTCAGGGAGGTATTTTATCGAATTAGCTTCTTGAAGTTGTGGAAAAAACATATGTTTCCAATGATAATTTTTCTTAACTCTTCAGTGAGAATTGATATGTTCTCCTTTCATTTTTATCACTTCAGTCATGAGTCATGACCATGATTTTTTTTTTTTTGGGTGTCTCCTAATTAGGTGATGTGGACGTTTTCCATTTATCTAGAGGCTGTTGCAATTCTTCCTCAACTTGTACTACTACAGCGTACAAGAAATATTGACAATTTAACTGGGCAATATGTGTTCTTCCTAGGGTAAGATTTGAATATGGAAACCTGCAAACACAACTTTCAGACTTCCAATATTTTCTCATCCATCTCTGAAGCGGTTATAGCCCAACTTGTTGCTTGTCTTATTGATGTTAGTACTACTCACGTTGTCTGACATTTCAGCGATGAGCACAGAATCTTTAATCTTGTTTTCTGATGACCCCACTTGGTCATCTTAATTATTCTTTTAGTGGTCCTATGTTCAACATAGTCAAGCACTGATCATTTTGCATTATCATGTCATGCTTTGTTTGGTCTGTTTTTCTTCCATGGATAATAGGATACATATGCAACATTAACAATTCAAAATTTTGAAACGTGTGCGATATGATGTATTTCATTTTCTCATGTAAATAAGATTGTGTTGCTTTAGGCTTCTCTGACTTAAACGATGTGCTTAATATCTACTGTTCTTTTTTCTTGGTGGCATGTTGTCATTGTTTCATGAACTTCATACAAAATACTATTTCAGTAAGGTAAAGGCCTAAAAATAGTTAGCATTATATCAAGATGTTGCTATGCCACAATGTTGCAAAAGTGACACTTTTTTACTGGTCTGAAGAATTTTGTAGAGAATATGCAATATAACGGGAAACAGTCTCCTGTTTTTTCATTAGCATTTTAGCATAATTGTTTCTCATTTCAGCTTGTTGGTTGGTTAGTTTGATTGATGGATCAATTATCCGTATTTATGCTTCACACGCTAGTGCTTGCTAGGATTTTTTTTCCCCTCTTTTGGACATTTGACGTGCCTATCAAACATATAATTATGCCGTGAACTTTATCCATTTCAATGTTAGAATCCACACATTCTTTTATTCTCCATGGAAAGTTTATATGTCCTTCTGTGTTGGAAGACATGATCAGTTTATTTTCACATTGACTGATATGATGCAGTGCATACTGAGCACTATACATTCTCAACTGGGCCTATCGCTACTTCACTGAGCCGCACTATGTGCATTGGATAAGTATGATATCTATGGATTGGGTTATTCTGTATCTTTTTTATAAAACCATTGCAAATAAATATAATATATTGTGTGTTTCTTAAACAGCTTGGATATCTGGATTTGTGCAGACATTATTGTATGCAGATTTCTTTTATTATTGCCTGAATAGGTAAGCAGCTAATCTGCTTTTATTTATCATCATTTTTATTTACTGAATTTTCATGTCACCATGTTGCATCGGTCCCCTAGTAAATAACAAACAATATCCGTCTGCCAATTTTGCAGTTTGAAGAACAATGTGAAGCTCACATTACCTGCTTGAGGACTCGTCTAATAATTGTAATTAATTTTGTTGGTGTTGTATCATCTGGAATGTGTGTGACTTGGCTTTTCCAACCAGAAAGACAAAGACCAGGAAAAATAAAAGAAATCCTATGCTTCCATACAGAGCTGGGAGATGTGTCAATGAAAGAGCTCAGTAGCTAGCATATGTTAAAATTATGATATGCTCCGTTATGGGGAAACCACAGGAGTCAATGTTGTAGATTTGGAAATCTTATAGAGAATACATTGTAAATTAATTGGATAATTGCCCATTGTAAAATGGAGATGAATGTTACTGATGTCTGGGTAATATCCGTTAAATGGAGAGTTAGGTGCGCGTTGTTTGAAGAGATTCTCTAGTGAGAATTCTCAGCTGTGCCAGTGATCACTATTTCCCTTCTCAAGAAAATCATATATGCAACTGCTTAAGCCTAGGCTTGTAACTTGTAAGAGGCATCTAGCTTTGAATTTTATTAATTTAGCTTTTGTTTTTTTTTTGTCACTTATCCTTGTCATGTATTCTTCAGATATAAGCTTCATTACCACTTCTCCATAAATAGCCAACTACATGTACATTTGAAATCTACACTCTTTTAAAGATCCCAATGGTGGTGGGGTGGGGTGAATATGACACACCATCCACCACCATTACTGCCATGTGGATTATGTAGTTGGGTGCATATACCATATCTACTCTTATTATACATTGACACGTGCGAACTAATAAGGACACATTGCTCACATGCAGAAAGAAAAAGATATGTTTGATTTTCTCCTTACGACGGATGGGTATTTAGCTAGTGTAGAACTCTCCTAGATTCACCTTACCTGGAGCTAGAGTCTAGCCAAACTGTGTAGATTTATGAAAAAGTATATCAGGTTCGGTTGGAGCGATCCCCCAAAAATATCTACGGGGAGTTGGGGACAGAGCGGTGGCATGATTTGTTTTCCTCTGTTCTAAACTCGTGATCAAACGACCTACAACGGAGCTTCATCCTCATTGTAGGGAAGGCCAACCTGTGATAATGTAATAAACTAGAGATTTTCTACTATAAGGAATATAGCAAAGGAACTTTCATGTAATATCTAAAATGCTGGGGAAGCCGTAACCCACTTTGGCCTAAATGAAGCTCCGTCACTTCAACGACATCTCTCTCGCTCTCTATCGGTTTCCTAAATTTCCTCCTGAATCAAATGCGGGCGTAGCGCAATTGCCTCCTCCCAAAACGGTCTCCTTCCGTTCGACGTATTGACCTCTCGGTTGGCTACAAATACGGCCCGCATATCATCCTATCCTGCTCACTTCGGCCTTCGAAAATTTACCCCTTTTTTTTCTCCCCTCTCCGGTTGTCATCGGCCTGAACAATGGATCACGACGGCCGACGCGATGGCAATAAACAATTGTGAGTGTGAATTCCGTGCGGCTATAGGGTTTGGGTTTTATTTGGGTTTGGTTTGCGGCGGCGACGCAGACTGGAATCTGATTATCGTCTCCCTTTCTGGTATCTTGGGTGGTTAAGAAATCCTGGTGGCTTGTGGCGATTTGTTTTGTTAGATTGAGCGATCGGGTCTGAATGGTTCTTGTTTCTTTCAATCTTGTGAATTTCAAATGCTCATTTGTTCTCCATTTGCTGATCGGATCGAATGCTTATTGTGGGATATGGTTGTGAATTTAATCTATTCAGTTTGATGCTGTTTTGATACTAGGGTATGATCTGTATGCTTAGAGTTGTGCATTGTGTTGGATTTGTTCACTTCAATTTTGGCTCAAAACCTATAGGAGGATTTTTATGACACGCCTAAAGTCTTGGTGATTAAATCTGTATCCTGTGTCGACTGTCTGCACAAGCACAACTGGTTACTGTGTAAAAGGGCATACTGTTTCATCATGTTATTTCAGTTACATGTTATATCTGATTTTGTAATGCTTACTGCAGCCTGTGGGATTGGCAAATGGCGGGGCATTATGAAAGGAAAGCTGCAATTCTTGGTATATCGTCCAAAATCCATAATCATAATTATATTCGGTTATCCACTTATACTATTTAATCGATTTTCCATAAATCATAATTAGTGCAGAATTAAACGTACCAACGTAGATTAGTTGCATCCATGACTCCAAACTAATATCCGCTTATTTTATTCAGCAATGTTGAAGCCTATTGAACCTCTTGATGGAACTAATTTCTCTCAGTGGAAAAATCATGTTTTGCTGAACTTAAGCCTTCTTGATCATGACTTGGCATTAAGAGAGAATCCTCCTGTGGAGCCCGCTGCTGAGGTCGAGAATTTCGCTGAATTAAAAAGTCAATATGATGAGAAATCTGCCGCTTGGGAGAATGCAAATCGTATATCATTGATGTACATTAAGAGTGTTATTTCTCCTGGATTAATAGGAGCATTTGCTAACTCAGATAATGCTAAGACTTACCTGGCAAATGTTGAAGAGCACATTAAGGGTTCTTCCAAAACTTATGGCAATACCCTGATTATGCGCTTGTTGGCTTGCCGTTATGATGGGAAAAGCAGCATAAGGAAGTACATTATGACAATGGCTCACATGGCGCATGAACTGGAGGTGGCAGACATGGGCATCCCAGAAGGCTCCCACCAGATTATGGTCCCTTTAGGATGAACTATTATACTCTGCAAGATAATTGGACTATATCTGAACTAATTAGCCACTCCGTTGAAGAGGAGGAAAGACAGAATGCTAAGAGGCAAAAGGAAAAAGATCAAGCTATCTTCCATAATACTGGCAAGAGGAAGTTTCATCAAAAAGAGTGTAGCAACTCCAAGCCCAAGAGAAAGCCTCATGATCCAAATAAGGCAAATAGGATTGTGCAGGCTTCCAGAGGTTCCAGATGTGGTTAACCAAGAAAGGTACTAATGTTATTTCTAATGTTGATGAATTCCTTTATATTGAATTTACTCATGATACTTGTGGATTGACTCTGATGTCATTGTGCATGTTTCTTAGAGTTGCTGGTGGCGACAAAATGAAAGTCAAGACAGTTGGAGAGCTTCAAGGTCGACTAGCGGCTTATTAAAAGTTGCAGTATTTCTTTATGATGTTTATAATGTGACCACTATTAGGGAGAAAAACATTATGTTCAACTTTTGGCTCAAATTAGTTATGGTTGTAATTTCATTTGTAATAAGTTCTAAAAATATTATTTGTCTTGGTCCTGCCTTTCTTCTCCTAAGCTCGATTCACTTTCTATGGAGGACTCTGTGATGAATTTATGGGAGGCTTAGAAAAAGAAAGGTGATGAGATGTCGAAATTGCGGTGCTATCTAAAATGATCCACATTTAATTAAAATCCCAGTTAAAAGTCATTTACCATAATTCATGCCACTTGGTTGGTGTGATAAAATGGCATCAGATTAAATTTATAGAAGCTAAAACTATTCAATCTCTGCATAAGTGATGTGCTCCACTACGAGGAAACCACATCTTATAGAGGGTACACCACAAATTAAATGGATAATGGCTCATTGCACAATGGAGATGAATATTACTGATATCTGGATCTGGCTGATCAACTCTTTGCCAATCAAGAGTACCTTGAACTTTTAAAACATCATATCATTCTTTCGTCAGCACCATCATGGTCTGCCATTGCTAACCCTCTATGGTCATGCCTACCACTGCAAAGTGTATGCACATAAAGTGCAGGATTTTTTATAGAATTATGCACGTTAGTTAATTTGGAGGGATTCTGATCCTGGTAATGAGAATTCTCTTTCAAGCACTAACATCATTTTTTCTCTTTTCAGGTCTAGCAAAACGTCAATGATCATTATTTCCCTTCTTAAGAGAATCATATATGCAATTGTTTGAGCTCTACGTTGGAAGTAGCGTCCAATTTTGAATTTTAAATTTTAAATTTAGAGTAGTTTACTCTCTTCTGCAGCTTTCATTGTTGGTTGATTTTTGTCGGTATAACTGCCGATAAAGATTGGAAGGAACGATCCCACTTCCTTGCCAATCAAGAAAGAAACAGATAAATTATATTGTGTGATCGGTTAGAATATAATTTAGAATCCTTATCGGAGATGAGCCCCGGAGGCCCACCTGCGTGCATATATAAGGAAGAAGACCGAAGGAAAGAAGGGACGCCTAATTCTCTAACGTCGACATCCAACCAAAATAGCCCGATCGACTAAAGCCGCTGGTAGGGTTTCGTGAGGCTGTCTCTGTGGACACCCCGAGTATTATAGCATCCAGTATCCAACACGACCACCACATACTATTGAAGGAATGAGATCCATACACGCATAAATAGCCACTCATCCTCAATGTGTCCATGATCGTGGTTAACAACCTTCTGTTATAATAATCGGAATGCCAAGTAGTGAGCGCAAGACATAACCGTAAGATAGCTTACCAGTCTACTACATCATATGCCTGTCAACCACGCGAAGGCGGCGACCAAAAGCATACCCCAGTGACTCGATCCAAAGCGCTATCCCCGATTATCTCAAGTGATCAAAACCTGTTACTCATGCTTAGCTGGTCCCAGGAATGCGACTAGCCTTGCACTTTCATCGCAAGCAATTAATAAACATAGCAAGTACCACAACAAGGATAAATTATAGTGAGGTATAAGACACATAATAGGGTCCAAGGTCCCAACATACAATACATAAGTATAGAAGCGGAAGACATAAGTAAGATACATAAGCATAAATTAAAATCGATGGCGCCAAACCCCACGAGGGCAAACCGACCGGTTCAGAGCCAAGCTGCAAGAAAAGGTATTACTCACTGCCCTCACCGTCCTCGGCAGAGCAATGACCACACACAAAGCGAAGCTCAACGCTAGAGTCCTCCCTGAAAGCAATGGAGTCGGGTTAAGTACAAGATTGTACTCGCGAGTCTTACTCAAAAATTATATATACATAAGGGGGAGAGAGAAGTATGCAAGGTTTACCTTAACCTAGAGCAACTAAGTTCATAAATTGCATAAAGCCAATTTTATTGAATAAATACAAGTAAAAGCAATTCTATAACAAGTTAATTAGCCTCATTATAATTTCTGGACAGCAAGCATAATAATCTAAAAAGTATAAGTTAAAGAGCCCAAACGACGCTCACAACACCAACCATGGATTACCGAGATCCATACCAACATGGCACAACATGCCAATAACCTCATCAAGCATAAACCCATCCATATTAACCCAAATTGGATGCTAACATAACTGAGGCACACATCAAGCATTGTCCATAACCGTGGACACGACTATTCGAATAGATTATACTCTCATCAGAGGTGTAAAACTGGACCCACACGAGATGAACAAGGATCAAATGCTACCCACCACACAGGTGCAGTCTGCCAAGTGATTCAAGCTCATCACATATTCTTTTCTAGCCCCACCCCAACCACCTAAACCACACCGGGGCCTTGACAACTCAGTCACGTGCGTGTATGATGTGACTAAGTGGGCTCACCACGTGGGAGATACCCCCTGCCGCAAGCAACTCAGCCAAACCGCAAGCAACTCGACCAAACCGGCACTCTGCGGATCCAAAATCCTCACACTTCTCCAATGGGCGTAAATGATCACATTAGGTCTAGTACTCAAACATCCCAACCATTCCCAACCAGAAGAAAGTAGGTACATGGCAGCAATATAACTAGGGCAAACGCATCAATTAAATCTCTACCATATCACCCAATACTATTATCTAAGCACATGCACATTGTCGGTGATATGGGCCCGGGGGTATACTGAGAATGCGATGCATGAAGGGAGAAATATATTTGCGTAAATGACATACAGTAGGAAAAACACTCTGCTCTCCCAGCTGGGTCCGGGCCACGGGCGGCCATGTGGCCATCCCGAGGGGGTCAGGTCCGGGGCTGCCTGGAGGCCACTGATCCTTAAAGGAAAGGGGTTCGGGGGCACCCGGACCCTGGCTGCGTCACCCGCACCTCTCCTGTGAGGGGGGCGGGCTCAACCGCCAACTACTCTTTTCAACACGAAATAGTGTTCAGGCGCCGCCCCATCGCATTTAATGCGAAGTGAGGCGCGCCTGTCAGAACCCATCATCACCCTCTGCTCAGTCCTGAGGGGAAACAAAGTCTTCGCTAAGTGACCGTGAGCTGATCGCGCAGTCAGACGGCCCCTGCCCCTCCTCCTAGCCGGTCATCGTCACATTAAATGCGATGGACGGCTGTGTAAGAGGGGGGAATGATGAGAAACTGGGAGGACTGCGTCATCCATACCCCCGTTGGAGAGCCGCGACAAGCGGGCCCTACTGGAGTAGGTAGGTTGATTCCTCCCGGAGTCAGTAAGGCGGCGGATTCATCGCCCGTTTTCCTCAACAACTCCCGTGACATGGAAACAGGAGCAGGTGCAGGAAGAGACCCCCTACAGGACAGAGCATGAACCACTCCCCGGCGAAGAGTGGAGCGAATAAAATACAGGACTACTGTGGTGTTCCCTTGCCCTATAAAAGGAGGCCCAGGTCCATTGTAAAAGAGGTTGGTTGATCCATTCATAGAGAATCACAAGTCTAGCTCCATACAGCCACACACCTCAGTCATTAGCACCAGCACTGCCCAAGGGAAGTGTTCCGTCTAGGTAGAAGGAAAAGAGATTGGGAGAAGAGTCAGACATACTCTGATCGTAGCATAGAAGAATCATCATACCAAACATCTTGTAATCCTTCATCCACCATATCAACAACAAGAATAGGAGTAGGGTATTACGCTTCCTTGGCGGCCCGAACCTGTATAAATCCCCTGCGTCATACGTGCTTGGTTTGGTTTTTCCTCCTGCCCACCCTCTTCAACTCCTTAGCTCAACCCTCGGAACACTGCACCCCTGTGCCGAACCAAAAAGGGGGTCCTCGGGATCTCTGCATGTCGAGCACACGCATCGACAGCTGGCGCGCCAGGTAGGGGGTGCGCGTTGCTTCAAGGTTTGAGTTTGCGGTTTCTCTCGCCATTCAGCGGAGCCACTCATCTCCGTCTCCACCATGGTGCACGGCTACGTCTTGCGGACCGCATCCGGCTCCCTCGCTTCACGCGAGCGCTATCTGGCCAACGACGACATCGAGGAGGTCGAGGAAGTCGACACGGGCGAATACAACCCCAACTTCCGACATTGTCGTGGAGGCATGAGGGCGGCCTCGCCCCCTCCTCCTCCCCCATCGACCGTAGCTGCAGCCAGAGCACCACCGCCTCCTCCGCCCCCCGCCGCCGCAGCGGGTGAAGGCGGAGAGGAACCGCCGCCCCGCGAAACTGCTGGCGCAGCCGCTGGCTCTGGATTGCACCAGGGCGGACGTGCTGGTGAGCCGCGGCGAAGTGGCGTCCACCGCCGTTTGTAGTTCGGCTCTCCTGAGGGTGCCCTCCAGGCGGCGGAAACACTCCTACACCACCCCCTGGTTACACCGGGCGAAGGATCTAACGCCAAGCGTTGGTTCGACGACATGGCAAGGCTGGTCAGTACGACCTAGCGCCAACTGGCCGCCGATATGGATTCTTCAAGCCATCGCCCACGTGGCTCCCATGTCACGGTCAGCTCGTCCTCACGGCGATGAGCGAGAAGGGCAGCAGCCGCTGCGCGGATCGGCGAGGTCCCCCAGCAGCAGCCCAACAGGATGCGCCCCGCGATCCGCTGTACGCAGATCCGGACGCTCGCGTCCGTATCGAGCAGCTCCGCGACGCACGTCGCGCTGAGCGAGCATAGGACTGTGCTTCCTCCGCAGGAGGCGCAAATGCACGGCGCGCGGTCGCAATGGCCTCGCCACGCGCAGGTCCCTTTGCAGGGCCACGAAAGGCCCCCCAGCCCTCGTCGCCTCCTCCCGTGGGCAACGACTGTCGCGCCTTTGTCCCCAGTCTCCGCACCGTGCGCTGGCCCAATAAGTTCAGGCCTGTCCTTACGGAAAAATATGAAGGCACGGTGAACCCCACCGAGTTCCTCCAGATCTACACCACGGCCATCGAGGCCGCGGGAGGCGATGATTTCGTCATGGCCAACTTTTTCCCCATGGCACTCAAGGGCCAGGCCCGTTCCTGGCTAATGAACCTGCCGGCCTATTCCGTCACTTCTTGGGATGACCTGTGCCGGCAGTTCACCTCCAACTTCCAGGGCACGTATCCGCTCCCGGGTGTGGAGGCTGACCTCCACATGGTGTGGCGACGAGAGGACGAGTCCCTGCGCAAGTACATTCAGCGTTTTTGTCAGGTACGCAACACCATACCATCCATCACTGACCATGCAGTGATCTTTGCCTTCAGGAGTGGCGTATACCACGACACCATGCTGGAGAAGATCGAGTCCAAGGCCCCCCTGACCACCACCGACCTCTTTGAGCTCGCTGACCGGGTGGCCCGCAAGGAAGAGGCTCGGGTCTGGAACCCTAGGAATCCAAACCCGGCCTCTACCGATGCTGCCCCGTCCGAGTCCCGCGAGAAGCGGCGAGAGCGGCTGCGTAAGCGAAAGCCATCGCACGGTGGAGAGGAGGGCCATGTCCTCGCCGCCGGCGAGACCAAGAAGCCCTCCCGGAGAAGTAAGCCCACGAGCAATCGTGAGCACACCCCAGACCCTCGCCCCTAGGGCCAGTCCGGGGACAAGTGGTGCACAGTGCACCAGACCTCTCGCCATGATCTCTCTGAATGCCACTCGGTCAAGAACCTGGCCGAGCGCGTTCAGAAGTACGAGCAGGAGAGAAAGGAAAGAGAGAAGAAAGCCCGCCGCAAGAGTAAGGCCCCGGCGGAGCCCACAGACAACTGGCGAGAGGAGCCCAAGAGCGCGGCCCCCGTCGGAGGCGAAGACGACGACCTAGGGTACCAGGACCCGCAACACGTCGCCGTCACCATTGACGGAGGGGCGTGCGCCCCAATGTCCCGTTGGCACCTCATGGCTATGAGGTGCGAGCTTCTGGCCGTTGTGCCGTCCCACGAGACGGCGTGCCGATCGCGCTGGGTGCGGGTGCCCATCACCTTTGACCAAACGGACCATCCGGGGACCATCGTCCGCAGCGGCCACTTGGCCCTCGTGACCTCCCCCACCATCTGCAACGTCAGGGTTGCCCGCGTCCTGATCGACGGGGGTGCGGCCCTCAATATCCTCTCCCCGAAGGCCTTCGAGGTGATCAAGACCCCTGGAATGGTGCTTGGGCCATCTCACCCCATCGTCGGGGTGACACCCAGCAAGGTGTGGCCCCTCGGCCAGATCACGTTGCCAGTTACGTTTGGGAGCCCATCCAACTTCCGCACCGAGCGGATAGACTTCGATGTGGCGGACCTCAATCTGCCCAACAACGCCGTTCTTGGCAGGCCGGCGTTGGTGAAGTTCATGGCGGCTACCCACTACACTTACTGCCAGCTCAACATGCCGGGCCCATGAGGCCCCATCACCGTCTGCGCTGATGTGAAGACCACGCTAGATTGCGCGGAAATACGTGTGGACGACATTGTGGCGGCCGACTGCGTCGAACCCGAAGAACCCCAAGGAGAGGCTTTGGGTTCCCGGGCCCCTAAGAAATGCATCACCTCAGCTGATGAGGTGGTGATTAAGCCAGGATCGGCGGCAACCTGGACCCCAAATAGGAAGACACGCTTGTCTCTTTCCTGCGGGCAAATGCCGACATGTTTGCTTGGAAGCCGTCGGATATGCTCGGAGTCCCCAGGGAAGTGATTGAGCACTGACTTGCAGTGCGACCGGACGCATGCCCGGTTCGGCAAAAGGTGAGGCGACAGGCCCCGGAGCGATAGGCGTTCATCCGCGAGGAGGTGGCCCGGCTCCAGGAGGCCGGCTTCATCCGGGAAGTGCTGCACCCAGAATGGTTGGCCAACCCGATGGTTGTCCCGAAGGCCAACGACAAGCTGCACATGTGCATTGACTACACCGACCTCAACAAGGCATGCCCAAAAGACCCCTACCCCCTGCCACGAATAGATCAGATAGTCAACTCCACTGCGGGGTGTGATCTTTTGTGTTTTCTGGATGCATATTCTGGATACCATCAGTTCCACATGGCTGTAGAGGATGAGGAAAAGGCCGCATTCATCACCCCTGTTGGCATTTTCTATTACATATCCATGCCCTTTGGTTTGAAAAATGCAATGTCAACCTTCCAACGTGGTGTCCGTGTCACGCTAAAAGATCAAATAGGGCGCAATGTTGAGGCGTATGTCGATGACCTGGTAGTTAAGTCGAGAAACCGAGAAACCTTGCTCTCGGACTTGCCTGAAACATTCGAGAACCTCCGGTCCTCGCGCATGAAGCTGAATCCAGAAAAGTGTGTGTTCGGGATACCGGCCGGCAAGCTCCTGGGGTTCTTGGTACCGGGGCATTGAGGCCAACCCCGCAAAGATAAAGGCGATAGAGGAGATGCGCCCCCCAGAAAGCTCAGGGACGTGCAATGCATCACTGGGTGCATGGCCGCCTTGAGCCGCTTCATATCGAAGCTGGGAGAGCGGGCGCTTCCCCTATTCAAATTACTAAAAAGGACTGGTTCCCTTTTCTATGGACGAGCGAGGCAGAGAAGGCCTTGGGTGAGCTCAAGCGTTATCTTTCTTCGCCACCCATACTGGTGGCCCCTCGGGAAGGGGAGCCTCTCCTTCTATATTTGGCAGCAACTCCGTAGGTAATCAATGCAGCATTAGTTGTGGAGCGCGACGAGGCGCCGGCCTTCCAGTCACCCCCAACCTTATCCGACCAGGATGCAGGAAGCCTCGGAACGGCGTTGGATGGAGTAGCCCCCGAGGCTGGCGGATCCTCCGCCGGCCCCCGAACCTCCGGATGGCGATCCACCCCCTAGTCCGGGGGCTCTGGAGGCCTCCCTGCCCAGTGCGGCCCCGAGGGCCCCGGGACGAGCGATGGCCCGGCAGCCCCGGACACCGAGGAAGCCAGCCCCAGTACACCCAATCCCGTCACCCCTGATAGTGTGGCAAAAGCCCGCCCCAAGGTGCAGCGGCCGGTCTACTTTATCAGTGAGGCACTACGAGACGCGAAGACACGCTACCCGCAAGCCCAAAAAATGCTCTATGCAGTGCTCATGGCCTCCCGGAAGCTACACCACTATTTTCAAGTGCACCGGGTAAACTGTGGTCATGTTTTACCCTCTCGGCCAAATTCTGCACAACCGAGAGGGTACGGGGCGGGTGGTGAAATGGGCTATCGAGTTATCAGAGTTTGACCTACACTTCGAGGCCCGCCACGCAATAAAGAGCCAAGCACTGGCCGATTTCGTGGTGGAATGGACGCCATCGGCCGACAACGATCGGCCCTCGGGTGACCCGACTACGGGACCCGAGAGCACGGCAGACCGTGGCCGGTGGACCATGCATTGGGTTATGAACTTTGATGGGTCCCTCACCCTGCAATGGGCCGGGGCGGGTGTCGTGTTGACCTCGCCATCGGGCGATGTGCTCCGGTACATCGTACGGCTTGATTTCCGAGCAACCAACAACATGGTGGAGTACGAGGGGCTCCTTACGGATTACGGGCGGCAGCAGGCATGGGCATTCGCCGTTTGCTAGTCCTCGGCGACTCCCAGTTGGTCATGAATCAAGTATCCAAGGAGTACCAGTGCGTCGACCCTTAGATGAAAGCATACGTTAAGTAGGTACGGCGTATGGAGCGCCATTTCGATGGCCTCGAATTGCGCCATGTGCCTAGAAAAGACAACACCCTGGCGGATGAGTTGTATAGAATCGCGTCCACGGGAGCCCCAACCCCGCTAGGCGCATTTGAAGAAAGACTCACCGAGCCGTCGGCGCGCCCCGAACTGCCCCCTGGGCAAGGATCGGTTGGCCCTGACGTCCCAGACCAGGCGAGCCAGCCACAGCCCGGCCCCGCCGGGGCTGCCACCTCGCGTCAGGTGGCTTGGATTTCAGAAATCCAGGCATATCTGCAAGACGAGTCACTGCCCGAGCAGCGCGAAGAAGGCGAGCGCATTGCCCGCATCTCCAAAAGGTATGCGTTGGTGGAAGGGACTCTCTACCGACACGGTGCTAATGGAGAGCTTATGAAATGTCTAACTCGGGAACAAGGTCTTGAGCTCCTAGCCCAGGCCCCTCGTGCGGCGGTGCCGGGCATGCCAATTTCATGCCAAACAGACTCACCAGCCAGCCCAGGCCCTTCAAAATATCCCGCTCTCGTGGCCGTTCGTGGTTTGGGGGCTGGACATCCTGGGTCCGTTCAAGCAGGCGCGTGGTGGCTACAAATTTCTGTACGTTGCCATTGACAAATTTACCAAGTGGCCCGAGGCCTACCCAGTCAGCGTCATCGACAAGCATTCGACCGTACGGTTCATGAGAGGCATCATGGCAAGGTTTGGGGTCCCCAACAGGCTCATCACCAACAACGGCACCCAGTTCACGAGCGAGCTGTTTGGCGAGTACTGCGATGACATGGGCATCAAACTCTGCTTCGCCTCGCCCGCCCACCCCCAAAGCAACGAACAACCTAAGCATGCAAACGCGGAAATATTGAAAGGCCTCAAGACGAAGACCTACAACGTCCTCAAGAAGCATGGGGAATCGTGGATTGAGGAGCTACCAGCAGTCCTTTGGGCTAACCGGACCACACCGAGCCGTGCCACCGGGAAACACCATTCTTTCTGGTGTACGGAGCCGAAGCGGTCCTCCCCTCTAAGCTCACCCTGGGATCACCACGAGCCACGCTCTACACATAAGCAGACTAGGACCAGTTGCGACGTGATGACCTGGACTACCTCGAAGAAAAATGACATCAAGCGGCGCTCCGCGCGGCCCGTTACCAGCAAAACCTCCACCAATATCATCAGCACAAGGTCAGCCCACGGGCGCTGCAAGTCAATGACCTCGTCCTGCGCCGTGTACAGTCACGTGCAGGGCTGAGCAAGTTATCTCCAATGTGGGAAGCACCATACAAAGTCATCGGCACTCCACGACCCGGAGTGGTTCGCCTAGCCACGGAGGACGGCACTCCACTGCCGAACCCGTGGAACATTTACCACCTGCGCAAGTTCTACCCGTAAGCCGCATGGTGTGCTTAACAAATAAAAGCTCAGGCCAACTAACCGCCACTATGTGTGCGCCAAGTTGGCCGGGGGCTCCCAACATATACATATCAACACATGAATCATCATCTCCGTTCGGCATGAACAATGAGTGTCCCCTATGTTTCTTTCTTTATGTCCTTTTTTGTAATCCATCAGTGCCGCCGTGCACCTCTTTCCCCGTTCTGAAATATGTGTGTGTGCTGCTATGTCCCTGCGATGTTCTTGCCATGCCCGCCATAAGCTGAAAAGCCCTAAGGGTGTCGAAGGTGGAGCGACGCTGTGTACTGTGCCCCGGGGTGGTCAACGCCTGGGGGCTCGGGTGGATGTCCTGCCACGCCAGTCCCGATCTCTCCGTTGCACCGCCCCTGCTTGCCCTTTATGCCCTCACTTCTACCCGGAGCCCCGAGAAAGGCGTCAAACGCCGGCCGATGCATGCTGCTTGAGCCCGGACCAGCCCTGCAACATAAGACAGACGGAGACAAGAGGCCGCGACGGCCATATACCCCGATTCAGCAGCCTAACTAACCAAAAATAGAACTCATGTGCAGGGAACTAGTTAAAAAGACAAAAAATTTCAAAGTCGGCCGCGATGGGCCACCACAACGCGAATTCAGCACGAAAAAGGCAAGTGCATTAATAACATCAAAAAATAGTGCAATTCTTTACAAAGTGCAGGGACAGAAGTGTAATAGGGGAGTCCTAAGCAGCCGGCGGGTCGTTGGGGGCGTCCTCTGCTCCGTCCTCGCCGGGTGGGTCCTCCCGGTAGGCGAGCTGGAACGCCGCCAGGGTCCCATCGAAGCCCACCATGATGGACTCGACGGCATCCGCGACGCGACGCCGGGCACCCTCCTCTGTGCCCTCAGGGAAATCCTCGGTGGGGATGTATGGGTCGAACTCCAGGTTGCGGGCCTAGTAGCTCGTCAGGATCACGGTCGCGACCTGGCGGGCCAGGTCGTACGACGAGTCCTTCGCCACCTCGTCAACCTCCTCCGGCACCCCCTTGATCCCCTCGGCCTACACGTCTACCTGGGTGGCCAATCCCCCCACGGTAGAGCTGGCGAAGGAGTCATGGGGGCGTACCACCCCCATTTCCTGAGCCGCCTCGTGAAGACGCGCAACAGATGCGGCCATGATCCTGGTGCCCAGGTCAAGCACGTGCTCCAGATCCGCAATCTGCTGGCGCGCCTGCCCAGACTCTAGTGCTGCTTCGCCGGAGTGTGGAGCCGGCTGGGGCAACAGAGCCCGCTCCCGCTGCTCTAGCTCTCGCGCCTGCGCCTCCACTCCACCAATTGCCCTCTCCCGGGCGGCAATGTCCCACTCCCGCTACTCCAGCTCCTCTTGCCGACGACGCAAGGCGGCCACGAGCTGCTGCTCGCGCTCCTCGATGGCCCTCAGGCTCCGGGAAACCCCCTCCTGGGCCTGTAGTACGGCCGCCTCACGCCCCTCCATGGCCACCTCATGCTCGGCGATGGCCCTCTCGTGGGCCGCCACATCATCCTCCCACGCGGTGGAGTCCTCCTCGGCCTTGGCCACGGCGACCTCTCGGTCCTCGACTGCCTGCCACGCTGCCTCCAAGGTCCTTTCGCACTCCGCCAAGCCGTCCTCACGAACCCGAAGCTCGACGTCGGCATCGGTGGCGGCGGCCTCGGCGTCTCGGAGGGTGCGCTCACGTCGGTCAGTCGAGCTCCTGGGCACGGTCGTCGAGCTCCCGGGTGAATGCCCCGGCGGTGGTGTGGCCGCAGCGGTCAGGATGCAAAGGTCAATGGAATGTCGCTCGATGATGGTATCCTCGAGCTCCTCGTTGAGCTCACCCCGCTAACGCTCGATGGCTGCCACCTCCCGCTTCCGGATGAGGCCCTCCACCTTGGCCGTCTTCGCCAACTCGGCGCGCCCTTCGGCAACCTCAATCTCCCGCCATGCCACCGCGACCTCCCTGGCGGCCAGGGCCCAGACCTGGGCCTGAAGCCCTTCCAGAGAAACCGCGTTGGCCTCCTCCAGTGCCCGGGACACGATCACCCTCGCCCGCTCCTGTGATTGCACGAGGGGCTCCGTGTCCAGGGCGATCATGAACATCGTTCGAGCGCCTCCGGATTCGGAGTCGGGGCTCGAGCCGAGGTCCACCACTTGTACAGGACGAGGAGACGAAGGTGCCCCATGACCAGAGCTACCCGCCGCTGCCTCCTAAGCCAGAGTCGCCTCGCGCCCCGGCGTAGCCGCCTGTGACATCGAGGGGTCACGACGGGCAGGCGCCGACGGCGTTGGTGATGGTCAGTGGGGTGACGACGTTCGATGGCGTGGTGCAGGCGACAGGGGGGTGACGGCGACGACGGTTGGCGTGGTGGTGGTGATTGTTGCCGCGGAGGGGACTCCAGGGATTGCCCCCCGCTGCCCGCTGTCGCCTCCACCTCCACGTCAGGGCCAGCCTGCCCCGAACCTTCTGACGGCGGAGGGCCCCCATAGTGCTCTTGGCGTGCGCCTGGCGCCTCAACCTCGGGGTGGGTCCCGTCATCGGGCTGTACCAACCCTGAGCCGGAACCCGCAGGGGGCTCCTCCACTCCGGACCTCTCCTGGACTGCCCCTGCTGAGCTGGAGGCAGAACCGCCCTTAGGCACAACCTTGGGGCGGAAGTGCTGGTGCTCGCGGCTGGGAATACGGATAGACGCAATAAGAAGCCAAAACGCGAATGATCCAAATCAGGCATGGGACTTGTAAGGAATATGGGCATCTACGGATTATTACCTCCGGGAGGCATTGTAGCTCCATGAGACCCGGCAGATGGCCCGCATCTTCTTCGGAGGGCCGCCGGAAGGGCTTGCTGGGCTAATGCCCGCGGACTCCGCCCCCACATGGGTGTCATTACTGGAAACCGTCGTCTTGCCGGTGTCAGCCTCCACCGACGACGCGCTTGCCGCTGGTGTGCCCCCGGCCGCCGCCGGAATCGCCGTCGCGGGGGGAACAATGGCCCTCGTCGGAGTAGCCACCGCGGCTGACGCGTTGGCCCTGGTCGAAGTAGCCGCCACCACCGGCACACCGGTCTCGGTCGCCGCCACCACTGCAGCGGCCACCGACATTGTGGTGCTGCCACCCGCGGCCGTAGCTGTAGGTTCTGCCGCCGGTGGACCCCCGGATCTACGATGGGGAACGGCGCGCTCCGTGCCGCCGCCGTGCGGTGGCGACAGAGGGGGCTACGAGTCAAATTCCGGCCTCTTCTTTTTCCCCTTCGGGTCCGGGACCCCGGACCCACTCCTGCCCGAGCCCCGACGGCCTAGCAGCCCGATCAGCATGTCGTCGGCGGTGTCGTCATAGTCGTCGTCTCCGCCCTCCGAGGCGGCGCCCGGCGCCGTTGACGATGAACCCACACCATCGCCCACTACCTGCAGGGCATGCAGGATCTCCGGGCGCGCTGAGTCCTGGCACAGCGGAATCAGCCAGGGGGGATTTGCGTGAACTCCATCACGTTGACACCGAAGATGCGGCGAATCAGGACGGCGAGGTCGTGCTCACTCCAATCGAAGGGAGCACCGACATACGTTTGCATGCTGTCGTTGAAGTTCGTATACATGTGCGCCGGACACGGCCTCTCCTGTAATGGCGAGATCCGCCGCGACTGGTAGTCCCAGAAGACGGCGTGGCTAGACAGGCCCCGTCTCTGGAGATAGCTGATCCGGTCCAACACTCCATCCAGCTCCCTCCCGACGTGTGGCCGCACCCCCTAGTTCTCCTGGTTCGCCGGAATCCCTGTCGAGAGGCGGAGGCTGGGGTGGTCGCCTAGGCTGGTGTAGAACCAGTGGGCTCTCTAGTTTTCCCACCTTGAGCAGGGGTGGATCTCGATGAAGGCGGTGTCGACGATCCTGTCGTTACGCGGTTGGATAGATCCAACCGCCCCAGAGGATCCCGCCCTGCACACGCGGAAGAACTGCTGGAACAGTCGAAGCGACGGCATCGCTGCCACGAACATCTCGCAGGTGTAGGCAAAGATGGTGAGGTAGAAGACCGTGTTGGGGGTGAGATGATGCAGTTGGAGGTCGTAGAACTCCAATACGTCGAAGAAGAAGGAGGAGAAGGGTGGGATCAGCCTGACCATGGCGAAGGAGGTGAAGAACACCATCTTCGCTAGGGGCCGTTCCACCGGCAGATCGCTGCCGCTGTGGACGCTGCGCGGCAAAAACTTGTTCAGCACGCTTCAGGCGTCCACGGTGTGCACCGTGGATTTTGGGAGCACACTCCCCGGCTTCGGGAGAGCATCGTGGGTCATCTTCGGAGAGGGCATTGGAAGGTGGAGGAGAGCCGGCAACGAGGAAGGAATGAAAGGGCGAAGAGTGCTAGAAAATGAAGAGGCGGTGGCAACGGACTGCGTAAGAAATCGATCCCTCCTGCCAAGGATCCGCTTTCATAGGCAACCGCGACCCCCTCGTATTCAGTGGCATTAACTTCGCTCCACTTCCACACGTCGCGCCGCTTCGGATTATGCGCCCACTAAGCACGTTATGCGGAGTGGTGGGAGACAGGCGGTCAGGAGGGCCCCCCACATGCGCGCGGCTCAAGCGATACGCCCCCACCTGGCAAGGCCTAATCAAGTGCGATTGGCTGCTACCACGTCTTTATTCTCTCAGAAATGTCACACCCGTATCCCCCAGGCCCCCTCACTAGGTAATGAGGCGTTAACTGCGCCCGAACCCGACCTCGGCCCCAGCCAACACCGGGGGCTACTGTCGGTGATATGGGCCCGGGGGTATACTGAGAATGCGATGCATGAAGGGAGAAATATATTTGCATAAATGACATATAGTAGGAAAAACACTCGGCTCTCCCAGCAAGGTCCGGGCCACGGGCGGCCATGTGGCCACCCCAAGGGGGTAAGGCTCGGGGGCTGCCTGGAGGCCACTGATCCTCAAAAGAAAGGGGTTCGGGGGCACCAGGACCCTGGCTACATCACCCGCACCTCTCCTGTGAGGGGGACGGGCTCAACCGCCAACTATTCTTTTCAACGCGAAATAGTGTTTAGGCGCCGCACCATCGCATTTAATGCGAAGAGAGGCGCGCCTGTCAGAACCCATCATCACCCTCTGCTCAGTCCAGAGGGGAAACAAAGTCTTCGCTAAGTGATCGTGAGCTGGCCGCGCAGTCAGACGGCCCCTGCCCCTCCTCCTAGCCGGTCATTGTCACATTAAATGGGGTGGACGGCTGTGTAAGAGGGGGGAATGATGAGAAACTAGGAGGACTGCGTCATCCATAATCCCGTTGGAGAGCCGTCGACAAGCAGGCCCCACTGGAGTAGGTAGGTTGACTCCTGGAGTCAGCAAGGCGGCGGATTCATCGCCCGTTTTCCCCAACAACTCCCATGACATGGCAATAGGAGCAGGTGCAGGAAGAGACCCCGACAAGACAGGGCATGAACCACTCCCCGGCGAAGAGTGGAGCGAATAAAATACAGGACTATTGTGGTGTCCCCTTGCCCTATAAAAGGAGGCTCAGGTCTATTGTAAAAAAGGTTGGTTGATCCATTCATAGAGAATCACAAGTCTAGCTCCATACAGCCACACACCTCAGTCATTAGCACCAGCACTGCCCAAGGGAAGTGTTCCGTCTAGGTAGAAGGAAAAGAGATTGGGAGAAGAGTCAGACATACTCTGATCGTAGCACAGAAGAATCATCGTACCAAACATCCAGTAATCCTTCATCCACCATATCAACAACAAGAACAGGAGTAGATTATTACGCTTCCTTGGCGGCCCGAATCTGTATAAATCCCCTGCATCATACGTGCTTGGTTTGGTTTTTCCTCCTGCCCACCCTCTTCAACTCCTTAGCTCAACCCTCGGAGCACCGCACCCTTATGCCGAACCAAGGGGGTCCTCAGGATCCCTGCGTGTCGAGCACACGCATCGACATACATATATATAAATAGATTCGTAAACAAAAAAAAGTTGAGTAAAACATGGGTGCTATATGCTTAGGTGCTTGCCTGGATGCTGCAATTGGTCGCACTTGACCTCAGGGTAGGATCGCCACACTCCGAAATCTCTGAATCTATCGAAAAGAAGCAATATGCTAATAAGAGTCAAATGAATATGCACATGAAAAATGATCAATAAAATTACAGTGGGTTCTACACGTCATAAACTAAATTTAGGTGAAAGAATCACCAAATTATCACTTATGGTTTGGGAGATATGAAAATGACAAGCTCTCAGGTGCTGAAAATGGCAGTTTTGTAATTAAATAAAGTACCCTTTAGTACAATACATGCAACATGCATTTCAAACAAAGTTTATTTTGGTATGATTATTTTTAGTGGGAATTACAGCACTCACAGGTCCTAAGAAAAATTATTTCACAGCCATAGGTATTGTCAATATTTGTTTAGGGATTTTACAAGTTCAATCATAGGAAAGGTAGATAATCTCCTAAACATGATTTAAGAGGTAGTTGTGCCAAAATATTTTTCATAACAGTGAAGTGTACTGAAATACAAGTTCAACCAAATTGATTTCACAATTTTAGCATATTCCAATATTTTCTTATGTAATTTCCAAGATCTCGACTAATAAAAGGGTACATATGTCTATTTCTAATTTTAGAGGAAAATCCAGCACAGAAGATAGCCATTTTGATTTTACAACATTAAAGAAATCTGTTTTATGAATCTACAGAAATTTGGTTCACTGAATTTGGAGTTCATATGAATTAGTTATGGATTTTAAGTTTATACATTTTTCAGTTCAATAGTTGTTTTAGAAATCGATGTCTATTTTCTTTCTCCTTTTCCTAAACTTCCACCTGGCTGGGCTCACATGGCAGCGACCGAGACGCGGGGACCCGTGAGGCTGAGGCCTCGGGCTGACGGCAAGAGACGGAACAAGGCCTCGGGCCGACGGCGCATGCAGCAATACGCACGGGGAACAGCTCAAGTGATGCACTAATATGCTTCCTGGAGTTCAAAGGGACCTCACCATGGGGCGCGCAAGGTTCAGCGGGCAGCGGTGAGCTCTGGCGACAGCGACATCCTGCAGCGGCGGTAGAAACACGGTGGTGACTCAGTGACGGCTCGATCTACTGCATGCATGCAAGAATAAGGGCTTGAATCATCAATAGGAAGTCACAGGGGTGGTGTAAACTTGGGAACTCAGCGCGAAGCTCACCAGAGCGGCGGGAATCAACACGACGGTGCTCAGCAGCAACGGAGAGGAACGGCGGCGCCAAGCACGCCGGTTTCTGCACGGATGGAGACATTGCTTGGGGCTGCTTCAACCGAAATCAAAAGATATGAACTTAGGGTGAGTTGCAGCCACCTCCTAGCTGCAACAATGGAGGGGACAACCTGTTGCTATAGATGTTCTGTTGGAAATCTAGTCTATTTTTGATATAATTTAATACATAAATTGGGTAAAGAAATAATCAATATCATGTTGTCACAAAATAGGAAATGATCAGTGTAAAACTCAACATATTCAGCACCAAGATGAACACAATAAATCCTATCATATTCATAATTAATATGATGAGATCATACCCCGAATTGAACGTAGACGATCTACTTGATCCGCCATTGTTACCACCTCCAATGTCTCCTATGTTGTCTCCTCTATTGCCTCCTCCATTGACTTCCGATCCATCACCAGATCCATTGCCGCCGTTGTTGATCATCTCATTCGTCGCCATGAGAAGAACCTTGAGCAGTCGCGTGGAAGCGCTCCCCAAAAACTATATTGTCCGTCTACCCGTACAGATACTCGTGGCACGGCGTTAGTTCCGGAGGCCTGCTCATTTCAAGATCTTGTGTACGCAAGAGCTTAGAATTGAGGATGAATAAATTGCAATGCAAGAGCTTGAACTCCAAGAACAATGGTGGAGAGAATGAGAGAGAAACCTCTCATGTGCCAAGGAGGAAGAAGGGGGAATGAATGGCTGACTAATTGAGTTCTAATGACCTGTTTATGAAGAATAAACGCAGCCATTAAATCTCCAAACGTTTTAGAAGTTAAGACCTCTAATGTCCGCCTGCTACCAGACATTCCGGTAACATCACTGGACAGTCCGGTAAAATAGTTCTGTTCTCAACAGAGCTATTTTATCGGACATTCCGGTCGTTCTACCGGACAATTGACTGGACAGTCCACCGGACAGTTTGGTAAAAAATCAGCATCCAACAGAGAGTTTTTACCGGACTATCCGGTGACATTACCGGACATTCCGGTGAAAGAACACTCATCCCCTTGGCTTATAATTTATACTTTTGTGTGCCTTTGAAGTTTTATTATTAGATTTAAATGAGTCCAATCCTAATTAAATCCAACATGTTCAAGACGGAGGGAACTAAAAAAGGGGTGCCATACATGGCAAGGAAACTCACCAAAAGGAGGAAAACAAGGTTGTGTTGCTGCTGCACTCATGCAGGCTGAAACCACCACTCTCTTCTTTTTCGATCTCTCTCAACTCTCCAAGCATGTGCAAGACGTGGGTATGGATGGAAATTAAGCTTGGATGATGGGGATTGTTGTGGTCTAACATGCAGAGCTTGATCTTGGGTTCTTGGATGGGATTTGGGGAGGAGAAGTGAGCTGGGAGCTCAGCTTGAGGGGGAAAAGAAAGAACAGGCAAAGGAAGTGAAAGGAGAGGAAGAAGAAAGGGGTTTTCTCTGCCCACCTTAAGTCCTGAGGTGGGGAGCATGCCCAAGGGAGGGTTTTGGGGCTAAAGAGGCACCCAAGGTCAGTGACAAGTGGGCCCAAGTTGACGGTATCTATAAGAGTGAGAGATGTGGGTGAAAAACTGAGTACAGAATCATTCTTGCAATTTTCCAGGATTTATTTTCTTCCTCTCTCTTGGTTAATTCGATTTGACCAGGTAAAACTTGCTCAAAAATTATGAAATTTGGTGTGGTGATAGGCGTTGGTTTATAGGTTCCATTTTTCAAAGTTTCACACATAAGTTCAAAATATTTTAAATCTGGTGAAAAGATGAAATTGATTATACTGAAGTTAGATTGTATTTTTAGGAGGTTAAAACAGAGAGCTAAAATTCCAAAAAAAATTATATTTGGTGATGATAAATAAACTAGTATTTGAATATAATATTAAACATGTATACTTATATAATATTTGTTGTACTACTTGTGGTTGCATTCAATTCGCCGATTAAGGTATACTGATTACTCATATGTCGACCACTTTGACCGAATTAACATAAATAGAAAATTGAGTTAATATGTTTTTCTAGGTTCATATGAGTAATTTATAAGGTTGTGTTAACCACTTAGTGATATTTCAACTAAATCTTTAGCGTGCATATATTTATTGCCTATGCATAGCGGCTTGGTTTGTTTGACACATGAGCTACATATGAGATAATAAAATTATACGCTAACCTTAACTAATTATAAAAGTCATAAGGATAGAAAAGTGAGCTAAGGGATTATTATATTAGTCATCTCGTCAAGATTGGTCTAGGTGAAGGGTTTTTAAAAGACGCTTATGAACTGTTGTATCATATTTACTAGTAGTTTAAATAATTGATGCACACAAGAAGGTTGTTTCACAAGATATCAACCAAGCTAAAATAAATTGGACTTCATTCATAACAAGCACACATTCACACAAGACTTCTACAACCGTCAGGTGGTGAGGCCTAATTATAATACACTAAGTGAGATCGGGTGGACTACCTGATAAGTATACTAATAATTCTCAAACTACGTCTTCCTTTGCTAAAGCCAATTCAATTCTAACGCGATAAAAAAAGATCCCTAATTACGATTGAAACTGAACAGAGGTGAAAAGGTAAGCTACAATTTGATAAAATAATTGTTTCCATCGGCCCTCCAGATCTTTCTATTATAGAAAATCTAGGTTAGTTGATACATCTCTCTCGCCCCATCGATAGATCACAACACAACGGGCTTGTTTAGATACGAAATTAGTCGAGGCGACTCCTAGGGTTGAACACATATGTTTTCAGGTCGAGCGCAATGATTTACAACACTTAGGTCAATGTGGCATATTAACGTAGTTTTAAATTGTTCGACAAAAATCTAAGGGTTTACATTCGTTCTAAATAGGTTTTGCTATGCCAATGGCTAAATGGGGCGTGAGTTAGATCTACTAAAACTTGATTGAACTGAAGTTGGGGTTTCACTATCCGGCTCGAGAAGTTTTAGAAAAAATTTTAATTCCTACACATTTTATATTATCAGAAACAACCGAACTAGGTTTTAACCATGTAAAGTTTCTTTTTTTAAAAAAAATGACCCACATTTTAACCTGTACACACAGAAGGACGTAGAAACTAGGAATTATATTTTAGGGCTCTTACAGTCTCAGCCGGTATCGCCGTCTGTGTAGGAGGGCATCGCTGCATCAACTGAAGAAGGCGACGTTGCTGCTGCCCTCAATCCCCTACGGCAAGATCAGAGAAGGAAAGAAGAAAAGGAGAATAAATAGAGAAGATCAACTGTCATGTGTCATCGTCCATGTGGTACAACGCGCAGCCGTGCACGAAGCCAACAAGGGTGAGACGATTGCAACAATCTTGATGAATGTTCTGGCACAGCGATACTCCCTCCTAGAGTTAAACTTTTCAAACTTTGACTATAAATAACTTTAGAAATTTTTATTTTAACAACATAAAGATCACTTGTATAGATTAATTTTAAAAAATATTTCAATAAAATCATATATTTATTGGTATTTCTATATGTATTGTAATAGAAAATTATAGTCAAAGTTGTTTTTTTAAGACCGTATCCTTGTCCAAAACATATTGTTTTTTCAACCTGGAGGGAGTAAAATATTTGCTAACTAATAGTGCAATGGTCAAATGCTGTTTCAGAATTGAGATTGTCCACTATCTAGCCGCTTGATAATAGAGAAACAGACAGGGATCCCAATATATTCCATCAAGCCCTACAAATCATCAACCTCTCGCGGAGCACGTGATTTGGAGAATTCGTTGGCAACGGACAGGGCCGCTCCAATGCCCTTCGCATCAGCAGACAACCAGACAACTTGGACCCTTGAGATCTTTTGCAGCTCAAGTGCATTTTCCATCAATGATCTCATTCAAAAATTAAACAAAGGTGCACATCGGCACGGGTCCCATGGAATTTGTGTTAAACACATACTCATCATTTTTTTATTTAGAGAAAAACAAGACATCAAAGCGAGTGTAACTCGGAACTCATTACTTAAACACACAAGGTCATTATAAAGTTTGAATTGTGAAATTGTTAAATCGCTGAAATTTATAAATCTACTCACAACTGAGTACAACTCTATATTTAGCAATATAAATTTCAAATTTATTAAATCATGAACAGTTATAATAGATTAGAAGTCGATATTTATAAATCATCAATTTTGCAATAATTAAATTATAAAACGTGACAACAGAGTACAATCAATTCCGATATGAGCGAGATCGACTTAGAATAAACCTCGGTACTTACTGATTTGAATGTTAAAATTACTAAGTCATTGAAAAAATAATTTGATATTTTTTTGAGAATTACACAGTACAACGTAGACACTCACAACGCACGCACACATGCAAACCCTACCCCTATGAGTATCTCCGAAGACTAGGCTGGCAGATTCTTGAGATTGACGAAGTCACCATTAACGCCTCGCTGTCGAGGAATACATCGCTTACCACTGAAAGTACAAAGTCGTTAAATCCTGGAAAATTTGTTCCCATGGGGCTATCGAACCCAGGACCTCAGTGCTACTGAGGCTCATGTAACCACTAGGCTACAGGCCACAATAATTTGATATTTATTAGTTGTGATGTTCAAAATTATTAAGTCATGAAAAGATGTATTTAAGACTTCATACCAAGTATTTGATCAGTACTTATTGGTTTGAAATTTTCAAACCATTAAATAATTGAAAAGGTAAAATTGAGACTCCAAAGAGAAATAGCACGGTATTTATTAGTTGCCAAATTTAAATTATTCAATGAGGAAAACTATAATTGTGACTGAAAACCAAGTATTTCCATTGAAAAGCTCAATTTAATAACCCAAACATAAATAGCACGGTACTTATTATTTGTCAATTTCAAAATATTGAATCACGAATAAGCTATAGTTGAAACTCCAAACCAAGTTTAGCTAGATTTGAAATTTAGTAGTTGTTAATTTTCAAATTTGGTATTATTAAATCATGGAAACGCCAATACTATTACTTCAAAATGAATTATCAATATTTATTAATTACAATCTTCAAACTTAATAAATCAATAAAAGTGGCATAATTGAGGCGGAAAACTCCAGAAAAAATATTAATTCTTTCATTTATGCTACTTATCAACTAAATTTCAGAATTTATTAAGGAACATACTAAACTCAAACTTGGACATGAACAAAGGATGGCACTTACTGGATCTGAAACTTTGGATTGATAAGTAAATTATTATATTTAAGGTAATAGAATATAATACGTACAATTTTAATTTTTTATAAATATAAAAATCAAAATATTTTATCCTCATATATAACTTTGTTTACATATAAGTTTGATAAAGTGTGGCAATAATGTGTTTAACATATAGCTAAACATAGTAACTCGAGTAACCCGTACAAGACACGGGTTGGCAACTAGTATATATAACTGCCAGCATCTGTGCCACGGACATTCAATCTACTAATCAGATTGGTGCAGAGATGATTGTGATTTATATTAGAGGAACTCCACCACTTATATATGGGCCCCATCATCTTTGAGTATATATGTAAGTGAAAGAGTCCCTCTAACTTTGAGTTATAGAAAGATGTTTCATAGGCACGGAGTAGTCATCTTAGATCATCCACTTTGGAGTCATGGATTGATTGATGTTGTCCAATGTCACTAGGCCAAAAAGCATTTTTTTCGGGCGGTAGAAAAACATTTATGCTAGCGGTCCGACACCGGAGCTGCCTAGAAAAAATAATGGCCAAGCCGGCGCTCAGCTGAGCCATTTTGCAGGCGACTCATCTAGGATGCCCCCGCAAAAATCACCCTGTTTTTTACGGGTGGCACACCAAGTGCAAAAATCAGATTTTTGCAACTGGGTTAAAAGATGCACCGCCCAGAAAAAAGGAGTGTGACCCACCATCCCTGTCCTTATCCCAATTTCGGGGTGGCCACCACGTCCGCTCTATCCACTCCCGCAAACATCTATCCCCTTCTCTCTCACGCGGCCGGCGGCAGGTAGCGCATCGCGGCGGTGACTGGGTAGCGAGCGGCCAACTTGATCTGGTGGGTGTCGGGGCAGTGCTGGGGCGCTGGACCTAGTGCTGCCAGGCCCGGGGGCACCTTAATCTGTCGGCGCTGGCCCCGAATGGGGCGGCGGCCGCTTGTGGCGGCGGATCCAGCCCTAGGGCGGCTAGATCAGTGGGCGGCGGCCCCGCGGCTGGCGGCTCGTGGTGACGGCTGCAACAACGATGACGGCGACGGCACGGCGAGCGGCAATGGTGACAGCACGACGACGACAGGCGGTGACGGCACCGGCGGGGCAAGCCACGCTGTTCTTTTCAGAAAATTTCATTTTTTTATTTTTTGTATTTTTTGTGACCAAAATATTTTTGCAAGCGGATAGGCAAGTGTTGGACCGTGTGGAAAAATTCGTGATTTTTTCAGGCGATTTAAAATGGGCACCGCGTCGCCTGCGAAAATGATTTTTCGCCTAGTACGTGAAGGGTCAAATAATTGATGGTAGTCAGCCAGTCAGAGTAGCGATGTTGTTCAGATAATTGATATATTGTAATCCAACAGCTTCTGTGGATTATATCAAAGATCTTCGACATGTCATCATCTCAAGTACAATTTACTTCGTGTCGCAATTGAATTCTTCCAGTCTCGACTTGGTCAAACAATTTGTTTCGCGTTCTTGACATAGCTATTATTGCCTCAGATTTATAATACAATAGTTTTGGATTTTTTTTGAAACGTCTTATTAAAAAATTTATAAAATCATCATTTATTTTGTTTATGATTTATTGTATTATTAAAATAAAAAGTATTTTAAGCACTACTAATTCTTTTTATAGTTGCACTAAATTTTAAAATAATACAAATGGTCAAAAGGTAAAATGTCAAAAACTGTCAAATTATGAAGAGTAACATACATTATTTGCACGACTACAAAGACATGCGCCCCAGCTAATAGGCTGAAATAACGCACATGGGATGACCTTTATCTCGCTGAGATGTTGCCGCCGGTCCTGCCAAACCACGTTGTGGTTTAATGGTAAAACTTATTATATCTATAATATTGGAGCATGAGGTGGCATTTCACTTTCACCAAGAAATAACCTTTTTCTCTTTTGGGTTAGACTTACTGAATGGAGCTTATTCACGCATAAATGAAAATTCAATATCTATTTATTATTTATTATTTGTCATCCTGCTTTAGCTGACAGCAAATAATTTCTCTATAGAACCGGCGAATAAGTAATTATTGGGAGGACATTATGTATTATGTATAACTCGAGATTTCCACTCTGCATTATGTATCCCTATTTGGTTTAGCGTCATCATTCATAACACACATGCTGTAGTAATTTTATTGAATCCTATGCCTGCTCGATCAGTATTTAATATGGGGCTAATTTTACACACATGGAGACTAATTATTGCCATATATCATTCTATCTATGCAAGCTGTTAGCCTTATGAAACAGCTACTAGCGAGCCCAGCGGCTAGCTAGATCATTCTTAAACAGCTATAGCCAGAGATAGCAACACTATAGTCGCAGATTTAAAATCATGTTATTTATAGAGAAAATCCAATCTAACATTAGGAATATAAGGCATGTTTATGTTGCTTTGCCTAACACATCGCTATATATTAGTATCTCTCTCCGTGCACTAGGCTCAAATATATATAATACAAATTATTGAAACTACCAATGTTTAGCTTTTTTATGATCACCTTTGTACTCAATGCACACTACTGAAGAAACGATCTTTAATGAGTGGCCCGAATTTCATATTTGTTCTGATTTATCTAAAACCCGGGAGTAAAAATCATTTTTAGTCCTAGTTTAAAAGTCTACGGGTACTTTTTGATCTTTAGTCCTGGTTGGTGTTACAACTGGGACTAAAAATTATTATTAGTCCTGGTTTAATAGATGACAGACAATATCAGACACATTTACTATCTTTAGTTCTGGTTTAACATTTACCAATCCAATTGGGATTAAGGTTCTATTTTTAGTCCCGGTTATTAAACAACCGGGAAAAGAAGCCTCGAGCGCCGGCCGCGCCGTCCTTATCTCCTTTTGGGACGCGTGCGCATCCACCATCTTCTCTTCTCCAGCGCCCCTCCCTCCTCTCCTCCTCTCCCCTTCTGGCAGTGGTGGCGGAGGCCTCGTGGAGGAGGCGGCCGCGGCCTCCCCTCTGCCAGATCTGGGAGGGGAGGTGGCCGGGCGACGCGGTGGAGGCGACGCGAGGGTGGCAGCGGCGCTAAGTCCCGGATGGTTAGCCCTGGTTTACAAACCAGAACTAAAAAGAGTTGCAAACCAGGGCTAAAGAGGGATTCTCCACCAGTGGCAACAACCGAACTTACTTTTGGCCTTAGCCGTTGGATCTTAACCTTACAGAAATATTATATTAAACATATGCACAGGTTCACTCAAATAAGGATCTGGCCACTTACTAGAGACTAGCTAAGTAGCTGCGCTTAGCTACGATAAGAAAATATTGTAATATTCACTGAAATATACAAAATATATTTTCCACAAATGTGTTTTTTTTTGCTCATTTTCCACAAATGTGTTAAGCGTTGTAGGCAATTATTACCTTAATTTGACTTTATATGTGGCTATTTATTAAGATTAGAATAATTTTTATTATAAAATAGTTCAACCGATTATTTGCAAATTTTTCAATCGGGGTAGGCAAATTGCCAGATTCACTGCCAGCAGAAATCATGTGGAGATTCAATGGGAGTAGGCAGATTCACTCCACCAGAAATCATGTGGATATTGTATTGTACCATATCGTGAATTTGTTTTCAATAAAACGTACCACTAGAAGTCAGGCAAATTATTTACCTTCTTAATTAAACATAAAAATGAGACTCTAAATAGTATAGCATAATTTGCTGCATATTAAACCCTGTTTTGAAATTAAATATCAGAAGTATTGAATCAAGAATACTATTACACCAAATACAGTTGATATTTGTTAATTAATAATTTTGGAAGTATTAAATCAGGAAAGAACAGTAACTGAGAATCAAAAACGATTGCACTACTATCAATAAAAAAGAAATTTGAATATAGTCAATCAAGAAAAATTGTAATTGCGACTCTAAACTGAATACAACTATATATATATAATAATAGAGAACGAACTTTATATTTAAAGCTTTAGTCCCGGACCAAATAAGGCTCAACACTAAAACTAGTTCCAGTTACGGTTAGTGTTAGCAACCGAGAGTAAAGTCCCGGCCCAACAGCTCATTGGGTGAGAGTTTTTAGACCTAGTTGGTTACAAGAAACATGACTAAAGATTAGCATTTAGTCTTGGTTGGTGACACCAACCGGGACTAAAGGCCCCTCAACCCTTTAGTTCATAGCTCCAACCAGGACTAAATGAGTCATTTTATTCACGGTTGGAGATACGAACCCGGACTAAAGGGCTTGACGTTTATATCCCCTTTCTTCTCCCCCATGCTCGAGCCTTTTTTAAGCTTCTCCCCAGCTCTTCTCTAGCTCGAGCGACAACATTGTTGCTCGTGGAGAAGATTTCGTTCGATTCCTCCATCCATTTTCGGCTAAAAAGATTAGCAATTTTGTCCTCTTGTTTTACATTTGTAGTATGGCTTATTTCATGGTTTAGAAATAGAGAAATTTGAGGTTGTCTAGAGACTATAGTTTTAGAGGGAAAACTACTTTGCTATAACCTTGGGTTATAATTCCACTAATTCTATTCACAATCTAGCAAAGGATAGTTTGGTTTAGCGGTTTTTCAAGGAATAAAATTCATCTACAATTGAACAGTAGTATCGACATTGCATTTACTTTATTAAGTAGTTTTGAGCTTAAATTATACTAGTTTAGCTTGAATTGATTGCATTCAATTTATTGCATTTTGTTAAAAAAATGGATATTGGAATGTTCAAATTCTTCATATACTCCTGTTATGAAGATGAATGGCAATGGATGTACAATACTGACTGCCACTCACATGGGTTCATCGATTGCGTGCATGATTTCATACGTGTGGTCGAGGCAAACAAACAAAATGGTTTCATGCGCACAGCTGTTTAGGTTGAATTTCATGGTCGGCTATATATGTTGGACCAATCAGGAAGAAAGGAGTGTTATGATGGAAGAAGATGAAGAAGAGGATGACGCAAATAGTCATCGGTTCTCTGAGTACGGTCCTTTTGATGATATGGATGCTGAAGAAGATGTGTCATCCTCTAGTGAGGTCGCAAATGATCTTGGTCAGGCAATTCGCAATGCACACAGAGACCGCGAAAGTGAAAAGGATAGGGTTAAGTTTGAACGCGTGTTAGAGGATCACAAAAAATTGTTATACCCAAATTAAGAAGAGGGACCGAAAAAGATAGGTACAACCCTAAAATTGTTGCAATGGAAGGCAAAGAAGGTATTTCTGACGAGGCCTTTGAGGAGATACTAAAAAGTATCAAGAAGATGCTTCTAAAGGGTGACGAACTGCCCGCAACTAAGTACGATGCAAATCAGGTAGTGTGCCTTCTTGTATTATTAGTAGAGTGCCCATGCGTTGCAATGGGTGAAAAAAATTAAAGCAAATTGTTAAAAAAAATTTGGTCGTAATGGTATGGTAACAATTAATAATACCAATCAAACAAGGTTTGTTCTATAATAACAATGTTCTTTCATAAGAATTCTCAGGCGAAACATAAGAAAATACCCCAATTCTTTCATGATGGAATATCTGGGATCCCTTGATATTTGACTTTTGACTCTGTAGCTAGGGATACAAATGAGCTTATGATTCCAGACTTCGAAACATCTATGTTGCTGTGAGGTTGGACGGCAATGGCTATGGGTTTCTAACTCCCCTCCTCTTCTCGGGCGAAAACAGAGGGGCAATCGCAGGCTTCTCTGCCTCTCGAGGGTTTCTAACTCCCCTCCTCTTCTCGGGTGATACATGCATGTCTAAATGACTGCATTCTTTACCGTGGTAAGGAATACGAGAATTTGGATGCTTGCTCGGTCTATCGTGCAACACATTATAAGATCAGGCCAGATTACCCTCGCAAAGTTGAGGGCGAATACCCTAGGAAGAGAATCCCTGCCAAGGTGATGTGGTATTATTGGTACTGTATTCCTACACAACATGTTTGCCTTCGAGAGATTCAAGGGAGTACTTAAGAAATATGTTCACAACCGTGCTCGTCCAAAAGGAAGCATCGCAAAGGGCTACGGAACAGAGGTCACTGAGTTTTGTGTTGACTTTATTTCTGACCTTAACCCAATTGGTGTTCTACAATCACGGCATGAAGGGAGGTTAAGTGAGAAGAAAACACTAGGAAAGAGAGCAATAAATGATATGAGTAATGACTCTTTCCATAAACCATATTACGCGGTCCATTCGTCAAGGAAGACAAGAACACTTTAAGATCGGATAACGCAGGTAAGGTTGAGGCCTGGATTACCTGTCAGCACATGAATCGCATAAGTGTAATGCTCGAAAACACAATTACTTATCTGTAACGACAACGATGCATATTAGTACAGTAATAAAAAGGAATACTAATTGAAACAAAAAGAAAAAGAAAACAGAAGAGAAATGCAAAACAAAAAAAGACCCTTAGTTCCGATTGATATTACTGACCGGGACTAAAAGTCCCTTCTCGGACACAGCCAATTGAGGACATTTAGTCCCAATTGATATTATCAACCGGGACTAAAGGTGGTCTTTTAATCCCAGATATTCAAACCGAGACTTAAGGAAGACCCCTTTCGTCTCGGATTGGCTGTCCAGGTTGGGAATGTGGGACTAAAGAGGTTTTCCAACCAGGACGCAAGCCCCTTCATCCACTGGTGCAGACAAAAAGATAATTCATGCTCCAAACCAAGTACTGCTCCATACCTATTAATTATGATTTTTGAATTATTAAATCACCCAAGTTATAATTGAGACTCCGAAACAATTACAACTTGGAAGTAGTTCAAAATTTCTAAAGTAAATTAAGGCAAGTACTAATAAACATTATAGTACAAATCCATACATATGAAGTAGGAATTCGAAAATGATGAAAAGGGTGCAAAAATAAATTTGACAATAAAGAACACATATAACTTACTTTCAACATAACGTAATATTCCACATATTTAGCAATCATACCAACAGAATTTAACTATTATAAATTAATAAGAATGGCGTGTGTGCACGGATTGGCGACTAAGTATATTATCAATGAGAAATTGTATTGTCGTATCTATTTTTTTAACAGTTTTACGGAATACTGTCGTATCTCTACTCTACGAAATCTGGGTCTACTTCCTAGCCCTGCCACGTGGCAGCATATAATTTCTGCGTTGGGTCCTAAGGGCACCCGCAATGGGTGTAGTTAAGCTATCTACAGCATACCACGTAGGAAAGAAAAATTAGGGCACCCTCAATGGTGTCTATAAGCTCTCTATAAGAGAGCCACGTAGGATAGAGAATGGAGTAAAGAGAATGGGTTGCCGCTAGGTCTGGCGACATGCGTTTGCACCCGTCCCCGCGCGAGTGGGTCCCACCGCACACCGACCGCACTTCTCTCTCGCCCCTCCCTCCCTCTCCCCTTCTCTCGCCACTTCTCTCTCTCCCCGTCGGATCCAGGGGCGGACGGGGTGAGGACGGCCGGGCGGGTGACGACCGACGGGTGAGGACGGCCCGGCTCGCAGCCACGGGCAAGAGGAGGCCGGGATTCAGGGGTGGAGAGGCGCGGCTAGGCTCTCCCCTTCCTCTCTCGCCCCTTCCTCTCTCCCCTTCCGGTGCACGGCGGACGGGGGCGGCAGAGGCTTCAGCAACTGGCGGCGGCGCAGGCGGGCAGCCGTCGGCCGGACGGCCGCGCTGGGCAGCGGCGGGCGGAGGGGGATGGCTACGCTGGATCTGACCTCCAGCCGGACGGCCGCACTGGGCGGCGGCAGGCG
>CM002482.1:8651703-8666983 GCA_000325765.3 Leersia perrieri | reverse complement strand
GGCAGAGGAGGCGGGCGGAGGAGCGGCGACGCGCTGTGGAGGCGGACGGAGGAGGCGACGCGCGGCCGCCGGCGCGGAGGAGGCAGGCGCCAGGCGTAGATGGAGAGGGAGGATAGGTGGGACCAAAAAAAAATAAAAATGTGTGTCCTGCAGCTCATCCATTAAAAGAATTGTATACAAAACTTGCTATAGCTGATGTGTACAATATTATAGAGAGCAAGCATTGCGGGTGTCCTTAGGGCAGAGGCGTTGCTTTTTACGAGGAGGGAGAAAATATGAGGGAAAGAGAAGAGGAGGCGCTGCTTTTCATAGAGAGAGAAAAATTGTGGGGGAAAGGGAGTAGCGGGAGAGGACAAGGATTGGAGTACAGGACCCACGCAAAGTCAATGCTATAGCAAGATTGTTGGACAAATGATCTATAGAGTATGCTATATCCAACGGAGACATCGTTATAGAGAGCATCTTAGAGCAAGGTTAATAGTAAAGCTCACTAGTAGCTCCAAAATTTTTCCATGTCGTCAGGAGCTCGCTTAGAGCCAACTTATACAACAGGCTAGCTAGCTACAGGATGCCTAACAACTATTGGGATTTATAATGACATTCATCTTTGTGGCCTTTTTTCCTTCGTAACACTGACTAAGAACATAATGTGCAACATCAACTTGTCAAATGCAATGGATGATTTCTATGAAAAAATAACATAGCAGCTGACCCCCTGGCTCAGATGTATATCATCTTTTTGTCCTGGATTCTCAGATGAAAGTTGGAAGTCTGTATCATCAACGCCATGCCAAATGTACTACGAAGTCTCAAATAAATCTAAAAAAAACTGTGATTTTAAGAGAAAGTATGATAGCTAAATGAAAGGCCCATATGAAAAAATCAACCATTATTTCCCCTTTGATTCACAGATCAGATCAGAAGTAATGTCAAATCACTGCCACCAGCAATCGAACTCCAAGAGAAAAACGGTAGAAAACACAAATAAATATGCGATTTTGACATGTATCCATTACATTGACACAGATCCATTACGTTGAAACAGATCAATCACCAGATGAGCTCGTGAAGTCGTGATGGTAGGAGGCGGCGGCTCAACTCCTCTTTTCGTCTAGCGTGATGGTTGCCAGTGGTGCAGAACTAGAGTTTGGGGGCACCGATTTTGGAGCAGCGAAAGGGAAGAAAAGAGCGCGGGAGAGAAAGAAGAGGGCGGCCGTACGTTGAAGAACGGAAGGAGGAGACGGAGGCGGAAGGGAGACGCCGCGGCGCCGGTGGGGAAAATCGCGATCGATCTGATGGAAGGGGATCCGCACGGCCACACGAGATCGATCCAGGGTTGGGCGGGCCCACAAAACGTGTTTTCTAGCGCCTGAGCCGGCTATATGCGGGCGGTAGCGCTTGAAAAACCGTGATATCGCCCGGCGACAAATTAGTCGCTCGCTTCCTGCTCTCCCCTCCACCTAGAAAAAAGATGACTTGCAATTTTTGGAGCTGATCAGTCAGACGGGCACCTCCAACGCAGTGCTAATCTGGGTGCTTACATAAAAAAACCAGGTTTTTTTTGCCACGTAGGATGGGTGAGACGCTTAGCGCAGGAAGCCGCTGCTTCATGTGGCGCCGACGCTTCGACGACGCTACAATCTCAATCCCAACAAATTTTTGAATGAGGCGCTTGCATCACTGCCTGCAACGGTCCTCAGCAAACCACAAAATCGAGAAAATGAGGATTAGTAGCTGTTTGCGTTGGACTGTTTCTGGTGCTTGCACGGGTGCTACTGCTGGAATCCATTATTTCAAGTGTTTGTCCTACTCCATAGCATTGGATCATGGGGCTCTTACGTAAGATGCTTAGCTTAATCCTGGTTTTAAGCACCTCCCTAAGCACTTAGCGTTGGAGGTGCCCATACCTGCTTTTACTATAACTGTTACGGATGCCCTGATCGTGTATCACTGAGATTTCTCTGGAGCAGGCACCCTACGCGGCTACGCCCCTACCAGCAGTCTAGCGCCTCTCGCACTGCGTGGCGCGTACAACAGCCGAGTTGGCTAGGTTGTTCGAGTGCTACTCTGTCAAAAAAGTTCGAGACTCGTGAGCTGCTCGAACTCGGCTTGTTAAAAGCTTGATTTGAGCTCGACTCGTCTATCAATCAAATCAAACTCGAGCCTGCCGTCAAGCTTGCGAGCCTGCCGAGCCCAGCTCAACTCAAGTAGCTCGACCAGCTTCAGATCATATAGCATTTCGTTCTTTTTCTTGTCTTTTTTCCATCTCTTTCCTACCGGTCAGCACTAGTACTACTCCTACGAAGGACAGGCAGCCAGTATTAATACTCCTACGAAGCATAGAGGCATTCATTTTTGTCCCACTTCCCAAGAAGACTGTATGGCAGTGTGTGTGTGTCGGTGGTAGTAGTAATATAGTGCATGGATGTAGTACTAGTACTTTCCGCATCAGTCATCACCACGCGGTCAAATTTTTCTTGATTTGTTCGGCATGCGTTGCTAGTTCACTCATTCCACTGAAAGCTCAACAAGAAGCTCGAGGCTCGAACGAGCCGAACTCGAGCTCACCTCCAAGCTCGAGGTCAAAACCAGGCTCGACTCGAGCTCGGCTCGAGTCTGTATCAAGCTCAAGTCTGAACAGGGAAGCTCGCTCGAACTCAGCTCGTTGACGGCCCTAGTTCCCACACACAAAATTATGCATTCTAGATCTTGCGAACTCATGTCATGTCTAGGCTGTAGAGAAGAACAATGATCCATACGAGCAGCCAGCCATCCTACTCTCTCAAGTCTCAACACATCGCCGTGCAGTCGTGCAGAACTATAAGCCGAGCCACCACATAAGCCGAGCCACCACATAAGCCGAGCCACCACACAGTAGTGCGGACCGGCCGACAATGTTTTGCAGATATGCGGTGTAATATACTCCTTAGTACTACTATTAATCTTGTACTTAACCAATTAATGAATATAGTTTACCATCAATATTATTTAAAAATATTAAAATGTTTAGCTATAGAAATAAAAGAGTATATTTCCAACTAACTGCGAATTCAGCTCAACTGGTTAGGTATCCAATAAGGGAACCTGCCCACCCAAATTTAAATCTCAGATTTAACATGATTGTTCGTATTTACGGCTAATATTATTTCAGTGGTAGACGAGGTATCTATTATGGGCCTTAGGTCTAGAGGTCAAGGCCCAGCCCAGCCCAGGTTAGATGAACAGTACCATCTCGGTACTGTAGCACTTGTTCCAAGAAAGTCGGTTAGACAAATAAGATTAGGTTATTTTCTTTCTTAGGGGTAAGTCTTGCCATCTATATAAGAATGGGAATGTATCCATTTTTAATTAAGCAATGAATAATCAAGATTAGTTCCCTCAAGTTCTAGCCCTTAGCTCTCCTCTCATCCCATTAAGCTGACATCGTTCGGCTATCTTTCCGGCGATGTTTACCCAATAATTATGCCCACATCAGTTTGGTATCCTACTTTAGATGTGAGTGTGCATGTATTATTTCAGCGATAGATGACGTATCCTACTTTCATAAAGGTGAGTGTGCACGCGTTTGTGGGCGCCTACATGTACTGTGTTGTTAAAAAAATCCTGCTAATTTTTAAATATTAATTTTTTTTAAGAAAGTCAAAAATCTTCAAATAAATACGGTATATCACCATGTTTCAAATTATGTTTCAAATTTGAAGGATGTAACTTATAATATGTAAAACACTCGGTAGAAACCATAAACATGAGAAAGGTATTTTTTCTCCTAATTATACAAATTATAGTGGCTTGTATTCAATAACAATAAATTCACTAAACTAAAGGCAGAATATTCATATTTATAAAATATGTTTTCTATCCTGATTTGTTATCATACACTATCGCCGCTTACTTTGAAATGCACGGTATTTACAATATTTTTATAAGTTTAAACTATTTTTTTGCCATCTTAAACTATTTTTTAATAGAAACGTGCATAGGCAAAATTAACAAGCGCGCCTCTAGTCTGATCGATGCAGTATTGTCCAAGCCTCCAAGGCTTCAGGTCCATATGAAATTGGGAGTAGGGTCTTGTTTAGTTCGTGAAATCTTTTCGCGAAAACATCATATCATACGTTTGACCAGATGTCGGGAGATGTTTTTGACATAAATAAAAAAACTAATTTCACGGCTAGCCTGAAAACCGCGAGATAAATCTTTTGAGTCTAATTAATCCATCATTAACATATGTGGGTTACTGTAGTACTTAGGGCTAATCATGATATAATTAGGCTCAAAAGATTTGTCTCGTTGTTTACAACCCAACTGTGCAATTAGTTTTATTTTTTTATCTATATTTAATGCATCATGCATGAGTTTAAACATGTGATGTGATGTTTTTGGAAAAAATTTAGGAAATAAACGGGACCAAGATATTATTCGGATAAATCAAATGAACTGTCAGCGTTAGAAAAACATCACAACATATTTACCCTTAATGCTAACTAGCCACGCTTCGCGATACACAAAAGTTTTCACACATACTAATTAGCTATGTCATGTTTAACAATTATATAGAATGAAAATTTCAAAAAAAAAGAAGATATAGAATGGAAATATAAGGACGACAAATATTATTGGCATTCAAAAACAGCAGTCAGGAGGGAACAACAAAAACAAGTGGTACTTCTGCAATCATCTAGCAAATTCTATGCTCATGGAGGCCACCCTCCTAATACTGTCGTAACCATTGGTATCACCTGTGAAATGGTCTGTTGTGTCTGTAGCCGAACTTGCAGACAGTTCAAACGAACTAACACTTCCAAGTACCCCACGGCCACGATATGGTTGTACTTTTTTCGCCATTTGCCGAAGTTCCTCAGCAACTGTGCCCATAGACGGTCTGCTCTCACTACACATTGCTAAGCACTGGCTTGCTAGCCTTGCTAGATCACTTACCACTTCCTTGGTGTCTTCATGCAATATTTCTTTGTCTATGATCTCAAGAAAGAGGCCTTCTTTCATGGTCTCTTGAAATACTGACGCAAGGCTGACCTTCTCCCTGGATAATGGTGTTCGACGGGTCAAGAGCTCAAGAAGAACAACGCCAAAGCTGTAAACATCGCTCTTGTCGGTGAGCTGAAACTTCAACAGGTACTCTGGATCTAGATACCCCATTGTCCCCTTCACCACGTTATCATGTTCATCTGACAAGCTAATTTTGGAGCACCCAAAATCAGAAATCTTAGCAATAAAATTGTTGCTAAGTAGTATGTTGGTGGACTTAACGTCCCCATGCAAGATAGGGTGGTCCAGTGAGTGTAGATATGCAAATGCTTCAGCACACTCAGCAGCAACTTCTAGGCGGATCACCAGTGTTCTGATAGATGGATCATTTTGGATGTGGATTAGATAGTGCAAAGTATTATTTGGGACAAATTCGTACACAAGAACTGGAACTTCAAACTGCAGACTGCAACCAAGAAGCTTGACAATGTTTTCATGGTTGACTCGAGAAAGTATGAGTAGCTCTTGAGTAAATTCTGTCCGACTATTCTCATCAAATCCCTTACATTTCTTGATTGCCACAGGCTTGTTGTCCTTGTAAAGATTATACCCCTTATAAACAGTCCCCTGACCTCCTTCGCCAATGATTGACTTCTTGTCGAAGCAATTGGTGGCCAACTCAATTTCATCACGGTCATACAACTTAAATGAAATGTTCTTATCTATGCTCAGCATATCTGTTAACAATTGGCCTCCATGTATATGAAAATACTCATCCCTCTTTCTCATGAGGTCTTGTCTTTTGATTTTTTGTTTATATTTGATCCATTCTATCCCCAGTAAAGTTGTCAGAGCAACCAAAAGAGAGGCACAAATTCCTGGCGAAAAGAAGGTAAAAATGCTCAACCCAAATATATCGGTGAGAATTAACCCATCACATGTTCAAATGAATCAATAACACTTACTAACAAAAATATATATTGATCTTTGTTGGTCTGAACATGAACATAATTTATTGAAAGATAGAAGAGAAGTTTTGAGTGTACCGATAGCTAGCCCTCTGTCGCATGGTGCATCGTGGGCATTCCCTCGTGTACCAAAAGGGCAAATACAATCATAGCCTCCAAGTTTATTTTTGCATTTTCCATAGCAATGGTACTTATTTGGTTCGTTGCACTCATCGATATCTGCAGCAAAATACCAGTGATTTTGTGAGGACTCCTTTACGATACACAATACCACTATACTAGTCTATTATTAATGAATGAACTGTCCAGATTAGATGTATATTGGTCGGTAATATAGGGTAGTATACACCTATAGTATGAGATAGTATAGGGTATTTTGAGAACTTAATATGATAGATTTATTTGTATTTTTTTATTATTTCCTAAATTTGCGATGACAGTGACGACGTTTCAAGGTGAATGGCCAGTGATCTAACGGACTTACTATCCCAATCACCCAACTTTCTATACCAATCGCGGGATCTCGCCGGATGCCAAAGGACGGCGATTAGAGGGTCAGATCAAGCAAACACATGGAGGGCGGTTGGATTGTCGGTGATTGGAGATGATAAACCGACACATGCGATCCATGTTGACAGTTCGCGGTGATCTCCGGTTCTCCGGGAGAGAGACGGCGAAGGACATCAACAAGAACCCACGGCCCTCGTCCTCCGCGAGCCCTAAAACTTAACATGATTAGCACCGTCCAACTAATGATAGGATGGTCCTAACCTATCGTGTGTGTGGCGGCACTTTCCATATGACCGGCCCAGCATGTGTTAAGCGGATGACATGTGGGTAATTACTCAAATTAAATGATCAATTACTATAATACCCTTAATAATTAACGGATGGATTTCATCCATACTACTCCCATCTAATAATACTTACTGTAAGGGTACCCTATTAAGAAATGAAATTTTCCCTCCCTCCGATGAAAAAACATAAACTAATTATAAAATTATTTTATAAAATATTTAAAAGTACTGTAAATTTAAATTATGCTCACGGTACACGACTTGCACAGTAAGTTCTAATAGGGACAACAACAACTTGCAAACTGTACATTCCGGTGAACTAACGGAATAATTAATCTTTTGCCACTCTTACGGATGGGATGACATATGAAATGTCATTCGGACCCGCTGTCAGTGGCTCAGCCAGTCCCGTTTGTCATAGACACAGTTAAACTGTCATCCGTAAAAGTGTGGTAAATAGTTAAATGACCCGTGAACTAACTTGCGTCCGTATGAACATAGGAACTGTACATTCCGGTGAACCAACTTGCGTCCGTCTGAACCTAGGCCAAGATAGTGCGCGCAACAAACAAAATAACTAAGTGGCACTTACTGATGACACACACGTCTGCAGTATGCATATCAATTTCCTGTACATGGCAAGTTAATTGTTCAAACATCTCGAACGCCATGCTTGTGTTTTACAGTATAGTAACAGGAATACAAAATTTATCTGATGCTACTGATTTATGATATTGAACCGGTAGTCTGGTACTGGAGTTATTGCCTGATTTTAGTTATTCAGACTATAAAATAGTTCCATAGAAAAAATTCTAAGGGAAAGAGATAGCACTGTTCAGGAAAGAATGAACCAAATGAAAGTTTCCAAGAGGTCTATCCTCTTGCATATTTTCCCAGGAAAAGTTTTTTACTCTCTTTCCTCTAATTTAAAGGGATCCTATGAAGAGGTCAAAAGTAGACTTAGTCCTCCAAAAATCTATCGCCAGTCATCCAATTCAAAGTAGCTTTAAGGACATTTACAACAGTCTGCCTCTTGTCATGAAAGCTAATTTGACGACGTACAAAAGAAAAACATACCACGACAACGGCTTAAAATCAACTCTTAACATTTATTAATGAAAATTTTGCTGCGTGGAGGTAGATAAAAAACAAAATATTTTATACACTAATTAGGTAAAAACCTACTATAAGAGGATAGTCTATGGGCCTCTTATTAAGGTGAGAAAAAATTATTTCGAAACACTAATTGGGTAAAAACCTTACTACCTCAACTATCATAAGAGGGTAGTCTATGGGCATGTTCGATAGTTGCAAAAAACACACAGTTTTTTACCTTTTTTTCATGTGCACATTTCCCAAACTACTATGGTGTGTGTTTTATTAAAAAAATAATCGAAAGTTGTTTAAAAATTAGATTAATTTATTTTATTAATTTAAAATAGCTAATAGTAAATCAATAATGTACTAATGACATTTCTTATTTTACGTGTGTACTATTTTTTCTGCTCCTTTGGCAAACTGCAACAAACGACGAACGGGATTCTCTACCTTTATACAAAGCCTTAAAGTACGTATGTCTTAAATTCACATTTATACCGGTCATAAACTTGGGTGTTTTTTCATCTCAAATAAAATCTTGCAAAATAATACCCGAAAGGGTGGGATCATATGCAAACTTTACCTTGGCAGCTGCCGGGATCTTCCGGCTTCAGGTATGGATTTCCTTCGAATCCTTCGGAGCAGTTGCAGATATAGCCGCGTCCATTGTGCGAATCCACGCACTTGCTGTTTCTACTGACACAGCTGTAGTTGGAGCTCTTTCGGGCCACATCGCACGTCTCGTTTCCAATGGCCCAATCGACGAGCAGCGGCGCCTGCCCGCCGTAATAATCGAGGAAAGCTGAAGAAGTAGAGTAGTTCCTGGAGAAGTCGAACCTGGATTCCTCCAGGATCGCTGCATAGCTACAGCTGCTCACGTTGTAGATCTCCGTCGTGTTGAATCCCGAGTCAAAGGAGACCTCGTAGTATTGGACCCCCTTGGGAATGGCCGTCTGGCAACAACCTATCCCGGAGCAGACGCCGTCCGTGAGTCTAGCCAGGTCGTCTTCCTGGCAAGTGGCCACACACCCCGTTGTTAACACACCGTTGGTGTCGAGGTAAGCCAGCGTTCGGCACCCGATGGCCGTGAACTTGTTTCCTTCGTCGGAGAATCTGTATGGCGTGTCCCTCAGGTCCAAATACCATTGTGAGGCGCTCATCTCACGAGAACTTTTGTTGTAGCAGTAGCTGGATATGTCCATCCTCATTCGGGCCTGACCTTGTAGCAGCGAGATGCCGAGCACCTCCACGTTGATGTAATACGGTTTGCCATCCCCTGTGATGTTGCAGGTGAGGTTGAAGCCAGGCAAGGCGCAGGCAGGCTCCAGGCCGAACGGGAAAGGGATCTCTACGCCGCCGCAGCTTCTCTGGCAGACGGTGGCTGCCATGGCTGCCGGACCTGCCAATATCGCCACGCAGAGCCATAGCAGAACAGCTAGCATGTGGGATAATGGCGGCGCCATGGAGTATGATTTGGGTATCATCTTTGTGTCTGTTGTTCTGTAGCTGAGTAGTATTGTGGACTAATGAATGTCTTTTGTAGACTAGTAATGGCAACTGGCAAGTGCTTCCGTAGGCCTAGGAGACCACCTTAATCTACCAGTCAATGATTTTTAATTTTACAAGTAGTCATGCTCCTGCCTTGACTTGGACTTATTCAAGTCTATGCATGTCTGCATCGCTTTTGGTTGGTGTATCGCTTTAGTTGGTAGTCCTTTTGGTATTTTTTTAAAAAATAATATTATTTTAATAATAAATCACACAAATAGTAGCCGCTCCACGAAAATTGGGGAAATGGCTGCACGTCGAATGGGAAAATAGGGCACCTATCAAATGCAGGCCATTCGACAAACCCAATAGCTCATCTATCTCATCCTCCATGATATATGTGAGAAAAATATTATTTTAGAAAATACTCCATCACATCATCTAAAAATAAAGTATCATCCATATTAGAGAGAGAATATCTAAATATGGATGTTCTCTCTTTTCATTCCATATTTAAAGCAAGCAACATTATAAAAGAAGAAAGATTGTTGGAAAATATTATTAAAATATAAGGAAAATTTGAGTATAAAAGATGTATTATGGATGAACTGTTGGAGTACAAAAATATATGAAGAAAGAATATTTTTTAGATAATCATTTAAAAAACAATATAGAAGATCAAATTTAGATAAACTACAGAAAATGCTCTTATCAACCGTTAGAGATCGACAGCCCAGGCCTATCAAATGGCAGTTGTTCGACAATCGACAGGGCCAGTCGAATGCTTGCTGTTAGGCCACATCTCACAGTCAAAGCCACTCCTACTGTGTCTCTAGGAAAACTTTTTGTGCCACATAGGACAAGGACACTACAAAGACACTCCCTTCACTAACTCTAAAAGTTTTGCATTTCAGCCCCTATGATAGTTGTGTCTCGGCCCTTATGAAATTTAGTATTATAAAATCAATTGGAAGTTTTGCATTTTAACACTGGGACAGAAAAATACACATACATATATACCCTTAAATTCAAATAGGCCCACAAGTCAGCCAAACATTCCTCTTTTTCTATACTCTCTCCGCCCTCTCTCACCCTCGCCCATCCCCTCTCCCAATCACGCGCCTCTCCCCTCCCTCAGGTGCGTCTCTCCTCCCATCAGACGTAGTCACGCCTCCCCTCCCTTCTGGCGACGCGTCTCCGTGCCGGCGTGTGCTTCTCCCCTCCGGTGGTGGCCAGCGTGTGCTTATTCCCTCTGGCGGCGGCCAGCGCATCTCCTCTCCCCTCCAAGCCGGCGTGCGCTTATTCCTTCCAGTGCCGGCGTGGGCGTCTCCTTTCCCCTACGCGTCGGCGTTGTTGGCGGGTGATATTCGTAGACTAGATAAATAGGGTATTGGGGTACATTGGTGTAAGAATCTACGCAAAACGACGTTGCACGAACGCAGGGACATAGATTTTTATACTGGTTCAGGCCCCGAGGTGGGTATCCAGTTTATATGAGATTGATCTTGCAGAGTACAGAGTACAAAGTACAAAGTGGTATGTGGGTCTTGTGTTATCGACGAGACAGTAGTTGAGGAGGTCGACTAATTATCTCGACGATTTGGCTCCTGGCTACTTCGGCTTCATCAATTCCGGTGGATTTGCTGGTGGGTTGATTCGATGTCCTGAGCCTCTCCAGGGGTCCGCCTTTTATATCATAGGTTATCTGTGTTCCTAAGTAAGACTCAAAGACATAGAATCCAGTACGATATCCGGAAAGACCTAATCCTCTCTGAGTAGGACTTCACTAGGTAGCTATTTGATTATCACGGTTCTCTCTATATATTTGATACGAATCAATAAACCACTTGGTGATCGGGCCAAGTTATCAAAATGAACAAAAGTTACCCAAAATTTAGCAGTTTTGGTCAGTAAGAGAATGGTAACAACGGTTATCAAAAATATCATCCAAGATAGGTATCTGGTCAATGGATATTTTTAAAGCCCTGCTATGTTCACATATCTTTGGATTAGGCCTCTCACGGTCGGGTGAGGTGGCTCGTACACCTAGCCTGCAACGTTGGCAAAAAGATCCGATGCATGTGGAGGTGCTCGTGTCCTACAAATGGAATGTGGTTCCTTGTCAAAAAGCTTAAAAGTGTGAGAGAAAATTTGCATGTCATCAGGTTTTCATGGACCTGTTCAAGCCACACTGCATCGTGTGTCTCATGTGTTGTCTATTTCTTTAAGTTGGCTTGGGGTTCGAGCCACCGTCTCCTTGACTATGAGAGCCCTTAAAATCCAGAAAAATGACTTCCACTAAGCTCATTATCCTAGTTAGCCCAAAGTCCCAACCACCAAGCGACAAAATAATAGCTACATAAAAAAGCAAAAAGGCAACCAATTTCGCGGTTTCCATCCCAAGAATCATACATAAAAAACAATCTTGCCCAACCCACACTAACTGACACGTGCCATTTCAAGCCCGACCATATTGGTTAAATTCAGATCAATATCTACTCCTAATTCTCTACCCTAGCAGATTAATTGCATTCATAACTAGTTCATCCTATCCTCTGTCAAGCATTTATCACACTTCCATTCCAAGCATCAAATATCAACACCAACAAATACTTAGGGATGGGTTAAACTAGAAAAAAAAAACAGAACCAACATCCAACACAGTCCGGTCGCACCTAAAAACTGTTTGTGCATTTGACCCGCTTTAAACCTTGCGAACCTGGTGGTTTTGCGGTGAACTGGTGCTAAACCGGACATTTCAAACTTAGGCGGCTGTGTACAAAGGAAAATACACTACCATTGGGTTATTGGTTGATTGTGACTTAGGAAAATTATGGAACATACACAATCTTTGTTGAAACCCAATTGGACCGGTGAACCAACCAGTTAGTGAGTTAGACCAGCAGACGGTGAACCGAGGAGTCAGTTGGGTCGCTCACCGATCTAACTTTTTTTTACTATAGTCGACGTGGTGGTGCCACCAATAGCTCGCACAACACCGACAATGGTTTGCAGGCATGATAACGCCTCTCCTCGGCTGTTCTTTACTCCACAGCAATAGTTGAAGGATCTCCTCACTTGAGGCTCCATCATCGAGTGCTACTGTTTCTACTTTCTCCTCCCATGTCCCATCGACCAACAATGCATTGGCGGGAGATGATGTTTTTCATTCGTACTAATCTCTACTTTTGATCATATTACTGAGTCCTGACTATTTTTTTAATAAAATTTGGTTTTGAGTCTAAGATGACCAAAATGTACATAGAAATCGAAACCGAGACCGAACCGTTCAATCAAATTGAATGCCCTCGAAATTAGAAAGAAACACCAAACAAAGCCAGTGGTAGTCATACGGTGACCGATGACTATGCGACACACCTAGGCATATGAAATGGTCTTTTGTTTGTGTAGCTTTGGTTAGGCTTGGCTTTGGAAGTCCCTCTTTCATTTCCTCCTTGACAGTTACCACTGTCTCACGCTCTCAAAGTTGGCAATAACGTACAAAAAGAGAAGGAATTTATTTGGGGTGTATTTGGTTGCTCGCGTGACCTTAGCCTGGCCCATCTCACTCATCCTAGTTGAGTCTAGCCTGGTTTAAGAGATACATTCATACATATGCAGTTGCTTGGTTAGCTGTATTGCCTTAGCCTGGTTGGGTTGAGATATTGTTTGGTTGCATGCACGGTTTAGATGAGATTTTGTTTGTTTGGTTGTATGGTTCTAAATGTGGTTACCTCTTTATCTGGTTGGGTGAGGTTACCTTTATAATCCGTATACATTTAACCAATTGGTTGGAAGCAATTTATCATATGGAAAAGAATACCTTTGATATTTGTGGATGAATAAAAATTATGGCTAACACCCAGCCGGTTAAATTTATTGTAATTAATATATGGCATGTAACGTGCGAGTCAGTAAAAAAAAGGACAAGTTCAGTAAATCAATCACATTATCGGCACTGTTTTACTAGCTTTAATACACCAACCGGCAAATGAAAAAGAAAACGCCGATCGATCTCGCCAATTCATCCGTCGCGCCGGGCAGCGAATGGGAGAGAGGGAGGTAAGGTAATCAGAAGCTTGCTTGACCCCTCTCTCACCTCCTGCGTGCGGCTGCACGGTCTGTGCCTGGCCAAGGAGCGAAGGGCGTTTCTCTCTCTCGAGCCTGTGCAATCAACCAAGGAAAACACCGTGCCCCTGTAGGAATCCGCGCGTGCGAGCCACGCCCTTGAGCACGCGGCGGCACGGAGATCCACAGAGTGGCAACAGCCCATTTCCATTCCACCAAAATTTCTCTTTTTTTCACTGTTTGCACCTTATAGAAAACTTATTTTACAAATAAACCCCTAAAAAACTATAGTAAAAAATAGACCCTTTGGTCAGCGCCACACCATAGGGCGCTGAGGGTGAACACCTCATCACCCTCAGCGCCAGAGACAGTGGCGCTTAGGGTACAGGAGGGCGTTTGGAGAAGAAGACGACGTGAAGGGGTCAGCGCCAGATACGTTGGCGCTGAGCTTCCTAAGCTCAGCGCCAAAAAGAGTGGCGCTGAGAATCCATGTACTAGTTAGATCACCTAGGCCACATACATTTGCAAGTAGTATGCATGCGTATCTGTGCTTGCATTGTACAGTGAGAGAGATATGGGGGGCAAGGTGTAGCACAGGTCCTAGTCTAGTGGAGTAGTAGACTTTTTGGAGTAGCACAGGACATTTGCAAGTAGTATGCATGCGTATCTTCATGTACTAGCTAGATCACCCTAGGGCACATGCATTACTAAAAAGTGAGAGAGAGATATGGGGCAGGCTGTAGGATAAGCACACACACCTATACGTAGTATTTGATTGATGTCGTTTGTTTACTAAAAATATTAGGGAGTACCACTAGTTTTAAGAAAAAAATTCTATGAAAATACTCTCTTCGTCCCATAGCAACCTCTCCCTAGGACAACTTATCTATATGAGAACAATATATTGACATCTAGATACTTACTCCAGTTTCAAAATACTAGACATTTTAAACAAGAACACGGTCATTAAAAAATAACTTGGAATGTTTTTTCTATTATAATACATATAGAAATATTAACAAATATATGATTTTGTTGAAGTATTTTTCAATATTAATCTATACAAATATCTTCATGTTGCTAAAATAAATATTTGTAAAGTTATTTGTAGTTAAAGTATGAAAAGTTTGATTTTACGATGGTCCAAAACGTCTAGTATTATTAAACTGGAGAGAGTAAAGGAGTCAAATCCTCTCTTAAATTGCTCGAGTATATTTTTATTAGCCAAGATAGTGATGTGTGCTACTGCAAAAAGTCTACTACTCCACTAGACTAGGACCTATGCTACAGCTTGCCCCCATATCTCTCTCTCACTATACAATGCAAGCACAGATACGCATGCATACTACTTGCAAATGCATGTGACCTAGGGTGATCTAACTAGTACGTGGAAGCTCAGCGTCAAAGTCTGCGGCGTTGACCTCTTGACGTCGTCTCCATCCACAAACGTCCTCCTCGACCTTCAACGCCACTGACTCTAGCGCTGAGGTGTTCACCCTTAGCGCCCTATGGTGTGGCGCTGACCAAAGGGTCCATTTTTTTGTTATAGTTTTTTTAGGGGTCCATTTATAAAATAAGTTTTTAAAAGGGCCAAATAGTAAAAAAGAGCCAAAATTTCCATTTTCTGTCCGCTCCTGCCCTTCCTGCTCGCCCTCGCATCGGTTCCTCCTCTCCTCCCCTACAAATGCGGCGCAGACTAGAGTGAGGATTGCTCTTGTCGTCTCCTCTCCTCTCCTCGCGTCCACCAGTACCAGTCAAACCCGAGGAAGGGAAGGGAGGCGCTGTCGCAACGGCTAGTTGTGGTTGTCGGCCGGGAGGACCATGGATTCGTGCGGCGGCGGCGAAGGAGGAATCGACGATGAGCAAATGTGGGTA
>CM002482.1:8611443-8651603 GCA_000325765.3 Leersia perrieri | reverse complement strand
CCCGTTCTTGATGGTTCCGGTAATACATGTGGTTCCCGTTCGTTTGATTTGGTAGAGACGGCCATGGAGGACTGGGAATCTGATGGGGGCATCGCTTCCGTTTGGGGATCTACGAGGCTTGACGATTCCCGTGGCGGCGGCGATTTGGGGTTTAGAGTTTTGGGTGGATTTGGGGGGTGATCGGGTCTGGGTGGTTCAGGTATGCAGTGTGTGTTCTCTGAATTTCACATGCTGAATCTGTTGTTAGCCTGACGATTGAGTGGTTCTTTCACAGAAACTAGGACCACCCCCCACCCCACACACCCCCCAACAAAAAAAAATCCACAAAGGCTGTTCCTCAGGGTGCCTTTGGTTGGTGTTGGGGTTTTGGACCGGCAATAAACTATATGGGGCTATGCACGAACTCGAAAGCTAGATGGTGACGGAACACAAGGATTTATACTGGTTCAGGCCCTCCGATGGAGTAATAACCCTAATCCAGTCCGGAGGAAATATTCCGCCGAATTTGTATGATTAAATATGGTGTATGATGTGGTATATTTCGACGTCCTCGACCCCTCCTTATATAGGGAGAGGAGGCCGAGTCATCTAGGAATCCTAGCCCTAGACGGCTTAGGGTTTTCTTATTTGTTACAATATCTACCCGGCTGACTACTATGGGATACAAGACAAGGTCCAACCGGGTGATTTATCTCTTTACATATATAAACTCCGAGCTACATACGACTCAGGATATGCCTTATCTCTTGGATTACTCCGTGGGAAAAAGGGCGCTGATGGGCCGGGCTTCTGCCTTCCTTCTATCAATCTTCTAGAACACCCCTACTTCATGGGCTAATGATGGTCCGAGTGGATACCCGGTACCCATATTCTACACAGTAGCCCCCGAGTCATTTACAGTCAAGTTGCATCTTCTTCTTTAATAATTTCTAAATCTTCGATCTTTTATCTACCATTATTATTCCCAATCATCTCGCAAAGAGGCTGTGAAGGGCTCCATCACAAAGTCCAGAGAAAAAAATGAGGCGCCGAGTGGCGCACCTATTAGGTGTAGCCCCCGACTCTATGATTAATTGGGAAAACAACTAAACTTAGAGTCTATATGAGACCTTTAAGAAAAAACATTCTTATAAAGGAATTGAGTGGTGCGCCGAGACTCTAGAATTAGTTAGAAGAACAACAAAACTAGAGTCTAGTAGAGACAATCAGCATTCCTGGAGCTTAGCATTGATCATTTTGAATGATAGGCTAGAGGCTTTAATATGATACGTATAGCTATAGCCAAATACGATTTTCCAGTCGGATACACACGCATCCTCATTTTGATATTTATCAAGGCATACAGCTTAGCATCAATCACCCATTTAATCTGGGTAATAGGCCAGAGGCTTAATATCTCACTATTAGGCTTTAGCCGAGTGATTAGAGTAGTAATAATTTGCACCTTAATTTGAATAAGGTTAAGCAAATCCAGAATCAGATCATTACTCTCTTAGACCGCACAATACGAGTAGCTCTAGGTAAACTGCATGTGATTTGTCATTACCTAAAGGCACAAAGGGCATACTTGAAATTCACCGGGCTATATCAAAGTTCAGCTTAGCATCAATCACGGGAATTAGTATTCCCGAGTGATAGGCCAGAGGCTTATCAATCCAAAATAATCCAATTATCTAGTTTTTACAGCAGTCGACTGCTCTCTTATTAAACAAATCTTAAAATCCTCCAAATATGATATTCAATTCATGATTCCAACCATAGGGCTAGGTTTCCGGTGATAATCTGAGTAATCATTAAAAAACCTTTGCCGCCGACTAGTTCTCTTGATAAACCCTTGAGCTTCCTTATAATGGCTCTAAACTGACGCCGTTAAACCCGGGGTCCGTTTAGTCAAACTGCGAAAATTATGGATCTGACGCGTGTCCAACGGCGTCAGTTTTCCTCTTTATCTCTTCGTCTTCTTCGTCGAGATTCAACACTGTTGTGCCATTGCCTCCAAGCTCCCGATTCATTTTCACTCCTGCGATTCACATTGCGCCTTCGAGCTTCTCCTCGCGCCACCACAAGCCCTCAGCCACCTAGCTTCGATCTCCATTATGGCCAGCACTGGTAGCTCCAAGGCTGTTGTTTTTACCTCTTTTTTCTTCCGGGGTTTCTCTCTCCCAGCTCACCCCTTTCTCAGGGGGCTGCTTGAAGTCTACGGGATTAAGATTCATCATCTTAATCCTAACTCCATTCTCCATATTTCTATTTTCATTCATTTGTGATACCTTCATGGGCATCTTCCCCCACTTCAACCTATTCCGTGCCCTGTTCTTTTTGAAACCCCACCCTGGTCATGCCAATATCTCGAATGTTGGTGGAACCGGATTCCAATGCCGTTCCACCAACAAGTATTTCAATATGTCCTTCAACACTTCCAACAAGGAATAGCATGACGAGTGGTTCTATTATCCTGACGTCGAGTAGTCACTCGGCGAGTACTCTTCCGAGTACCCCGTCCCTTGCGACTCCTGGAACGCCAAGCTCTCCAAGCAGGAGTTGGAAGAAGTCACTCCTCTGATGAAGAGGATCGCTGAGTTGAAGCAGAATTGGCTGACTGGAATCTGGGTGGCCCGGCACTTTCTGAAGTACCGACTGAATCCCCTCAAGGAGCGGGTTCACCCAGCCTTTGAATATACAGGTCACCACGACCCTACTAGGGAGTCGGAGGTTGACCTAGTGGAAGAAGAAGTCAGCAGCAAGCTCAGGGCTCTCTTCGCCGACGGCGTCGACATCCCCACCGAGAAGGATAAACCTCGGTGCAGATCTTTCCATATCTGCAGGCCACCTTCTCGGGTATGTATCTTTTATCAATATTGCGTATGACTTCTTCACCTGTAGAGTATTAATTGTCTGTACTGATCTTCAGGAGTATTATCAGCTTGACTCCAGGCCGCCGAGTGTTGCCAACATCGCCAGACCTGAACAAGCCCAGTGCCTGGTGGCCCAGCCATTGATTTCTTCAATGACCTCGGAGATAACGAGGAGGAGGCAACCAAGGCCGTTGCTGCTGTTACTACGGTCCATGCCAACTCCCTTTAAGGGAGAAAGCGTAAGTTGATCGTCGCCAGCGACTCGGATGATGAGGCAACCAATCAGTCAGCCCCTCGCCTATCTTCTCCTCCACCACCCCCAGCATCCAAGACAAGGCCCTTTTCACCTCGCCCAGTTAAGCGTGAGCGTTTGAAGGTGTCCAACATGTAAGTCTTCTTTTCTCTTCCATATCTTTGGTTTCTGCATTCAAATCTTTAGATCTTCTCTAATCTTGATTACTTGATGCAGCAAGCCCAATACCAGTTTCACTGGTAAGGATGACGACACTCCACCACAGCTCCCGACTACTTCAGCAGTCGAGAAGCCCATGGCTATGCCGGCTGGTTCTCAGTCAGAGTCGGTGGAGGAAGAAATGCCATCGACCACTCTGCCTCCGTCGCCTCAAGCCACCGCCATGGACATTTGTCCTGCCATGGCCCAAGTCACGACATCTTCTGACATCGTTCCCACCGGTATGTTTCTCATGAACTTATTCAATTCTAGCCGAGTAATATTCTTCCTCGATTCTTGGTTATATCTTAAAAATCTTGTCTTTAGTTAAAACTGCTCCATCCACCACCGCTACCACGGCTCCGGCAGCTGCTGCTCAAGCCACTTCTTCCCCAGCCTTGGTGCTCACAACTAATGTTGACACGCCGAGTGCTGATAAGGGGAAGCAAGCACAAGGCTCTTCCACAGCTGTCGAGCCGAGTGCTGGTTCTGACAGTGAGAAGACTGTCAGCGAAGAGGTAAATTTAATCTCTTTTTTCTTCAGTCTTTAACTTCCCTATAAATGGCTTTAGCTTTATCTTCTCAAACTTAATCTTTTAGATTATCGGGTGGCGATATGGCCCCAATCCTGACCAGGTTTCAGTCTTGGATCGGGTTGAAGACCAAAAGAATATGACCAGACTGATCCAGCTGGTGGCTGAGTCATCCGACCTAGTCCTGGTAAGTTATCCTTTAGTAACAATCACCCTTTCTTGGATCCCTTTTTCTATATTCACAACCATTGTCCTTCCAGAAAGTAATCAAGAACTCCAGCGCCAAAGACACGCTTTTGGAGCGCATTGCTCCATTTGTTGAAAAAGCTAAACAGGCTCAAGGGGAGTTGTCTATTCTCAGGAATGAGGTCGCTGGCTATAAGAACATTCGCAGCAATTTCAAGAAAAAACTCAAAGGTAATCTCTCATCACAGAGTAATTTCATTATCTTCAATCTTTCCTTGAATCTGACTGTTTTGTATCTAGATTTCCTTGGCCATGATCCTGCTGTACTTGAGGCCAAGAAGCAAGCTGAGGAGCAAGTGCTAAAACTCCAGGCTAAGCTGACTCTGCTCCAAAGCAAAAATAAAGGTAATTATAATCCCTCTACTTAGAATGCTTCATTAATCTTCAAGCTGTGTGAATATCTCTATCTTCATCAGAACTCATAAAGGAGAAAGACTCGGCCGAGAAGAAATTAGCTCATGCTGTCGTCCTGAACATCAAATCACACGAGCAAGCAAATTACTACAAGGACAAACAGGAGACCCTCTTGAAAAAGCATGAGGGTGAGTCCTTTTATCGTGATAACTCGTCTCAAGTCTTATTCATCAAACTAATCTCTCTTCCAATTCATCGTGTAGATTTGAAGAGAACATCCGCCAAAGAACTCAGTGCCATGAAGGCCAAACATAATGAAGAGTTCTTGAAGATTAAGACTGAGTTGGAAGAGCCTAGGAGAATAAACGCCGAGTTCTGCGAAGCCGCAGAACCTATTCTTGATAATCTCCATGTGGCCACTGCCGGGACAAATATTTCAAGCTTCCAGACAGTAATCGAACTTCTCCAGTCTGCCCTATCCAGACTCAAGAGTATCATACTCGAGAGTGCCAGCGTTGCTTGTAGTCAGACCTTGGCGGTGATCAAGTCGCTATACCCCAAGGTCGATCTCACGCCGATCACCTCAGGATATGCAAACAGGACAACTGCCGAGAAAGCCTTAGAACTCCTTGATGAGGTAGATGATATGGCTTAGATTATGGCAAAGGATGCCTTGTATCCTACGTAAGGCTTGAGCCGATTAAAGATTCTAGGCTTAATACCCTGAAGAACCATGCCATTAGCTCGCTCAACTTGCCCATTGCTACGCGGATGTGCGACAGAAGCAAAACAAATCTTGATCCCAAACTCGTCGCAGAAGTCCTTGAAGAGATCACTTGTAAATTGGGTGCCATTGTCAGTTATTATCCTGTTGGGTATACCAAAACGGTAGATAATACTGAGGATAAAGTCCTTAGCTCGTTGGGCTGTAATTTTGGGCACTGGTTTTGCTTCAATCCACTTTATGAACTTGTCTACTGCCACAAAAAGATGAGTGAACCCACCCGAGGCTTTTTTGAAGGGGCCGACTAGATCTAGCCCCCAAACTGCAAAGGGCCAAGATAATGGGATCGTTTGCAATTCTTGATCTGGAACATGAATTTGTCGGCCGAAGAACTGACAGCCTTCGCAGGTCCTGACAACCCCCTCCGCATCATTAACAGTAGTTGGCCAATAAAATCCTTGACGAAAAGCTTTACCCACTATGGTTTTTGAACCGGCGTGGTTGCCACATATACCCGAGTGAATCTCGTGTAATATCTGGCGTTCTTCGTCAATACTGATGCATCTCATGAGCACTCCGTTAGCTGCCTTCTTCATCAGTTCGCCCTCATGAATTGTATAAACCCTGCTTTTTCGTTCAATTTTTTTGGCTTCGACCTTGTTAGCTGGCAACTCATCCTCTGATAGGAAACGAAAGATTGGGTTCCTCTAGTCATCCTGCAGATAGGCTACGACTAATTGGTCTGGCTGGCCAGTAGTCGGATTCTTGGATGACTTGGTAGCCGGCTGCTCCGAAGACTCGGCTACCTGCTCTTTTCTCTTAACAGTTGGCTCATGGAGGTATTCAATGAATATATCATCGGGAACTGTTTATCGACGAGAGCCTAGATTAGCCAAGTAGTCAGCCGCCTCATTATAGTCGCGAAGAATATGATTCAGCTCAAGTCCTTTAAACTCCCTTCCAATCGACGCACTTCTTGACAATAGGCCATCATGTTTTCGTCCTGGCATTCCATTCCTTCATGACTTGATTAATCACCAGTAATGAATCGCCATATACGAAAAGGCGCTTGATGTTTAAGGATACTGCTAGTCGCAGTCCATGGATCAAGGCCTTGTACTCGGCGGCATTATGTGATGCCTTGAAGAGTATTTGCAACACATATCTGAACCTCTCTTTCTTGAGAGACACGAGGACTACCCCAGCTCCAGCTCCAGAGACGCGTAGAGATCCATCGAAGTACATTGTTCAGTATTCAATATCCTTGGGCAAAGTTGTTGTTTGGGCTTCAGTCCACTCGGCAACAAAGTAAGCTAATGCCTGCGATTTGATCGAGACCTTAGGTTTAAAGGTCAAGTCAAAGGACATCAATTCCATGGCCCATTTAGCAATACGGCCAGTTGCCTCGTGGTTGTGTAACACATCTCCTAGGGGAAAAGAAGTGATGACTGAAACTGGATGTGACTGAAAATAGTGCACCAGTTTGCGCACTGTGATGAGTACCCCGTATAATAACTTCTGGATCTGAGGGTAACGAGACTTCGAGTCTGCCAACACCTCGCTGACGAAGTAGATCGGTCGTTGCACTTTGTGTGCCTTGCCTTCTTCGTCCCTTTCAACCACCAGCACCGAGTTGACTACTTGAGGAGTCGCAGAGACATACAGTAGCAAGGGGTCTTGCGGCATCGGGGAGGCGAGCGTTGGAGCAGTCGTCAGAAATCGTTTGAAGTCGACAAACGCCTTTAGAGCTTCTGGCGTCCACTCGAACCTGTCGGTTTTCTTCTGCAGTTTGAAGAAGGGCATGCCGCGTTCTCCCAGCCGAGAGATGAAACGACTGAGTGCAGCCATGCATCCTGTCAGCTTCTGTACTTTGGTTAGATCACTCGGTGGTTCCATATCTAGGATAGCATTGATCTTGTCAGGGTTGGTATCAATTTCTCTGTGTGAAACCATAAATCTGAGTAGCTTTCCTGATGGTACTCCAAATACGCACTTCTCGGGATTTAATTTCATCTTGTAGGCTCGAATATTGCTGAATGCTTCTTGTAAGTCAGCGATCAAGTCATCTCTCTGCTGATTCTTGATGACCACGTCATCGACATAAGCTTCCACATTACGCCCAATCTGAGTTTGTAGACACTTCTGGATAATATGTTGGTATGTAGCTCCAGCGTTCTTTAACCCAAAAGGCATTGTGATATAGCAATAGGCTCCAAACGGAGTTATGAAGGAGGTCTTCAAGCAGTCCTCTTCTTTCAAACCGATTTGATGGTAACCTAAGTAACAGTCGACAAAGCTCAATAGGTCACATCCCGCAGTCGAGTCCACCACTTGATCAATACGTGGGAGTCCGAAAGGATCTTTTGGGCAAGCCTTGTTGAGGTTCGTGTAGTCGACGCACATTCTCCACTGTATTGACTTCTTTTGTACGAATACTGGATTGGCCAGCCACTCGGGGTGAAGCACCTCGTTGATAAAACCAGCAGCCAATAGCTTTTTGATCTCATCTTTGATGGCTTCTCGCCTGTCTGCGGTGAACCGGCGTAAGCGCTGCTTGATTGGCTTAGCGTCGGCTTTCACTTGCAAAGTGTGCTCGATCACCTCCCGCAGGATTCCAGGCATATCAGATGGTTTCCACACAAAAATATCTTTATTTCTTTGAAGGAAGGTGATGAGCTCGCTTTCCTATTTACAATCTAAATCAGCCCCGATGACAGCCGTTTTAGTCGGGTCATCTGGGGTGAGAGCAATTTTCTTAGTCCTAACTTCGCTGACTTCAATCTTCGATGTCTTAGGACTCGGTATTTCTTCGTCTTTTGCTTCAGACGCATGCTGTCTGATCTCGTCGCGTCCCCTGATGGTGTCATGCGCTTGGGCAATGTCGCAGCTCTCCCTGTCGCAGGTGAACGCCTGGCGTACATCGCTGTGCAAAGAGATGACTCCATGAGGCCCCGGCATCTTCATCATCATGTATGTGTAGTGCGGGATCACCATGAATTTGGACAATGCAGGGCGGCCAAGGATAGCATGGTAGGCCGTGTCAAGGTCTGCCACCTCAAAGTTGATGTTCTCTGTTCTGAAGTTGTCCTTTGTGTCGAACATGACTGGTAACGAGATCCGGCCGAGTGGAGTTGCTGACAGCCCAGGGATGACTCCATGGAAAGGGGCATAACTCGGATTGAGCTCAGACCTTGGGATCTTCATGACATCAAAAGTCTTGGCGAAGACGATGTTGAGCGCGCTGCCTCCATCAATGAGAACGCGCTTGAGGCGTGTCCCGAGCACCACTGGGTCAAGGACCAGTGGGTAACGACCGGGGTGCACTACTCGGTCCGGGTGATCAGTGCGATCAAAGGTGATCGAGACTTCTGACCATCGGAGGTAGTTAGGCACACTCGGGGCTGCCATGTTGATTTCTCGATCTGTAAGCTTCTGCTTGCGTTTGGGCTCGTAGCCATGAGGGCCGCCAAAGATGTGATTGAGTTGCTGGATCGAGCGCTGAAAACCAGGAGGGACGTCCTCATCTTCCTTTTCCTTGCCCTTGTCTTTTCCAGAACCTTCTGGTGTTTCCACCGGCTTCAACCCCTTGACTTGTTGTTCGATGTACTTCTTGAGCATGTAACAGTCTTTTGCCGAGTGGTTACCATTTGGATGGTAGGGACACTTCTCGGCCAGTACTTGCTCGTAGTCGAAGATCTTGAAACGGCGCTCATGACTGAAACGATCAGTCGCAGCAACAAGTTCTTCGGGGCGACGTTTTCGTTCTGATGAACGATTAGTGTCCTTGTGATCCTTAGAGGATTTATCATCCTTTCTCTTCTCTCTCGGCGCGAATGCTGATTGCTTGTCCCCGCGTACCGCTTGGACGGCTTTGGCAGACGCTGCATATTTGTTAGCCATCTCAAACAGTCGGCTAACGGTGTGGGGTGGTTTGCGAGTGAATTTGTGGATAAATTCCACGTCTCTGACCCCTTTTCTGAAAGACGCGATGATGATCTCGTCCTTGACGTCGGAGATCTTGTTTCTGGCTTCTGAGAACCTCTTGATGTAGTCTTTAAGGGACTCATTGGGTCCTTGTTGAAGTTCTAAGAGATCATATTGATCCCCCGGACGCTCATAAGTACCCTGGAAGTTAGCAATAAAGAGCTCTCGTAACTCGGTCCAAGATTTGACTGATCTACGAGGTAACCCAGTGTGCCAATTGCGAGCTGAATCAGATAGTGCCACCGGGAGATAATTGGCCATCACTCTGTTGTCTCCTCCCGCAACTCATATCGCCAAAGTATAAACGGTTAACCAAGTGCTGGGGTCGGTTTTGCCGTCATACTTCTCGATTCCTGTGGGCTTGAATCCTGCAGGCCAAGCGACTTGTCAAAGGTCAGAAGTGAAGGCGAGGACTTCTTCATCAAACTTATCGTGCCTAGGAAGCGAGATGTCGAGTTGTCGGCGATGGTGTTCGTCCCACCGCTGATCCGACTCCCGTCGCTCACGTCTCTTGTTGTTGATGACGTTGCGGAGGTCGTGATGAATGATATCCCGGGCGTCTGAGTGAGGCTGACGAAGATAGCGATCACGGTCTTGTCGCAACCTCTCGCGTTCCTGATCCAGTCGGCGCCGCTCCTCATCGTTTCTTCGTTGTTCTTCTTCAAGCATCAAGAGATTCTTTTCTCGCTCTGCTCTTCGACTCGGGGTGGTGACTGAGTAACTCGGTGCGCAGATACTCGTCCGGCTGATGATTTGGACGGTTCTCGGCGTCGCGAGGGCGGAGCTGTCCTCGAAGTTGACTCAGTCATCGCCTGATTGTGATGCTGAACCTCTATCGCTAAAACGAGGGCTCGAGCTTTAGTCAGCTATGGGGTCAAGGGTGCCGCAGCTGGTATGTCTCCATGAGAGTAGTCAACAGGGTTTGGACAACAGCTATATTCTGTTGGGGTGGTAAAAACTTGTTCCCCCTCGTGAATTGTGCTGAGTCGTTGTTGCACTCGTCTACCCGAGCTGGGTAGCCACCTGGTTGTGCTTTCACGGGCACGCGCCTGCTCCTCACGGAGTTGTCGGGCTCCTGCCTCTTCGAGCTCTTTCCGTGGTCGCTCATCCTCGGCTCTTGCCTCTTCAAGCTGCCTCTGTGCTTGCTCGATCTCGCGGGCCTGCCGTTCAATGTCAGCCGCTCGTTGGGCAAGTTGTTCGGCAGTCAACGGGACTTCTATGACTTCTGCCATGAAAATCCCGTGTAGCGGGGAGAAGCTACCCGAACTACTCTGCTCGTGGTCGTCAAACTGAATTGACTCGTTGAGGAAGGCCACTTGGCGTTCTTCCCCTTCTCCGTATGGCACCGAGTTCTTAGAACCCGAGTCATTATCACTCGGATCCCGCCTGCCCAACCATTGGTAACGGTAGGCGTACAAATCTGCCCTGAAGAGCATTGCTTTGAGTGATGCCGGCGGCTTCTTGTACCAGTCCTCCTTGAACTCCAGATCTCTGCATCCTTTGAAGAATGCATCCATGGCCTGATTGTTAGTTACAGCCGGCTCGTCCTCCATGATCGCGTTGAAGCGTCGAAGGTAAACATGAAAAGGCTCTTCCACTCCTTGAAGTAGCTGGGCCAATTCTTGGTTGGGTGTTAGTCCTGGTTGAGGGGCTTTTTGCTTCTGCTACCAAACCTTCTTGCGGAGTGGTGACTGATGCCCTTCACTCGGCGCTGAGGGTTGTTGGCGTTTGGTCTGTTTCTTTCGTTGCTCGTATGCTTCTTTGCGCTCACGGTTCTCAAGGTCTGTGCTCTCCTGTAGACTTTTCCGCATGAAGAAAACAAGGCTGTCCTCCTTCCTTGGCTCGGAGTACTGGATCCCGGGTGCCCCATGAATTTTGGCCAGTTGCATCAGATCTTTGATGCTCTTGGGCTCGTAGCAATGCCATACCCGAATCATATCATGGTTTCCGAGGCCGTGATAAAAGATGGAGAGGGCCAGCTGATCTGTGACAGGCTTGACTTGATCGAGTGCTTGTAGAACACGCCGAGTGAATCTGCCAAAAGATTCTCTCGGCTCCTGTGTGAGTTCTCCATAGAGGCGATAGGCTTCTGGATTGTTTGATGCTTGGAAGATCAGACTCTGAGGCTTCGGAATCGGAGTGGTCTCGAAAGACTTAATCCGAGTCGATGTAGGCTCTGGCTGTGGAGGCTGAGTCGGAATCGATTCCAAGTCAATAACCGGAGTCGGAGTCGGCTTGAGTGCTGCAGCGGGAGCCGGCGTCTCGATCTCCATTGGTATGCTTCTGGATCTGCGCGATGCGCAACGCCGCGCGGATCGACTCTGCTTCTTTAGCATGGGTTGGTAGCATGCCGTGATCTTGATGGTGCCGTCGTCGACTTGAGAGATCACGTGAGTCAGGAGGTGAGTTGTCTGCTCGGCGATGTTGGGGAGACCCATTGGAAGGGTGAAGGCATCAGGCGGGCTGATCTTCTCAGCCTGAGTCCTGAGTTCTCCATTGGAGTCGGCGATGAAGCTGAAGGAGCTGAATCGGAGCTCTGTCCCTGGTGGGACGATCGATCCGGCGAGCGTGGGTGTTGACGAAGATGCCATCTAGCTTTTCGTCGAGAAATCCGGCGATGCCCCTACCTGACGCGCCAACTGTCGGTGCTTTGGACCGGCAATAAACTATATGGGGCAACGCACAAACTTGAAAGCTAGATGGTGACGGAACACAAGGATTTATACTGGTTCAGGCCCTCCGATGGAGTAATAACCCTAATCTAGTCCGGAGGAAGTATTCCGTCGTGTTTGTATGATTGAATATGGTGTATGATGTGGTATATTTCGACGTCCTCGACCCCTCCTTATATAGGAAGAGGAGGCCGAGTCATCTAGGAATCCTAGCCCTAGACGGTTTAGGGTTTCCTTATTTGTTACAATATCTACCCGGCTGACTGCCGTGGGATACAAGGCAAGGCCCAACCGGGTGATTTATCTCTTTACATATATGAACTCCGAGTTACATACGACTCGGGATATGCCTTATCTCTTGGATTACGTCGTGGGAAACAAGGCGCTGATGGGCCGGGCTTCTTTGCCTTCCTTCTATCAATCTTCTAAAACACCCCTACTTCATGGGCTAATGATGGTCTGAGTGGATACCCGGTACCCATATTCTCCATAATTGGAAGGAGTTTTTATATGAGATTGAGAGTTTAGAAAGATGAGACTATTAATTAATTTGTTTGGTTAGAGGACATGGAAGTTTTGATGGGATGAAAATAGGGAATTGAGGAGGCAACTCCCTCTTTTTCAATACTTGGGGGTGGGGTGGAAATTGAGAGGGATTTCCCTCTTGTGTTGCTAGAATAGATCACAACCGTTCATTTTTACTTAAATCTATTCTTCATCTAAACTTCCACCTAAATTCCCATTATTTCTACCAAACAGGAGGTCGGGACTAAAAAAACAAATTCTCTCCTTAATCTCATCAGCAATTTCCTACTAAAAACTCACATTCCTCCTCCTCTGGTTGCTCAGGAGACGAGAGCGCTCACGCAACCTCCATACGCATCACATCCGCACCTCTTGTTATGTGGGCCATCTCATCACTACTGGCCCACCAAACAGCCACTTAAATATTTCAATGGCTAGAGAGAAAAAATCGGACCAATCAATACACCGGACTCCACCTGCTCGTGGCCAGAGATGAGCCAACTGATATTGCACACATACCACTCCTACCCCACATCAACAGTATTTCACTCTAGATATCGCCCCAGCCCAAACTTTACTGGTTTAATGGTGTGAGCCTTTGGGGTGTTTGTTTTAGGTTGATGTGGCTGGGATGATAGTATACTAGGAGGAGGAGGAGGAGGACTTGTATGATTAGAGAATTTAGAGTTGTGTGTTAGATTGCAGATGTTTAATTCATGTTTGGGGCTCAAAACCCTAATTTCTTCCAACATTTTCCCTTCAAATTTCAGATTGATATTGTTGCTGGCATGCCATGATTTGTTTTCCTCTGTTCTAAACGCGTGATAACTATGGTTTCATGATGCTATTTTTCCCACCAACACTCAATACTCCTACCCTTCAACGACATCTCTGTCGCTATATTGGTTTCCTAAATTTCCTCCTGAATCAAATGCGGGCGTAGCGCAATTGCCTCTTCCCAAAACGGTCTCCTTCCGTTCAACGTATCGACCTCTCGGTTGGCTACAAATACGGCGCATATCATCCTATACTGCTCACTTTGGCCTCCGAAAATCTACCCTTTTTTTCCCTCTCCGGTTGTCATCGGCCTGAACAATGGATCTCGACGGCCGACGCGACGGCAATAAACAATTGTGAGTGTGAATTCCATGCGGCAGTAGGGTTTGGGGTTTATTTGGGTTTGGTTTGCGACGGCAACGCAGACTGGAATCTGATTATCGTCTCCCTTTCTGGTATCTTGGGTAGTTAAGAAATCCTGGTGGTTTGTGGCGATTTGTTTTGTTAGATTGAGCGATCGGGTCTGAATGGTTCCTGTTTCTTTCAATCTTGTGAATTTCAAATGCTCATCTGTTCTCCACTTGCTGATCGGATCGGATGCTTATTGTGGGATATGGTTGTGAACCTAATCTATTTAGTTTGATGCTGTTGTGATACTAGGGTATGATCTGTCTCCTTATAGTCGTGCATTTGTGTTGGATTTGTTCACTTCAATTTTGGCTCAAAACCTATAGGACGATTTTTATGACACGCCTAAAGTCTCGGCGATTCAATCTGTATCCTGTGTCGACTGTCTGCACAAGCACAACTGGTTACTGTGTAAAAGGGCATACTGTTTCATCATGTTATTTCAGTTACATGTTATATCTGATTTTGTAATGCTTACTGCAGCCTGTGGGATTGGCAAATGGCGGGGCATTATGAAAGGAAAGCTGCAATTCTTGGTATATCGCCCGAAATCCATAATTATAATTATATTCAGTTTTCCTCTTATACTATTTAATCGATTTTCCATAAATCATAATTAGTGCAGAATTAAACGTACCAACGTAGATTAGTTGCAACCATGACTCCAAACTAATATCCGCTTATTTTATTTAGCAATGTTGAAGCCTATTGAACCTCTTGATGGAACTAATTTCTCTCAGTGGAAAAATCATGTTTTGCTGAACTTAAGCCTTCTTGATCATGACTTGGCATTAAGAGAGGATCCTCCTGTGGAGCCCGCTGCTGAGGTCGAGAATTTCGTTGAATTAAAAAGTCAATATGATGAGAAATCTGCCGCTTGGGAGAATGCAAATCGTATATCATTGATGTACATTAAGAGTGTTATTTCTCCTGGATTAATAGGAGCATTTGCCAACTCAGATAATGCTAAGACTTACCTGGCAAATGTTGAAGAGCACATTAAGGGTTCTTCCAAAACTTATGGCAATATCCTGATTATGCACTTGTTGACTTGCCGTTATGATGGGAAAAGCAGCATAAGGAAGTACATTATGACAATGACTCACATGGCGCATGAACTGGAGGTGGCAGACATGGGTATCCCAGAAGGCTTCTTAGTCCATTTCATCCTGAATTCTCTCCCACCAGATTATGGTCCCTTTAGGATGAACTATCTTACTCTGAAAGATAATTGGACTATATCTGAACTAATTAGCCACTCCGTTGAAGAGGAGGAAAGACAGAAGGCTAAGAGGCAAAAGGAAAAGGATCAGGCTATCTTCCACAATACTGGCAAGAGGAAGTTTTATCGAAAAGAGTGTAGCAACTCCAAGCCCAAAAGGAAGCCTTATGCTCCAAATAAGGAAAATAGGACTGTGCAGGCTTCCAGAGATTCCAGATGTGGTTAACCAAGAAGGTACTAATGTTATTTCTAATGTTGATGAATTAATTTATATTGAATTTACTCATGATATTGTCGATTGACTCAGATGTCATTGTGCATGCTTCTTAGAGTTGCTGGTGGAGAATGGAGACAAAATGAAAGTCAAAGACAGTTGGAGAGCTTCAAGGTCGACTAGGGATTATTAAAAAGTTGCAGTACTTCTTTATGATGTTTATAGTGTGACCACTATTAGGGAGCAAAACATTATGTTCAACTTTTGACTCAAATTAGTTATGTTTGTAATTTCGTTTGTAATAAGTGCTTTATCAAGTACTGTAAAAATATTATTTGTCTTGGTCTTGCATTCCTTCTCCTAAGCTCGATTCACTTTCTATGGATGATTCTGTGATGAATTTATGGGAGACTAAGAAAAAGAAAGGTGATAATTCATGCCACTTGGTTGGTGTGATAGAATGGCATCAGATTAAATTTGTAGAAGCTAAAACTGTTTAATCTCAAATCTTTACCTATTATAAAAGTTCAAGATGAATCTGTCGTCTTTCTGCACACAAGATTTTCGTCCGTCGCTGATGTCATCATGACGTCATCCCTATGTCATACAATCGAAAATCCCGTCCGATGCCCGCTAGAGAGCAGGGAAACGGATCGAGATTCTTTTCGTTATATGCGAGCGTCGATCCGTTTCTATTCCCGCCTCTATTCAGCTTCCTCCCCGTTCGAGATACAGGCGACGCCGACGACTCCGCGGCACACGGCAACCTTCGCTCGTCGACGGCGGCACTGCCCTCCCCTGCGCCCATCGACTCTGACGAGCCCGCGACCTCACCACGGCAGCCAGAGACCATCGACGACGGCGCCCAACCGGTGGAAGACAACCTGTTCCGGGCTGTGGCTGCTCGTGGCCGCCGCTGCTCCAGCACTCGGAAGAGAAGACGATAAGAGAGAGGAAGAGGAGAGGATATGGGAGGGGAAGAGGAGGATAAGGAGCACTCGTGTTTGTTTCATGGTCGAGTGGTGCGGGGGTAGTGGGGTAGAGAGCAAAGACTGTTGCTTTTCGTCGATTTGGATTCCCTTGCGGTCACCGTTCCTCTTTTCTCACATTTGTACCAAAGGTAATTTTGGCAACATTTTTTTGAAAGGAGGGCAAAAGCTTTGTCTCTCATATACATTGATAGAGAAGAAATAAAGGGTATAAGACTATAGTCCAAAGTAGGGCTATAATCAGGGAAAAAGAAAAAATAAACCCTCCACACCACGCGTCGACAACTAAAACCCACACTGCTGAACCAAAATATGCACAAAGACACCACAGAGGTATAGAATCTTCTAGACGACGCCTCCAGCAAGGTTACGACGCAGAACATGTCGATGTCGCCCGTCCTAGAAGTCTAGAACGCGGTTTTCACCGGAAGAATCCTATAGGGAAGGTAGGATTACACAACAATGCCCCAAGAGGAAAACGGCACCCACAGGTGTCGTCATTGCCGGCCCGAAGGCAGGGCTTTCGCCCGTAAACTACCCACCCTCCCGTGCCTTGGACCACCTGCAAAGCTCAGGAGACACCGCCATCCGAAACCAACGACGCACAGTCCCTGCGCCGACGCCTCGTCGTCGGTCGACCATCAAGAAGAAACTCCTTGATCTTCGACGCGCTCGAAGTCCATCCGCGTAGTTGGGTTGGAAGGGAAGAGGATGATAGAGAAGAATTTTGGCAACATCAAACTCACACCAACCAGAGGAGTTACACACGTTTATTTTACTGCCAAACCCGCACGAGATACTCCAAAACCGAGCACGGCTGGCGCGCAAGGCCGCACCGACGCACCCACTACAGGATGGCATACAATATGAGGCAAGCTAATCAGCCTCAAAATCTATCAAAATCTGCCTCAAAAAGGAATTTAAGGCAGCCTCTACCTGCCTCGGATAATCTTGCCTCAAAAGGTGTTTTGAGGCAGACAGAGCTGCCTCGGGGGTCTCTGAGGTAGACAGAGTTGCCTCAATATTATCTGAGGCAAACAGTCCGCCTCAAACAAGCTGAGGCAGACAAAGCTGCCTCAAACAAGGATCTGAGGCTAACAAGCTGCCTCAATTTTCCAAAACTGAATACATATATACTATTCCCAATTTAACCTTTTCTAATTGCCAGATGTACTGTTCCGTGGTATACAAACAATTTGTCACTATTTCACACTGAATAATAATAGCTTTTGGAAGACAGTGTGCATTTGTATAATTAATAAATTTCCACATTCAACATATTTTCCAGTACATCACATCATGTACAGAAGTTAATACATAGGATCTTGGTAAACATCTGAACATGCATATCATACAAGTAACAAGCAGATTGCCTTCTAAAAAATAGGAACACATTTCTCTATGGTTCATCCAAGGCAAATCTGGACAATAGGTGTAGTACTAATAATGGCCAACATGCGCACTTGTTGTATAGTGATGGCCAACACACTTCAAATTTTCAGTGATGCCAGTCAAGACAAATTTGACTACCTGAAACATTATTTTTTCAACAGTTAGTTTGCTTCCTCAGTTAGTTGTGTAATAAATAGCTATATAAAGAGCTGAAATCAAGTATCATGTCAAGCATATATCACAGACATTTATGAAAAAAGCCAGAATTACATGAACCCATAAAAGTACCTCAATCTGTTTACACAAACCATTTACTATTGATAATGGTAAAAACAAAATTGGTAAAATGCATAGGAACAATGGTGTTGCAGTAGTATCAGTTCATAAATTTCAAGACAATTACATGTATACTTCTGAATTGTTAGTAGAAACGGTTAGAAGAAACCTCTAAATGGCATAATCACTTGAATTGTTAAACATACCTATGCTCTACCAAACATTCGCTACATCAAAATTCAACATTGCAAAAAAAGGCCAAGGATCATACATTAAGCATGTTGTAGAAATAAATTTTGAGAATGCTTCCCATTATCAGAATAATGGAAAGAATTGTCAGGATAAAATCAGTTGAGATAACCAGAGCTTGTTCTTTATTTTTGCTTACTCCTGCACAAACAGTTGGTCCTTAAGTTCAGCATGAACACATCATTCTAATCATGGTAGCAGTATGTGATATTAAAAACAAATGTCGGCAAACGGTTTTCGCATGAAACAAGCATACAAATCCAGTAGGTAGATCAGGATTTGTGCAGGAGTAAGCAAAAATAAAGAACAAAGCTCTGGTTAACATGCACAAAGCTATTGACCTGTTTCTTGCTAAACATGGGGATCTGCATATTGGCAATGAATGCTGGATGTTTACTGTGTATTGGTTGTTTTCATCACTGTTGTAGCAGCCTAGCAGGTCATGCCATAGCTAACACTCTCGAACTGTGCCACTAGTTATAAGTCAAACAAAATATAGTTTTCAGTGAATTCGACAAATACATTGAATAGTCACTACAAAATACCTAGTACAAGTCTAAAAACAGTTGGCTTAATCACTACAGTATTAAAGCACTTGAATGGTTAAAGAAACCAATGCTCTTCCAGCAAGAGGTTTGCTGTAGAAACTGGGTAAAGAGAGATACACTAAGGGTGTTCTTAGAAATTAAAAAAAAATGGAATGCAAAACATGGAGCTATCAGTTATTTATATTGTTTCTGTTCTATAAGTGTAACATTTTTTTATTGAATTTTGAGGCAGTAGCTATACTTAGAAAAATAGTTCAATTGATCACAATTTGTATCTTTGTAAGTTTAGTTAGCAGTAATATAGATATTCAGATATAGTTTTGTTAGATGTAGAATAATAATTAACAAATAGTGCTTTGATACTGGTGGACGATAGCTATAGGCCTATAGCTGATCGATCTCAATTTGCTGCGACCTGAAATTTGTGATATCCCTTTGTCGATGGATTTTAAGTTTCAAAAGTTCCTTACTCTGTTCGATTCCGATTCTTCTTCTTTTGGTGTGTATTTTTTTGGATGGGCTAAGCAAGGAATAGCAGACAACTTTGTGTTTGGTCAGGTCTAGTCATACGGTCAGACCCCTTCTGGATAGGAACAGTAATGTATATAAAAGAGTATTTTGGTATATGGATTTTAAGTAGTAATGGGTCTAGGTAATTATCTTGCTTGCTTCTGGTAGAACTTCAGACAAATAGAAATACAAATACATGTGTATCTGAATTTGATGTTAAGCCCTTTGACTGGAATTTGAAAGTGCCTTTAATTTGCTCTGTTTGTGTGTGTACACCCAATTTTGTGCCTGATCAGCTACAAAGATAGCTTCATAGACCGCTTGGTGTTAATCGGAGTAAGCTTTCTGACATGAACTTATCTGCAGTTTATTTGCTCAAATTATTTCAGTTCTGTGATTTTTTTTAGATCGAGGTCAACAATAGCTGTTCAGATCCATACTAATGGATTTTTGTCTAATGCCTTTTTTTAGTTACCATTCATGTTCATGTGCACGAGCAAATCCTGTCTCTGACGGCTGGAATTCATTCTGTTCAGATTGCACGAATTTCTTTCTTAGCAGTACATTCACATGATATCTAATTTTTTCTTGGGCTCGGTCATTATTCCAATGGCTATCTAAATTGCATGGGAAAGTTTAGTCTCTTTTCTTTTCTTTTTCTCAATAATTCACTTTATGCTCATGCCACATGATTTCATATTTTGATTAATAAAGATTAACTTGCAATGGCAAAACTAGTTTCAACTGTAGTTCGGGGTATGACCTTTATCTGTCATTGCTTATAGTTTTTGCATGTAATCTTTATTTTATTTCATGAATTTCTAATTTTTCTTCCATTTTCAGATGAAGCAAAGAGAAGATGTGTTGGTGCAGTCAGAACGTTTAAGCTTGTCACAACATTTTGGAGCTTGACTAGTATTTATGACATTTATGCTAATTTGCATTTGAGTTTGTTAAACTGATAGCAAGCAATCCAAGATTTTGTGCTTGCTATGTGCTCAGATTTTGAAAACATTCATTATCTATGTTTATCGACAGATATTATTGCTACTAGTAAAACTGCTGCTACGTGCTTATGCACAGTTGACAAAATTTCTGGGTTGAAGCTGCTATGTCGCCTGTGTAGCACAATCATTATTTCCGGGTTAATGCTGCTATGTTGCTTGTGTAGCAGAATCAGCGATTCTGTTGGGTAACCATATATACAGTTGTGCATCTACGTGTTCATGTGCAGCAATAATATTTGCGTAGAATTTGCTGCTATGATGCATTGTATCTTCTGTTCAATCCACTAGTTGAAGCATCCTTACGTTCAAACTATTTGTTACCAGGCCCGCATCCAAACACTGTAAAGCAAACAAAAGACGTTACAGGCGCCAACCAAACAAAGCCAGTAAAGTGATACATTGTCTTCCGTTACCGCTGTTACGGATTCCATTTACGTTTGCATTACCAGACTCGAACCAAACACCTTAGGGTGTGATTAGTTCCCAAGTTTTTTTTTAAACTTCTAACTTTTCCATCACATCAACCTATCATCCACACACAATATTTCAATCACATCATTTCAATTTTACAACCAAACTTCCAAAACCAATCCAACTAAACAAAGCCTTAGGTTTGGGGGAGTCTCAGGTGTGGACTTAGGTTTTGAGAAACGCAAGTGGACCGTACGATTATGATCCAACGGATTGAAAATTCTTGTGCTAATCTAGCACCCACCTTTTGTTGAGGCTGCATGACACGTCTGCCTCGGAATGTCCTGGTGTCTGCCTCGCATCGGTCCTTGAGGCAAGCTGGTTGGCCTCAAATATTAGAGGCATGTATATCTGCCTCAAATAAATTATTAGAGAATAGAGACTAACATGGCTGCCTCATTAGGTTATTTAGAGGCGAGTGACTAAAGTCTGCCTCTAAATACCTGTCTCAAATTCTATACTGTGTTGTAGTGACCGACCGATCGAAACTTCGAAACTGACGTGTTTTTTTTCCGTGCGCAGGCGAGCAAAGCTACATAGACGTGGTGGTGCATACGAGGATCGGCAAGACGGTGCGGGTGGTGGTGGAGCTGAGTTTCCGTGCCGAGTTCGAGGTGGCGCGCGCTTAGCGCCGAGTACGGCGCGCTTGTGGCCGCGTTGCCGGAGCTGTTCGTCGGCCGCGCCGACCGCCTACGCGGCGTCGTTAAGGCCATGTGCGCCGCAGCCAAGCAGTGCATGTAGGAGAACAACATGCACATGGCCCCTGGCGGAAGCACAAGTACATGCAGTCCAAGTGGCTCTGCACGCCAGAGTGCGCCGCGGCGGCGGTGACGTCAACCCCGGAGACGGTCAGCTCGCCGGAGAAGCAGACCAAGTTCAGGGCATCCATGCTCAGCTTCGACTTCGCCCGGACCGCGGTGGAGGTCACGCGTGACGAATACGGCATGCAAGTGCAAGTGTGCAACAAGAGAAGATCACCGATCACGCATGGCGCGGTCATGTTTACATATGTACATGTATTATGTGGAAGGTGTATAGGCTACAAGAGCAGAGGCGGAGCTTAGAGGAGGCCAAGCTGGGTTATGGCCTCCCCCAGCATATTAGCAGTATCATCTTTATTCTTTACAATATTACAGTTGCACTGTGTTGGTTTCTATCTGCTCTGTTTACTAACATGTTGAATTAGGTTCAAATACTAATAAACACACTCGTTTGATTCCTTAGCCCTTCTTGCTTTTTAACTTTTTGTGGTCTCTCAGCTCTCTGCTCTTTTCAAGAATGGTGTGTCCTATTATTTAACATGTAATGCCCTTTTTTGAAAATTAATTAGCTCTTCTAAAAATAATAATCCCTCCAAACATTGTCTTTAGTCGTCCTTAGTCAGTGAAAAAATGTTTTAATAGTTGGCCCCTGCCAAACTATTGATCAAGCTCCGCCACTGTACAAGAGTGTATCGGCGATTTTAGGTTTTAGATGGCCAATTTTAAGAGTATTATGGAATCTGTGAGTATAAAAAGACAAAGAGAATGCTGAATGTAGGAATCTTTAGGGTAAAAAAAACTTAATTAGGGTATGATCAAATTAAATTAACGGCCATCAATATCATGTTTTTTTCTCAAAATGGGTGAACGCTTACCAAAAGTGAGAAAAAAGCCTAACTCTTTTGTAAGAATATACATCTTCAATTACTATTTTATTATTTAGCCGTCCAATTGTAATTGCCCATAGCGAAGCACGGGCATTTTTGCTAGTTTCATAAAAGTTGATATATAAATATAACCACAAAGAAATAATAGGTTGAAATCCATCATGTTTTATCACAAATTCCAGGAATTGCCCACTCCGTAAATAGGTGTTTAGGGCACCCCGTACCGTCACACTGACAACCTCCTAGCTTGCCACAAGTGATGTGCTCCAACTATGAGGAAACCAAATCTTATATAGGATACACCACAAATTAAATGGACAATGGCTCATTGCACAATGGAGATATATCTGGCTGATCAACTGTTTGTCAAGAGTACCTTGAACTGTTAAAACATCATATGATTCTTTCGTCAGCACCATCATGATCTGCCATTGTATGCTCATGCCCACCACTGCAAAGTGTATGCACATAAAGTGCAGGATTTTTTTTATAGCATTGTGCACGTTAGTTTGGAGGGATCCTGATCCTTGTAGTGAGAATTCTCTTTGAAGCACTAACATCATTTTTTTTTCTCTTTTCAGGTCTAACAAACGTCAATGATCATTATTTCCCCTCTCAAGAAAATCATATATACAATTGTTTGAGCCACTACTAAGAAATTGTACTATCGCAACAAAATAATTCGTGGCCATAGTGCTAAAATCGTTGCAATAAGTGCATATTGCAACAATCTTGAAATCGTTGCTAGCCGTGGTATTAGGTATCTACCACGATTTTTGTTTTGTGGTTTTAAATTTGTATATTGCCACACAAACAACGTGGCAAAAGAACATAATGCAACAGTTGATATCGTTGCAACAATTTATTATAGCTACGACTTTATATGTGGCACTAGTTTTGCCTGCCACGAAACAAAATCGTGGCAACAATTTTTTTTTGCCACGGCATTCTTAATTGTAGCATTTGGTGTTTATTACAACAAAACAAATCATGGTAGTATTTCTTATGTGAGCAACATATTTTTGTTGCAAAAATTATTATGGCAACAAAGGTGGTGGATTTACCGTTGCAACAAAGAAATCAGGACCAACAATATATGGTGCAAAACAAAAAAAAAATGTTTACACCATTAATTTGATTTCAAGTCTGTCACATCCATGAGATTGAAAGATAGTTCAAATATCCTTATAGTGAGTTATATAATGTATAAGGGCCAACTTATAGTCAGCCATATAATGTATAAGTGCCAAACTACAAAATGGTAAATTACAAATTTCGTCAGATTAAAATCTGGTTCGACAATAAAAATTCTAAATCTAAAGGGTTACTAAAAATCTAGATGGAACTAGTGATTAGCCAATATCACTTCGTAAAATTGTCTTCTCTCCAGTAGTTTGCTATTGATAAAGATCAACGCCTTACTTCAAATATTATTTTCCTGTATAGATGCAAAACCATGTTTAGTTATAAATAGTAAACACTAATGGTAAACATGTGCAATAAATAGACATTGGATAGTAGTAAACATTAGAATGGAGTATTGTTCTGTTTGTCGGTAAATCAAATTTAGTACGAAGTTGTCAAATCAAATATTAGGTGTAATAAGTCAAGATTAGTACTTAGAATCGTTCAAATAGCCGGTACATGATCTTGAATAACAAATATTCTATAAGGCTGGCAGTCAAGGATATTGATAAAAACAGAGCTTATGTGTTGTTGTGATGAACAAACCTTGCCACAGCTAGTCTGGTCTCTCTAGGTAGAAGAACAGTGTTAACTAGTTTCTTGTGTAACGCGTGCCAATAGATGCTTTCCTGCCAAAATATGAACAACTAAATCAATACCATATATAGTCTGCAGATAGAAACAGCTGGAAGAAAATTTTGTGATATGTCATTCATTAAGATCTATTGATCAAACATCCGTATTAAGATCTACTACATGGTTCTATGTTTTGTATAAAAAAAATAGTACTGATTCTAAGATTTCACACTAGCAGATATATTTAAGAAACTCGTATAGTCAACTACTTTTTTCAGTGACCTACTCAGATCACTTCTTCAAAACTATCGACAATATAAGAGGCCAAGCAAAATATATGTAAAGTCTTGTGATCCAATGTATTGGTTTCAGCAAAATCAATATCTGGCGCACTAACCTTCTTCCTATGTGCCGTGCTAATCTGAAGAAAATCTTTGTTTCACCAATCCAAGCTTTTCTGCATCGTAGTATATTGGATATATTATACAAAAGATCAAAAGAGAAATTAAGAGGAAGCTAGGCACTGTATACCAATGAATCGGCAGTAGCACAAAACAATAGATCAAATAGAAGAACTGCTATGGCATCGCTCCCCAACCACAGACCTGTGGCCACCACCATCGTTACTTCCAGCAAGGCTGGGAAGAAGGTGCTGTAGCCTGCTGCGCCATGGTAATCAGCACCGGCAGCATGGATTTGGCAGCAGCGATTTCAGATCGGCCGCCGCGACAGGGGGGTCGATAGGAAGAGGAACTGCGTCCATGGGGAGTAGGGGAGGAGGCGGCCAGGTGGGAGGGGGATGTGGTGGCATGTGCGGCAAGCGCGCCGGAGCAGCGATGGGAAATCGTGGCCGTGCCCCCGATTCGCACCCCTGATTTGCACTGGAGCCCCGCGCCGCGATTCTCATCGGAGGGAGGTGCGAGCTCGCTGCTCGCCCTCTGCCCCGTGCCCCCATTCTCGACTGAGCCCGGCGCCAGAGGGGGAGTCGATTTTGCCCTCCGTCCCGCGCCAGGAGCCCATGGGAATCAGGAAATCATGGAATTTGTGGCCTCGTGAACCTGCAAATCTGCAATACTGAATTGGAAGAAAAAAAAAAGAAAGCATGGAACGGAGAAAAATAACCTGACCAGAGATGCATTAATCAATCCGGTTGACGGCGGCGGTACCCGCCGAATCGTCAGGTGCTGCTCCGTCGAGAGGAGAGACGGCGGTAGTGTTAGATTAGATTAATTAATGGCGTTGCTTTTATTTGTAACCAAAAATCCAAAATCGCCGTCTCTCATAAATGCCGTCCATTTTTTTTGCACGCACCAAGCGGGAGGGGGAATCGCATCAGTTCAAAAAAATATATTTTATTGCAACAAATAGATTAAAAATCTACAATCGTGGCAATAGCTCTTATCTAGCGCAACGATTTCAAAAATATTGCAACGACAAAGTACTGCTGTGTGAGACATTAGTCTAATTGCAACGAAAACAGTAATCGTAGCAATAAAATTGCATGTTGCAACAATAGATATTCACGTAGCTATAGCACATTGAATATTGCAACGAAAAATTTAAATATAACCACAATAGTAATTTGTTGTAATATAATTTATCAGTTGCCACAACAAGTTAAATCATGGTAACAAAATAATACACTTACCACAAAACACACAAAACATATCTTGTTGCAATATTATTGTGGCAATAGTATATTTTCCTTGCAGTGAGCTCTGCGTTGGAAGTAACATCCAATTTTTAATTTTAAAATTTAAATTTAGAGTAGTTTACCCTCTTTTGCAGCTTTGATCACTCCCATCTTGACACTTTTGGACTGCTAATAGCAGGAATATAAGTCTTACCTTGAATTATTTTTCTCTAGTTCGGTTACCGGCAGAGAAATGTATGGTAACTATTTGATTATCGCGGTTCTCTTTCCTATATATTTGATACGAACCAATATAAACCCCCTGGTGGACCGGTCAAGTAAGAGAATGGTAACAACGGTTATTAAAAAACAGAGAAAATTCCTTACATGTTCTTGTGGTTTTCTCCTAATCTTTATATACCCCTAAGTTTTGACTCATCCCTTGTATGCCCCTCAATTTTCATTTCTATCTCTTGTATGTCTATTCCGCTAGTTGACCATTAGTTGACCGTTAGATTATTTCCAAGATGGCAACATTACCCTTCCCTTGTACATTTGTGCAATCTACATAAAAACACAAACACGAAAGTAAAAATAAATTAGCCTATAATAAAATCAAGCAGGGGCATACATATTGCCCCCAAATTCAAAAAAGAAAATAATTTTTCAGATGATCTTCAAAAAAAATTTCATAAATCCATATGAAAGTTGCATCATGAATTTTAAAACTAAAAGTTGTTTTAGTATAACATTTTGGTGAATTGCTAGATGAATTTCAGAAATGATTTAAAATTTATTTAAAAAGATCAAATTTCACCTGTCAACTGTGTGATCAATTAATTATATCCCCTTTGCATTTTCATAAATATTTTTTTACATTGAGAATTGTATTCCTTAATTAGTATGCACATAAGAAATATGCTAGAGGGGTAATATTGTCATTTTTGGTAAAATCTAACGGTCAACTGATTGTCAACTAACGATATGAGTATAGAGGAGATCAAAGCGAAAACTCAAGGGTATATGGAGGTTGAGGCAAATTTTAGTGGTATGTAAGGGATGCAGCAAAATTTCATGGGTATGTAAGGAATTGCCCCAACAAAATATTATCCAAGATAAGCATTTGGTCAATGAATATTTTTAAAGCCCTTCTATGTTCACATATCTTTGGCTTAGGCCTCTCATGGTGGGGTGAGGTGGCTCGTACCCCTAGCCTACCACGTTGGCAGAAAGATACCAAGAACACTATTAACCGATGCATGCGAAGGTGCTGGTGTCCTATAGAGGGAATGTGTTTCCTTGTCGGAAAAACGCAAAATGAGAGGGCAAATTTGCATGTCGTCGAGTTTTGTGGACCCGTTCATGCCGCACTGCACTGTGTGTCTCGTGTGTTGTCTGTTTCTTCCGCCCAAAAGTTGGCTTGGAGTTCGAGCCACCACCCCACTTGACTGTGAGATCTCTTAAAATCCATGAAATTTCCTTCCACTAAGCTCATTAATGAATTGCCTATAATAGCGTTGTGTCCCAAACGACAAAAAGATAGCTACATAAAAAGTAAAAAGGCGGCTAAGTCGGTGGTTTCCATCCCAAGAATCATACATAAAAGACAACCTTGCCCAACCCACACTAACTGACACATGACACATCAAGCCCGACCACATCGGTTAAATTCAGATCAATATCTACTCCTAATTCTCTGTCAAGTAGATTAATTGCATTCATGACTAATTCATCCTATCCTCTATCAAGCATTTATCACACTTCCATTCCAAGCATCAAATATCAATACCAGAAAAAATCATAACCAACACCCAACACAGTTCGATCACACCTAAAAACCGTTTGTGCATTTGCTTAGCTTGATTTCCACATTACTTGGATAATCCTATGTTAAAATGATTTAGTAGAAGGGGGCTTGGCCTCTGGTCGTCCCCCTGTCCCCACCACTGCACCCAGTCAGACCGGTAGATGGTGAACCAAGGGGTTAGCCAGGTTACTCACCGGTCTGACTTTTTTACTATTGTCGACGTGGTGGTGCCACCAATAGCTTGGACAACACCGACTATGGTTTATAGGTATGATAACACCTCTCCTCGACGGTTCCTCACTCCACAGCAGCAGCCGAAGGATCTTCTCGCTTGAGGCTACGTCATCAAGTGATGCTCCTTTCTCCTCCCGTGTCCCATCTGCCAATGATGCGATGATGGGAGATGACATTTTTATCCATACTTATCTCTGCTTTTGATCATTCATGATTCATGGCTATTTTTCTAATAAAACTCGGTTGTGAGTATGAATTGACCGAAATGTACGTAGGAACTAAAACCGAATCGTTCAATCAAACCGAATGCCCCCGAAATAAGAAAGAAACACCAAACAGAGATGGTACTGATGACTACGGGATACACCTAAAGGCTAAGGCATGTGAGAAATGGTCTTTTGTTAGGGCCTGTTCATTTGGGAAGGAAAAAGACAGTGTTGATAGATTCACACAATATTTTTCCTTTTTGTCTATACGCACACTTTCCGAACTACCAAACCGTGTGTTATTTGAAAAAGATTCCTACGCGAAAGTTGTTTTAAAAAATAAATTAATCTATTTTTATGTTTAAAATAGCTAATAGTCAATTAATCATGTACTACTGTTTCTCACTTTGGGCGTGCTTTTTGTACATTTTGCCAAAAATACATCCGAACACAGCCTTGCGTAGTAGTACTGCCGTAGCTTTGGTTGGGCTTGGCTTTGGAAGGCCCTCTTTCATTTCCTCCTTGACAGTTGCCAGTATTGCACGCTCTCAAAGTTGGCAACAACGTACTCCTCCAAAAGAGAGACAAGGAATTCATTTGAGCAACGCGGCACAGCACGGAGATCCACAGGGTGGCAACGGCCCATTTCCATTCCACCAAAATTTTCCATTTTCTCTCCTCTCTCCTTTCCTGCTCGCCCTCGCCTCGGTTCCTCCTCTCCTCCCCCTACAAATGCGGCGCAGACTAGAGTGAGACATCGGAGGATTGCTCTTGTCGTCTCCTCTCCTCCTCTCTCCTCGCGTCCACCAGTACCAGTCAAACCCGAGGAAGGGAAGGAAGGGAGGCGCCGTCGCAACGGCTAGTTCTGGTTGTCGCCCATGGAGCCGTGCGGCGGCGGCGGCGGCGGAATCGGCGATGAGCAAATGTGGGTACGGGGGGGTGCGGACGGATTGTTCCCGTTCTTGATGGTTACGGTAATACATAGGGGCAGTTTATTTGCGGCGTCGTAGAATGAGGGGCGTTCGTTTGATTCGGTAGAGACGGCCATGGAGGACTGGGAATCTGATGGGGGGTATCGCAAACGTTTGGGGATCTACGAGGCTGGCCGAATCCCGTGGCGGCGGCGATTTGGGGTTTAGAGTTTTGGGTGGATTTGGGGGGTGATCGGGTCTGGGTGGTTCAGGTAGGCAGTGTGTGTGTTTTCTGAATTTCACATCCTGAATCTGTTGTTAGCCTGACGATTGTCAGAAATGTTGTGAGCCTTTGGGGTGTTTGTTTTAGGTTGATGTGGCTGGGATGTTAGTATACTAGGAGGACGAGGAGGAGGACTTGTATGATTAGAGAATTTAGAGTTGTGTGTTAGATTGGAGATGTTTAATTCAAATTTGGGGCTCAAATGGTTGGAATAAAAGGAGACATGCTGTGTGTGTGTAATGCCGTGTCGGTGATAATCAATTTCCGTTCAGGCATTTGTGGTAACACGAAGCGGGGATTCATTATGATCTATGTAGGACATATAGGAAGAATTTTATGACTCGTCCAAAGTCCGCTTGATTCATGCCGTACGTACCATGTTTAGACTGTCCTTAGAACTGATTACTGTCTAAAAATGTCATACTATTCCGCCGTCGTACTCTCATTGCGTTTTATATCTGATTTTGTAATGCTTACTGCAGCCTGTGGGACTGGCAAGCGGCAGAACATTGCGAAAGCAATGCTGCAAGTCATGGTACATATTGCTCACAATTTATAAACCTTATCATTCTATTCACAGATTCAGAGTATCTGTTTTGAGTTTCTACTTAACTATTTAAATGTTTCTCTTTTTACATCAGACGTTTCTGGATTCGTGTGGGATTGCCTCAATCAAGATGATGATGACCTACTTGGAATGCTGGGCAATCAAACTCCTCTAAGGGACTGCCGTGGTTTCTTTGATCTTGATGGTACGGAGTTTCTTGTACCTACTATTATCAATTGATATTCTGGAATGTTTGCTTAATGGAGATGGTACTTGAGTCAGATTTCACCTGCAAGGAGACATTGGACCTAGAGGAATCTCGGGAATCAAAGCGGCGCCGCGTGTTGGAGTACCCTTCTGAGCATAATCGGTCAGAAGATGGAAATCGTGAAATAAGTTCTGCCTTGGACACATCTGAGGTAATTCACTAGCACCTAATTATCTTCCAGGTTAGTAGTGCATTGTGCCATTCTTTACACTTCTTAATTCCTTTCCTGATCCATGTCTCAGGTTTCAGAGATTTCATTGCTTTGTACTGATGAACCACAAAATTTCAATTGGGATGCGCAGAACAGTTCAAATAATTTTGGTTTGTCTTTTGCTTTTCACACTATATGTTTGACGACTTCTATCGCTATGCCTCTTGTTTTGTTATCTAACTGAAAATTTTGGCATCTGATGCAATAGATTCTTTGTCAAATGGATCACCCTACCAGCCATCAAGTAGTCATATGAAAAACTGCTCTGATGAAAGTCAAATGCATTTCAGGCATGACCAAATGTTGGTTCCCTTCCATTTCCACAGAAACCACAATATTTACTTCACCATTATATCCTATTCATGACATGTTATGCTTGGATTCATTTTTAGGCTTTCTAGCCAGGAGAGTGTTACATATACCAATGATCAAAGTGGGATTTCAGGTCAGTGCGGTGTACATCTTTATAATTGATAAAGTCATTTTTGATTTGTTTTTTGAACATAGGTTGTAATCTATGAATGAGCCTCCCATCTCATCACTGTTTGTCCTGATATCCCCTTGCAAGATGTTTGTAGAGAATATTTTGTTTGCTGTTTTCCTTAAGTGCAATGCCATATTTTCAGTTGCTGTAAAATGATTGACAGACATATAGTTTGAGTGCATAGCTGACACCAAGATTTTGTAGCTTTGGTGGGCAACTTAGCAGTTATTTCTATCTGTGACAGGAACAACTGAGATTGATTCAGTGACAGAAGGTTTTGTAATGGAAGAGACTAGGAAGCTTTCTACACTTAAAGTATCTAAAGGTATTTCAGTCTGAAAGTATCTCATTTTGTCCTCGACATTTCTCACTCAAACAACCTGAGCTTGGAGTTTTATGCTGATCATATGTCTGCTGCCATTCTAGGAAGAAGCTCCCTGATCAAGGTGAAGCAAAATCTGACTACCACTGTAGCATACCCTTTTACCCTCATCAAACCATCTTGGGAGGAAGGAGATGTCATCACTCTGAAGGATATAAATCGGCGGATCCGTGCTCCTCCAAAGAAGGCTCCAGAGACCCTGGGGACTTCAGCCTTTTCTGGGAAGCCAGTCATTGGCAAGACTAGAATCAGAACTGATGGGGGTAGAGGCAGCATCACAATATTAAGAACAAAAGGTTGAGAATCCAACAACTTGTTTCTCGGCCATTACCTCAATTGCTTTCAGCAATATGGTCTCCATAGCTCTACAATTTTCTGGTTCACTTTTTTCATTTTCCTTTTTCATTTTTTTGCCATGGATTTGGTATTTATAGTTACTACCAATGGCTAACTCTTCAAAGATGTTACATTCATCCTGTGTACATTAGCAGCCTGCGGCTAATGTTATATATGAGAGTTTTCAGTTCAGAAACCATTTCCCTCTACTCCATCTTCTACTTATGTCAGATGTTCAGGGTTTTCTCCTTTTTTCTGAATAGTTCATTCTCAAAACGATGTGTGTAATCATGACACATTTGATTAATTTGTTGCTTGCAATATATAGTACACATACAAGGGAGTTATGCACGATTGCTTCTAGTACTACATTCTGTAGTACCTCCTATTGTCAGACAGGCAACGAAGATGTGATCAGATTCTCCTCATTCGCTGATGCAGCTGGCCATCGGACTGCCCGCATCTTAGAATATGCTCTTTTGTAGCGCCACCACTATGATCGAGATGAACATGAAAATAATGGAACTTGAACAGCCGGCTTCTCATGTATAAACTACGCAGTGAATATTTATATATATAAATCAGCATGAATATCAACCTTAATACTACCTCTATCCCAAAATAGTGTGGTCGTTTTAGGTTTCTGTGTTCCCAAAATAGTGTGGTCGTTTTAGGTTTCTGTGTTGTAGCGTTTGACCATTCGTCTTATTAAAAAATTAGAATTTTTATTTATTTTATTTGTGATTTGCTTTATTATTAAAAGTACTTTTAGGTGTGACTTATCCTTTTTTTATTTGCAATAATTTTTTAAATAAGATAAATGGTCAAACGTTAAAAAACAAAAACCCAAAATGACAAGCATTTGGGACGGAGGGAGTATGTTGATATTGAACTGATGTAGCCCTTGGAGAATTTGAGGATTAAAAAACACGAGGCTTGCAAAACCATGAGCTTCATGTTGGCATATCATCGTAACATCATTGACTAGGTGAAAATGCCTACGATCTTATGGGACTGTGTCGATATGGCTCATATTTTTCTAATCATGCCATTGATTGTTTTGGTATTTGCATAGTCTTTTTGTTAGATTGTTGTACGGCATTATTTTATATTTGCTAATTAAAATAAAAATATTATCAACATATCAGCCCAGAAATCACCTAGTTACATTGCAAGTACCAGTTGCACTATAAATAGATGTAGTTTTCACAATGCGTGCAATAAACCTAAAAACCTAAATGATTAATTGATTCTACCTTTTGTTTCATAAAGTAAGATGTTTTTATTTTTTATCTGTGACGTTTGACCATTCGTCTTATTCAAAAAATTCTAGAAGTATTATTTCTTTTGTTTGTGACTTGCTTCATTATCAAAAGTATTTTAAGCATAATGTGTTCTTTTTCATATTTGCACTAAATTTTTAATAAGACAAACGGTCAAATGTTGCAAGAAAAAAGTCAAAACATCTTATATTATAAAACAAAGAGAGTAAAAAAGTATTATGATTTGACATGATGAAGTGATATCGTTAGATTGTCATGAAGAGCACTTTCTTATGGCCATACTTTTAATAGCTTTTTAAACACATAGTTACAATAAAATATGTACATTGGAGACCATGCCGATGTCCAAAACAACATATATTTGTTACATGTAAGTACCAGTTGCACTGTAAACGACATCTATTTGAGAACGGTTCTAGTAGATATCTTGCGACAGAAATTTGGAGTGGAATCTGTCAAATTTTAGGCCATAAGATACACTTTAGGATTCGTACTCGATCGGGAGAAAGAAATTAAAAAAAAAATTAAGAGTGCTAGGATTCGTGATCTGTTCTTTCAGGGTGCGCAGCTAGCACCAACCGAGCAAGTAGTTATTTTTGTGAAGTTACATGTAATTTGCTTGTAAATTATAATGTAAGAACATATATATAAATTAAAATGTAACTACACTATGATTTCATATAAGTTACTCCCTCTAACCTTTTATAATTGGCGCTGGTTAGCAGCGTTAAACATTTAAATATGGAGGGAGTATACTCGAAATATTTTTTTTAGAATTTTGTCGCCACATTTTTAGGCTGACCCTATTTTTATTGGCTATAGCACAATATCCATGTCTATTTTTTTCTAGCACAAATCTTGATGTAAATCCATTAGTTAAAAAAGCGTGTATTTTTTAAGAAAAACTCACAAGGAAGAGTTTTAAAGAATATTTTGATTATGGTTCAAAACATATGACAAATCTAAAAGGAAAACCCTAGCCGCCACCGCCTCACCACCCCTCTTCCCCTCCCATCTTCCTCGCCGCCGCCGGAGCGCGGCCGCCGGTCAGCCGTGCGTCGCGCGGGGAAGGTGGCGGCGGGGAGCACTCGCGGCATTCCGTTAAATCCTGCACGGAGGAGGAGGCGAGATGTCGGCGGTGGTGTGGATCTGGCTTCACCGGATCCGGCAGCGATGGCATGATGAAAACGGCGCGACGGTGGTGGCTTCAAGAGGTGACGACGGCGCGATGGCGATGACTTGAAGAGGCGACGACGGCTCGACGGCGTGACGGCGGGAATGGCGGCGGTGCAACGGCGTGACGCCGCCAGCGGTGCGTCGACGCCGGGGGCGCACATCGTTCGGATCTGGCCTCCCCGTGGCAGATCTGGCTGTGTGACCTTGGGGTGGCATTGACGGTGGATGGGCTGGATGGGCCGATGACGTGCGGTGGCCATGCCATCGTGCGGCGTTGGCTGCCAGATGTTCACCGTCTTTTGCAGGGTTCGATCCGTTTTACGGCAGATCTGGCCGTTCGGAGGTCGTTGGTGGCTAGCAATGCAACAACTGGCATATGGTCAGTTCTGGCGGCACCCGCTGACCGACATCGGTGACGCCTGGGGGAGCCACTCACCTTGTTGAAGGCGTTGTTGGAAAGTCTCGATTGCTTAGTCATGGTACCTGCTCCGACACCCATGCCATGAGGTGGACTCTTCGGGTGAAAACCTAGCGATGACAACATTACTGATGTCGCAACCTTCCTGAAGGCATCGCACTGAAGTTCCATCTATTCTGGGACGTTTTGGTTGGATCAAGTTTACTCGACGGTGAAAATTTCGGGACCAATGACTGTTGTTTACATATTTAGAATCTTCAATGTTTCTTCCGCTTTGGTTTGGTTACTCTTCAACGGTGATGAAAGCAAAACTCAATTGCCTATGGATTGACTGCTCTTTTCGAAGATTATACTATTTTAGGTTGAGAAAGACAAGGAACTACATGTAACTTATAAGCCTTTAGTTGTACATCGGCTTACCATCCTTAAATGGTGTTTTCTATTTTAGGGTGGTTTTTTAGTGGTCTTCTTGTTTTTAATCAAGCTGTGAATCATTATATTCATAAGTGTTAGCCCTATAATTTTTTATAATAATTTGTTGTAGCTTCTTTAAAGTAAAGGCCGGAATGAATTCTATTATCTAAAAAAATCATACATTTAGTTATAAGCAGAAAAACATAAATTCCAGTAAAAATAAGATGTTAACACGATTGATTCGTTTCTACGATTATAACATGCCACACTTTACTAATAACCATCGATTCCAATTTCCACGTATCGTATATTCGTGCACAGGTGCACTCAATATGCTGGTAAGCCACACATTTGGCGAAGTTGGCTGGGGGCAACCGATCCGGGCCTACTTGCTTTAATCTCATCCGCCCGTTGTTGATCCGACGGCTCCCAAACAACCGCACCACTCATCAAAAACTGTAAACCAATGCGGCACACCGCACGCCCCGACACGAGAAGATCTATCTCATCTCCGCCACACATCAAAATCAAAAGGCTCGACGACACGACGAATCTCATCTCACCTCGCCAAAAACCCTAGCTCGCCTCGCATCCTCCTCCTCTCCGCCGCCGCCGTCGAGCAACCGAGCAGCCATGGCGAATCGTAAGCTTGGGCGAAGAACCCTAACCTCCCTCTCTCTTCTATACTGTTCCGCTTCTGACTGTTGGCTGGTTTGGTTGTTTTTGCAGCAGCAGGAGGACCGGCGGCGGGAGCGAGGTCGTTCCTGCAGGCCGTGGCGACCGTCACCGAGGAGGCGCCGTCGCCGCTCCGCGTCGTGCAGATGGAGGGACTGGTGATTTTCTCCTTCTGCTCGATCCCCACTACTTCCCCCCGTTTTATCCCCTTCGCTAGACTTCGAGCGCGTGCGTCCGCTATGTTAGCATGTTTGGTTTGGGCGACTGGCGATTGAGATGGAGGGATCTGTTTGTGTCATGAATCGCTCGCAATGTGTGATTTCTCTTTACTAAGGTGTTGTTTAGATCGGGGTCCATTGGGTTTTGAACTGGAGGGATTTGTCGAAATCGTTATGAATATTAAGGCTCTATAGAAAATACGCTTTCTTCTACACATAATTTAGCGAGTAGAAGATTGCAATGTGTCTATTGAGGAGTTTAGGAGTATTAACTAGGGAGAGCAGAAGGTGGGAGAAATTATTGCTTGATTCGTGCCGCAAATAGGAGCGTCCATGAGTACTCTAGTGGAGCATACCATATTTCACAACGCAGATGCTTTTTTTTTTTGACATCCTGCTTCACTAATAGATGCAGTACAGCTGATATTTCCGTGCTTCTTTAATATACATGGTAGAACAAGCAGCATAGTGAAATTTTAACAGAGTTTTCCTTTGCTAACTTAACTCTTGAACTTAGTGTTAATATCATCTTTGTCAGCCACCAATTTTCCCAAATGAGAGGGCTTGATCCTGTATCAGGAGTGCAATTCAAAACTTTTTTTTTATAGACCAGGTGTTATTCAAATTGTTACTGTCATCATGCTGAATCCTGTGAAACCAAAATTGAGCATAGAGACCAGGTGGGAAAAAATTGTTTAACGGGGTTATAGCTTGACTTTGGATAAGTTATTCTCCCAGAAATGCCCTGACTTTATGTCAAGCATGAGAGATGATGTAATGTTAACCATACACTAATAGATCAAATTTGCTGCACCTTGATAAGATTATTTTCTGAGGGCCAGCCACATCATACTTTTAAACCTCTGTTTTGATAGGCAGTTAGGCACTTTTGGGTATGGTACTTTTAATTTTGTACTCACAAACTTTTATCTCTCTCGATCATGCAGGCTGTCCTGAAGATCATTAAGCACTGTGAGGAGTTTGCACCTGCTCTGGTTACGGGCCAACTGCTTGGTTTGGATGTTGGCAGTGTTCTGGAAGTCACAAACTGTTTTCCGTTCCCGGTAAGACTGTAACATGTTCCTTTTTTTATACTGGTTTGTGTCTTTTACTATGATTTGATTATTTCTTGTATATTTGTGGTGTAACAGCTGCTTTAATATTTAACAACAGATAAGAGAAGATGATGAAGAAGCAGATGCAGATGGCGCAAATTATCAGCTTGAGATGATGAGGTGCTTGAGGGAGGTCAATGTCGATAATAACACTGTTGGATGGTATGATAAGTCATTTTTTATGATAAACATATGCTTTGGCAAAAAACCTATGGCGCTATGGCACTTTATGTTTTTATAGAATTTGATCCACAGGCCTTAATTTATGATTCAATTCATATTTATTTGTTTCGACCATTTGTTCATTATTATATTTTTATAATAATCTTCGGTTGTAGTTTGTGCACTCAAACTAAATTGAGATATAATAATCTGCCGACATAGTTTAGTGGTGCTATTGAGTATGTGACACAGAACAAAATAGTGTTGAATTTTGCCTCTATGTATGTGCGTAGAAAATGCTGTTCGTGTTGTGCATTCAGATTGTCTATATGTATTACAATCAATGGAGCTCTTCTCATTTGCTTGGATTGGTTATTTTATCTAGTCCTCTTTCAGAAACTCATCTTTGTGATAAATTTCTTAGTACATGAAGCAACCAAACAACATCAAAGCTGCTGGTATCGCTACCTTTAGAATTTATCGCGTATGTAATTATGTTGATACTGTGATTTGTAATTTAGTGGAAAGTTTTGGATTGACATTAAAGTGGCTGGAGTGCGGTGCACATTTATAGTATATACTATTGATGCATTTTGGCCAGTGTTTTGCAGTCACAATTATACATTGATTGTTGACATATTAACCAAGCCTTCTAGGCGTTTCACGACGTAGTTCAAAATATCTGCTTTATTTCTAACTCCTATCATGATTGCTTATCCAACTTAGTTCTTCTTGATCTATACAAGCAATGAGCCCTATTATATGTTGTATTTTTTTTAAATGTAATCTGTTATTAGTATTCTTTATGTTTTGAAACTTTTTTTTTCCATGCCTATGGTCACAGGTATCAATCTTGCTTGCTTGGATCTTTTCAAACTGTGGAACTGATTGAAACATTTATGAACTATCAGGTACGCAAAAATAAATAAGGTGCATATTGGTCAAGCTTTTCATTGCTGTTGGAATATCCTGTCCAGCTTTGTTGACCTACCACAGAAATAGTTATTGGCTAGCTTGTGAATTAATTAAATGAAAATACATATAACATCAGTGTGTACAGATAAATAGGACTGCAAACAATGCACCTTTAGTGTTAAGTATTTTGACATGAACAAATGTTTATCCATTGTCATCTGTATGCATGGTCTAGGAACCCATTTTCTACATCCAATATAATATTTGCTGAACTACATGTGATAGATGTATGATACATGCAGATCCTATATCAGATTTCTATGAGTAGGTCATAAGAATTACTTGCATAATTTTATGCATCGTTGCATGTAAAATATGACATTTGCATGCTACAGGAGAATATCCGGAGATGTGTGTGCATTGTTTATGATCCATCTAGGTCAAATCAAGGGGTGCTAGCTCTCAAGGCCTTGAAACTCACAGATTCATTCATGGATCTGTACCGTAACAATGGTTTAACTGGAGATAAGTAGGGCTTCTTTTACATAGCTTAGTTCTTATAATGATTTGTAAAGATTGTATACAAATGATTCCGCACTTTTACAGGTTAAGAGAAAAGAAATTGTCATGGGTTGATATTTTTGAGGAGATACCGGTATGCATTTTGTTATCTTTCATGCCAACTTTTTAATATGGACAAATTTTATGTTCTGATGTATCCTGTCTTATTTTGTCTCTTATAGATTAAAGTTTCCAACTCTGCACTTGTTAGCGCCTTCATGACGGAGCTGGAACCTGAATCACCTGTTTCACAGGTTCAGAGTTACTTGTGAAATTTTGTTGCATGGCATCTGTAATCATCATCCTTTAGCAGCTGCTTAGGCGTATATGTCTACTTGTTACAGTGTGATTTTGACCGCCTCAAGTTGTCAACTGCTCCATTCATGGAAAGGAACTTGGAATTTCTGATTGGCTGCATGGATGATCTTTCATCAGAACAAAACAAGGTTATTTTCTAAATGAGCTTTTGCATAAAATATGTGATGTTAATGTGATAAATCTGTTCATTTGATTGGGTGTTGTCCTTGTGTAGTTCCAATATTATTATCGCAATGTCTCGAAACAACAGTCACAGCAGCAGGCATGGCTCCAAAAGAGAAGGTAAAAAATGATCTTTATCCATTGTGATATGTACCATATATGTCCATTAGCTCTTGATATGTGCTATATTATGTTTTTTTAATATTCTCTGGTTTTGCCGTACTAACTTTAAACAAGCTACATTCTGCCTCGGAAATAAGCCAAGCAGGTCTGCCCGTGTATGGCCATTTACATCTCTTATTTATTGTGCTGCTGTGTGCAGGCAAGAAAACATGGCAAGAAAAGCTGCTGGAGAGGAGCCATTGCCAGAAGAAGACCCATCCAATCCCATTTTCAAGCCGATTCCTGAGCCATCACGTTTGGAGGGTTATCTTGTAACCAATCAGATCTCCAGTTACTGCAACCATATTAATGGGTATGCATTCTATAGCAATTTCATGCCTATTCCCTACAGCTTTTCATTAGGGAAAGAACTATCAGATGTAGAAATTTTAGTGCAGTTATGGATAGCAGATGCACACATATTGTTGGGCAAGTTATTTTTTCCCAAGGGGTTGTCTCAGGTTAAAATTGTTGCAATAATCAAACTTATTGCATGCAAAATAATAAATATAAAATTGTTGGTAGCAGTGTAGTTTGGTACACATGTTCTCTTTTGAATGAATCACTTAATTACGGCAATGGTACGTGTACCATTTAGAAAACTAAATATGGCAAACTTTCTTGTTTCTGTCGTAAAACTTCATCTGCATTTTTATTCCATGGCGCCTTTTCACCAGTGATGTTGATATTTTGCCTTGCTACTGCAGCGTTGCTGGTCAGAACTTCAACAGGCTGTACTTGATGAAGGCCTTGCAGGAGGACTAGGCGACTAGGTGATGAGTGGCGGCTGTTATGATATTTGATAACTTTTAGTACTGTTCTAGATGTCAATTTTGCATTGTGCCCACTGCCTGTTTTACCTTGTGCTGAGAAAGCCAGAGCATATTGTGCCGATTTTTATGGATACGAAGCCCGCAGTATGATAATTGATTTTATCGTTTTGTTATCTTTCTTGTGATATTTAAATCTATCAGTTAACTCAAAATAGTCGTAACTACCGATGCTTGTTGGCTTGTAGCTAGCTCTCATGCTCCCCGAGGCCCCAACTTTCTCCATCCATGCACAAAAGTGGAGAGCACAGTACAGGAGATACTCCCTTCCTCCTACAATGCTGGTCGTTCTAGGGAGTGAGAGGCAAATTATCTCTACGTGGAAATGATCAAATTATCCTTCATCATTGGTTCAGGCCGACAATGTAGTAGTTGTCAGAGAGGTCAATCAAGTTACAAATAAAACTCCTACACGAGCGCTGCTTCGCCGCGAAGCAGCTCCGGCCAACGCGGCTGCCCTGTGGACCTCGACTTGGCTTCGCCGCCGTCGCTGCACTACTCCGCGTGGCCCTCACGGCGACCGTGCTTCGCACGTGGCTCGGCCACCTCCGCGTGAAGCTCCGCCGCCAGCCCCGCGCGCTCCGCGTAGCTTCGCCGGCCACGCGTGACTCGCCTCTGCCTCCGCCCGACAAC